>WAAF01008793.1:182451-387878 GCA_013400475.1 Tricholaema leucomelas
AAGCCACACATTATAAACAACAACAACAAAAATGAAAAAAAAAAAGGTGATTTTTTTGTTCCTGATACAACTTGTGCCATTCAAAGCTGAAAGATGAATGCGTTCTTTCAACGCGATTTGAAAATACTTTTTTGCCCAAGAAAGACAAACTCTGTGGGTTGCTTTTTTATTTTGTCTGAGGGTTGTTTTGGTCTGTAGGGTTGGGTTTGATTTTGCTTGGGGTTTGTGGTTTTTTGTTGTGTTTGTGGGTTTTGGGTCCTGTGGGGTTTTTTTCGGTGTTTTTGTGTGTGTGTGTGTGTGTGTTTTGGGGTGGGTTTCTTGTGTGGGTTGTTTGTTTGTTTGTTTGTTTTTCAAAGAACAGGGATTGTTTTTAAGCAAACTATGACACATGGCTGCAACTGTTGGAAACCTCAGCAAGTTGCTTTCAAGGAAAGGGAAAAGGCTTGGATGGGAGCAGAGCTGCCACGGATTTGTCCCTGACTGCATCGTGCCAAAGTTTTAGTGTGATTACCAAATCCAGCCAAACCAGCTCCCTCAGCCACTTATATCTTCGCTCAGGCGATTAAAAACCTCAGCCCTTATCTACTGCACCCTCAGGGCAAGCTAGGAGAGGGACCATATCATCGAAATTGTAACGAAGCAATCTCTTTATTAAAGAGAAAAGAGGCAAAGAAGGAAACCCAAAGCAAGCTCTGAAGGGAGGTAGAAAGAGCAGGGAGTGACTTAACATGTCCATCTCAAGGCTGGGTGCTTCCCGCGGAGGACTCACTGTTTTCTGGCCTCGATCAGGAAACCGATGACCAAAATAAGCGAATGAATTAAAAAATAAAAGGCGAACTTTTCAACAGGAGTGTATTCGGCAGCATTAACTGTGGCCAGCGGTTAATTTCTGCCCTTTTCTCATTCTCAGAAGTCTGCAAAGTGTCTTTAAGATTTGGTCTTTTGTTTTAGATCTTGGAGAAAACTCTTTGTTCTTCCTTAGGGTTAGCCCAGTTCTCAGATTTGCACATGGCAATACTTGAATATCTCCACGTCGTGATATTAAAGATGGATATTCCCGCATTATTCGCATCATTGTTTCAATGACAAAAAGCACCGAGTTCATACATAGTAAAGATGTCCTTTTTTCTGACGCTTTCACGTTGAGAAGCTGAAAAGGTATTTTACTGAAGTTCGGCTAAATTGCAGGAACAGGTTCACCCAGAGGACAAATTTTCTATTCGATTAGTTGTATTTCAGCCGGGAAGAGTGACCTCTAAACCCTTAACCTTTTGGACCCAAACTACCCTTCCCTTTCTCTGGCATGGAGAGCAGCTAGCAGCAGCGCTTGAGGAGGGAATTCCTGAGACGAGTTTTCAAGTTTTGTTACACCCTGTTCCTGCGGTAGCGGCCTTTCATCTCCAGACTTGTCCAAAAGCATCCCTCTGCTCTTCATACGAATCTAGGGATAGGAAAGAAAACAACAACAACAACAAAACCAACCACAAACAACAACAACAACAAAATCCCAACAAACAAACCCATCCAAACAACCCAAAACCTTTCTGTCTGCTCTCTTCTCGAAAATTCTCATCCTGGACCCCCCACTGCTTACTTAAAGTCTATGATAAGTAGGCTGGGAGCAGGGCAAACGTGTTATGAGAGAGCGAGCTACCATTTTCGGCATCTGCAGTACAGTTCTGGAAAATAATGGCCTTGGATAAACAGATCCTTGCTTTGTGCTTCTTATCAGCCGAGATGGCTCTTGAAGTTACAGGACCAAATTCTGCTCCCAGATTTCCTTCTCCCGCCCACTGAAGTCAAACAGGGATGTAGCTGAGAGCAGAATTTGTCTCATTGTCTTTTGAAATGTTAATACCTCCAGGATGAGCTCTGGGTTCAGCAGACACAGATCTCACAACCAGGTTTGCAAGTCCCCTTCGAATGAGACTGGGACACTCTAAGTTTAGGTACCTGTGATTGTATTATAAACCCGGAAGCACAAAGTACCAAAATAAATATTTCCCAGCTGCCAATGGTCTGAAGGGTCAGGAACGTCTGTGATAAGGACCAGGAGCACCCACTGGTCATTTTCTCCCGTGGAAAAAGAATCTGTGGTTTATTTTCTACTAGTTTCTAGCCCTCCTCCAGAGTTATTTTGTGTAGGAAAGAAAGCTGGTTATTTTTGTTTATCATTGGTGAAACGCTTTGCATTTGAGTCTTTGTTAAATCATCGCATTGTCCAGCAATATTCTCATCTCTGTTAAGATGTGATGTTTTGGTTTTTTTTTTGATTTGACAATGTTTTGCTGTCATTGATTAAAACATTATTTATACTAATTGTCACTTGTAGTTTTGATGTGTGCTCTCCATATACATTTGAAATAATAAAAGGTGTAGAAAAATAGATTCTGGTTTGTACCTTGAACAAACAGTCCTTACAAGGTGGCTCTCTCTTCTGTGAAAATTCTGATCCCTCCCATCATTACAGTGTTAAAAGACGAGTGACTCTGCATAGCATCCTTCCAAATGTCCCTTTGAACAGGTTTTCTGATTGCCCCAGCCATAATGGTGTGACTCTAGGACAAGCTGGAGTCTATATTTACATTTAGGCTGAAGTTTAAAGTGCCTGTCATCCATTTGCTGCTGCTTTGCATTTAACAAGACCTCCTAGAATGATTCCCGGATTTATGCATGTGTAGTAGGAGGCAGGGAGCCACACCTGAAGTCACCTCGATCTTCACACAGATGTGTGTCTTTTAGGTGAGTTCTGGAAGGAATCAAATCCAACAAGAAATGAAAATTTGAAATTGACGTGCAGCAAGTATCTTTCTCTGAGCAGTAAGCTTCACTTTTCCAGCGGATACCAATGAAAGATTACAAGAAAATACAATCTTGGAGTTTAAACTTTACCTTGCACGTAAGGCAAATAGAATGTTTTTCTCCTCTGCATAAGCACCTCAGACGATAACACATACCTCTGGCCAGAAGTCGATTGCACTGTTTTTGTCATAAGTATTTGTCACTGAGGAGTTGTCCTCTCCTGAAGCGCGGTCAAGGCATGAGTCCAAAAAGACACTTTCTTGCTCAGACGGGTAAAGGAGTGTAGTAACACAGAAAATGGCATGTGCCCTTACTGTCTGGAGTGCATGGAGGGCAGGGTGCGGGTGCGCCTCTAAGCACACACTCGCTGAGTCTAAATATCGAAGCATATTTTGTGGTTATACCTTCTCTCTCTCCTGTTTAATGGCTCCTCCTGTTAGTCCCAATACATCAGTACAGTTCTGTATATTATATCACCACTAGTCGTTAAGGTAAGAATGAAGAGGAAAGGCAGAGTCAGTAGCAAACCCCAGTCACTGTACAGTACAGTAAATAGGGACCTCTCGGTGCAGAGCCACATCGCTTCCAACGGCCATGTTTGTCAGCCCTTTCCCCTGATTCTTTTTCCTCCTATTTTTTTTTTTTTTTTTCCCCCCCTCCCCCTTTCTTTCTTTCTCTATGCCTAGAGACCAAAATAATCTTGCTAGGAACAGTCATAACAGGCAGAATTTCAAAGTGCAAGGAAGATGATAAGAATAGATTTCTACAAGTCCTGACCACGTGATTTGCGAAATAATTAATTCAGCACGTCCCTTAAGAAACACGGAGTCGTCATTAATCTGCCAAGCAAAGGACTCTATCAGACTTGAAAACTGAAGAGATCCCAAGAATATAATATACAAAGGGTGCAGTCCTTCTCTCTGCACACCTAGCTCTTTGATAGCTGCCGAAAAGAGACGCCCGGTACGTAAACGTTTTTTTACTTTTATTCCTTCTTATTTAAGCCTTAATGAACTCAGCTGTCAAACGCGTGACAAATAGGGCACGCTGCTTCCTGATTTCCAGCTCGGCAGCGGCCGGGAGCCGGACCGGGCGCAAGCGGTGACCTTTGCTTCCCAGGGAGTGGGGGGAAGAGGGCGAACGCGGAGCACCGCGAAGCACCGCGGAGGAGGCAGGCTGACCGCCTCCCGGGGTGGCGGGGCTGCCCGCGGCCGCCTGCGAGGGGAGGCGCGGAAGGAACAATGGGGCTGTCAGGACAGCCTCTGCCCGGTCCCACCGGTGGAGAAAGGCCCTCATCTTCATCGACAGTGGAGTCGTAAATTTTGCCGTGCCTCTTGACAGCGGGGCCGGAGCCAAGCCGAGTGAGCCTTCCCCCTGCTGCCGTCCTCACAAAGGCCGGACGGCCCTGGCCCCACTCCCCTGGCCCCGCTCCGCCGGTGCCCGGCCCGCTCCTGCCCCGGCCGCCATCCATCTCCCTCCAGCCTCGTCGCCTTGCACGGGGCTGCGGAGGTGCCCGGGCTCATCCAGCCCCCGGAGTAGGTACGCCGCCTTTCAAGTCCTCGATCAATAGTCTGGACTAGGGGGAACCCCGGTTTATACTTTCACACAAAGTCACTCTCTATAAATTCCACAGAATATGGACAATGAGGCTGAGCTCTCCCTGTGAAACCCCAGAATCAGCTGGAAATACTTTCTGTAAACAGGATATTCTTCATTATTCCTTGCTGGAGTAATATCTGAAAAAAACTAGATTGTAGCTTTTTATTACTTCCGTTTCGGTGGCAGGACAGAGACGAAGTTTCCTATGTTATGAATTATACATTCGAACAATAACACATTAATTCAATTATTCAAAGATGACAAATGTTTATGTGCTTTGGTAGTGACTAAGGAACAGATACGCTACTTGACGAGAGCTTCTATATTTTTATCAATGAAGTTTTATATTATCCTGTTGGTCTGGGAAAGAAATCAAACTCCACCAATAAAATGGACCCGAACATAAATCGCAGCCCTTTCATAAGAGCATTTATTCCAGCATATAGCCCGGGATATTTTATCAGTTTGACAATTGCCGGAGTTGTTGTTATAAATCATCATAAGTAATTCCTGAAAGGGTGCGAGGCTGCTGGGGGGCGGGCGGAGACTGTAAATCTTTCTGTTTTATTGCTCTATGAACATATGCTCCGATTGAAGAAGTCTTAGATCCTTTACTAGAGACAAATTCGCGCAAAGCTGGAGTCCCACCGGCCAAAGGATTAACATTTCCCTAATATTTTTTCAGTCCCACTTACGATGTCTTAATTTTGCTGGCGGTGGAGAAGGTGCTGCTTTCCTGCTTTCTTTCAATCGTCCTCCGTTTTCACGTTAAATTATCTTCCTTTTTCTCGTTCCTTTTTTTTTTTTTTAAACTCCTTCCCCCCACCCCCCCCTTAAAACCTTACACTCTTGAAAAGACACACGAGGGGCTGTGAGGCTTTTTCCAAGGGATTCCAAACTGCCCTTCAAAAAAAGCATTTTCTTCTGAATCCTATCGGTGCTTTTTGCTTGACTGGTGCCCAGATTTCTCCTCGCACTTTGTGTAGAAAGTGAAAGACCTCCCCGTCATCCAAAATAACTGAACAGCAACTAGAATTATGTTTGCCTTTGTGTGCATGTACACGAGTATGCAGAACACTCTGTGAGTGTAGGGGTTGCTGTATACACACACAGACATGCGAGCGCGGGGGGCTCTGCAGAAGTACCCAGACGCCGAAATATATGGCTGACGGAAAAGGACATAAAGAACCATTACCTCTTACTTGAGGCGAGATTTAAGTGCACCATTTTGAAGAAATATAGGATTATAAATCCGAAGCCGTACACAATAATTTACCTTGAACTTATGTTTCCATCGCTGGACTCCAATCTTTTTATAACTGGTTTGCAAAGTCAGGAAAAGCAATGTAATTTAGATGAATGTTACAATGCACTTACGGTTAGTATTGTAAGGTAATACGTTACTGTCACATCCCCGTGCTTTGTATGGTAATGAAATCATAGCAGATGTTAGAGTAGGTGTGGTGTATTTGTAGCTACAGATATGTTAAAAAAATCAAACAGAGGAGCTAATATAATTTTTTTCCTGTCTAACTGCGATTGTTGGGGAGCTTTGTAGGGACACATGACGGATATACGTCGCGTTTGTTCTGTGTCTGTCTCTTCATACACAGAGAAGGGAAGCAGGCTCAAACCAAACACACAGACGCAAAAATGTCATGAGTTTTGGTTCGTCTTTTTTTTTTTTTGTTTTTTTTTTTTTAATTTCCCTTTTCTTTCCCCAATGCTTCTTTAGCTTCCAGACAGGGGTAGTCTCGGCTGCCCCACAGCTTTCCGACAACGGAGAAGGAGAAAAGGAAAATTCGCTCACGCCAGTGGGTCCCGGAGCCTTTCGGCCGGTATAGGGCTGCTACGGAGCTGTCCCCGGCTCAGGCTTTCGGCTGCAGCCGGTCCCAAGTACCTCCTTTTTCTCCGCAGGGAACTGCTGTGCCCTGGGAACATCCCGCTGAATTCACCTTTACGCCGGCTCTGCCGGTCCGCGGGGTGTGTAAGTGCGGGCGGAGAGAGGGCTCGACAGCGCGGCCAGCGAGGGAAACGAGGGCAGTGCGAGCAGCGCGTAGTCGAGCGCGGAGCGGAGCGCGGGAGCGGCCCTCCCCGCGCGTCCCGGCGCGGCTGCCCCGCTGAGCAGGGGCGCGGGCGGCAGCGGGGAGCGCGCCCGCTTCGGCCCCGGCCGGCGGCTCCCGCGATCACGTGGCCCATGTGCCCGCATTTTAAGGCAGTGCCTATATTTCTGATTATAAAGGGGTTTCTCATGCTCGCCCCCAAAATTCATCAATGGCCGCACGATTTAAAACCAAAACAAAACACGAGTCGGCCAATTGCTGTCTTTGGTTCCAGGAGGCTTATGGCTAAAGGGTTGTGTGTTGATTTTTTTTTTTTTTTAAAGCCCAACAAATTCCGATTTCCAGTCGCTGTCTTTTATTGGTAGTTGAGTTTGAGCCTGGTTTCGTTCTATCGGGAATTCTGGTGTACGGAAATGTCTGTAAAACCGCAAGATCAGGTTTAGGAGAGTATTGTCTGCAGACAAAGGGTGGAGGATATATGCTAAGAACTGCAAGAGCAGATCCTGAAAAGTGAGGAGTCCAGGTTTATGATAAATTGATACACAGGTAAGCAACTGCATGACAAAATGGGACCTTTAACCACAGGGGCTGCGTTATCGCCTTTGCTCAGAGACTGTCTGGAATTTGCAATCTCTTCCCATAACAGCTGCAAATGCATGGAGGGGTCTCCACCTTCTTGAATGTTTTAAGCTGTGTCTTCTTTTTGTTATGGTCTTTAAATAAAATGTGGATTTCTTCCAAAGGCTTGGGGAAGACGCTTGTTCCTGGCCTTTTCCCAATTTTCCGTGGTTTCAGGAAGGGAATTACAAATAAGCAAAGAAACGAGGGAGAGACAACTTTGCTAGATGCTCCCATTGCCAAAGTAAGATTGAGCATCACGCTAATGCGTTGCTGTGGATAACTGGGCAGGGGGTAGCTGTGTTGATTTGTAAAGAGTGATTTAAAATAGGCTCATCGGTAATGTAACCCCTACACAGGGTCTTTTAAATATTCCTGCCAAGTGCTTTCACGAGCCTTTTCCCCTCGCTGTGCATTCGTGTTCCTCAGGGGCTGTTGTTTTCCTCTCCCGGTTGTTTCAGTGTTGATATTACCTGTACGCTCATGCCTTCGAGTTACACACGCTGTTTGAAGCACGGTTTGATATTTATCTGCCGAGAAGTTTCTTGCCCTGCGTTTGAGCGGTTTGATCAATAAGGCAGTGGGAAGGTGCCTGGGGGTACCGATGCCGCTCTGGGCGAACTGGGAAGCTGGGAATGGCCACACAGCCTCCCCGCAAACATTTGCAGCTCAGCTCCCTCTTGGGCTGTTGGAACCAGCCCGTCTCTCCCAGGAGCGCCTGTTTACACTTACTTGTGGCCTGACTGGAGCTCGGGTGAACTGTCGGTTATGTTTGTTAGAGAGCCCCCACGTAAAGCTCTGCTTTGTGCTGGCAAGCAGGAGTGTAGGAACCATGTCTGCCCCGAATCACTCGGGCGAGTCCCCATCGGAGGCCAAGATGCCTCGCGGGAAACGGGACAGGGAGATGAGGACGACAGAAAGTCGAGGTGGGATTTTTTTTTCCCCCCTTCCTGTTACGTGATGCTTTGCTCGATCAGAAGTTAAAGGCAGCGAACATTTTTCTTATCCGTATGCCTCCAAGCTGCTGGCCTGCCAAGTTAGTCAGCTGAATCCAATTACTGAAAGCAACATTTCATTTGGCTCGATGGAAGCACTCACTTATAACTTCACCTAAAATTTCAATAATACCTATATTGAGCCCATACCTAAATAATTCTAAAGATTTCCCTGGGCTTAGCTCTGCCAACTTCTTTTTGGAGGCTGGCTCTGCAAGAATGGTGCTGGGAGCAGAGCACAATCCCGGAATGCCCGGATTCTCTTATCTTCAGAAAAAAAAAAGAACAACAAAACTTTGGGGGCTATTCCTGTGGCCCTGGAAATCTCAGTAGTTGGCCAAGCTCTAGCCAAGTAAAGCACGTCTAGAGCAAGAAAAATCTCTTGTAAGACTGAGGAGCTGATTCGGAAAGGGACGAGAAGTCGATAATTAATCAGGCACAAAATAAAAACTTACCGTGTTAATCAACAGCAGCTAACAATGACTCGGTTTGCAATATTATGATCTCTTTGCTCAGGGGCTAAGGTGCAACCCAATTTGCACTGCCTTCATACACCCTGCAAAGTGCTGTTTCTAATGAACTGTCTTTAAAAAAATAAAGCACTTAAAGTTGACGCACGCCCACGTGAATATATTATATAAGACGTTACCGGGACAGGCCCGGGCCAAGAACCTGAACGAGCATCATGTGTAATCATGAAGCTCCACTTCCCTAACTCCAGTTTGCCAGCATAAATTAAGATGATTTGGAGGGGGAACGTTGCATCCTACTGGGTTTAGGTAGGGAGAGAGAAGACTTGGTGGAAAGTTGTAAGGTCTGTTATGTTGTGAGCTATTGGAGGCGCTTCCGTTGGTTGTTCATTAAGTGGTGAGTTATTGCTGTACGAGCCAAAGGTCATTTCAAAAGCTTATGGTGGCTAGATATCGTCTTTATAATGACCTGGTCTTCTTTGTGGGGGATTTTCTGGCACTGTTAAATTCTTAAAGTCTTGAGCTGACACGTTACATAGCTAAAAAGTGAAATGCTTATTTCGAGCTGCAATGTTTGCGGCGCATTTTTTGCGATGGGTTTTCTTCGCTTATCTTTATCTCGATTTGAAATGGGAGCTGGGGAGAGGAAGGGAGAGAAAGTCCCGCGCTAGCTCCGTTCCTGTGGGCCGTGAGTGCAGGCAGCGGGTGCGGTGGTCGTAACCGGCCGGGGACCGGCAGTACCCCCGCAATGGCGGTCTCTCCCCGCGCCCTGTGCACTGCCTCTGGGCGCCTCGGCCTGGGTTGGGCGTTCGGAAAGGAAGGAGCAGCTCCGTGGCCGTTGCGCGGGTCCCGGCAGAGCTGCTGCCTTCCACCCGCGGACGGAGTTTTGCTCGTTCGTTTGCTGCTCGCTTCTCTCAAAGAGCTATTAATAAATGAAGAGAAGCGTCTGCCCTTTGTCTGGTAAAAGATCTGACGTGGACAGGGGGACACGGTGAGGGCCTGCGGACGAAATGTGCATTTATTAACAAAGTCCTAGGGAAGAAAGTCCAAAACAAAGCAGTTTCCGCTGAAAATTCTCACTTTGTTGCAGGTTCGTGTCCACGGATTTTCCAAAGGAACCTGAAGATCCTACTCACACAGTTAAAGTCAAAATTCAAGAAAAAACATAAGTGTGGTGAGTTCTCTAAATTTCTTTTTCCGTCCACCTTTCTCTTCTTTCGACGCCTGGGCCTTTGACGCGCAGCAAAGGCCCAGGCCCGCGGAACAAGGAGCGCTGCCCAGCTCCGTCGCCGCAGACACCCGAGGCGCTGCCGCCCTCAACACCAAGTACACGAGAGGCCGCGGAACGCTCCTGCCGTAGCAGCCCGTGAGCAGAGGGAGCCGAGCCCGACTGGGGAGCAGGCAACCCTAGACCCAAGCGAAGGGAGCGGTTGGCTCTCCGTGGGGGGCTCTGTAGCTGATTTACGAGTGGCCCCACGGCGGCCAACGTTCCGTGCTGGAGCCAGCATCCCCTCGACTCTGCTGTCCACGGGGCCGCCCACAATCTCCAGTGCTCCCAGCAGCCTGGCTCGGGCGCAGTCCCCAGGCTCGGTGGGTGACTCGTTTCCCGCCCAGGACAGAGGCTTCCCGTCGTCTGGCTCCCTTGCCCCTGGCCCGACGCGGCAGCCGGGTCCAGTGGCGGCTCCAGCCCTTTCCTTATATACGGGGCTGCCCCGGGTCGGCGGCCAGGAAACATGCCGAGCTGGGGATTCTTTTGCCGGGCTCCCTCCTACGCGCGGCTGCTTTGCACTTCTGAAAGTGCCGGGGCTTGGGAAGTGTTTTCCTTTTCATTCCTGGCCGGAGCGGTTACTGCCACGGTGCTAGCAGTCATAAATTTTGTTACAAACCGCAATGACAGGTGCATTGATATGCACCCTGAGAGCTCCGGCTGCTTTAATAACCGCTCCGCTGGCCGCTCTCACCGCCTCTTATTTATTCGGTATCATATTAGATATTGATCCTAGGCAGAATTAAGTGTAGTGGGAAGTTTTAGTAGAGAACTGCTTAATACGAAAGTATCAAGGGAGAAGCGACGGGCAGTGCTGGGCCGGTATCAACATGGGCCGGCCTTACTTCGTGCAGATGCGTGGGCTGCTCCCCAGACAGACCCGTGAGAGGGTCGGCAACCTCCAAAAGCGATGGAAGCAGTGGCAGGACAAAAATCGCCGTAATAGTGTGCAACGCGTAACAGTTCAGATGAGGTTAACCTTTCTGGAGAGGAGGAAAGGAAATCTGATGCAGAGACATGAATACTTTGCGGTTTCTACCCAAGCCCACCTCCCACAGCTCGGCCTCGCCATTTGGATCTCACTTTCTCCCCACCCCCACCCTTTCCCTGGAGGCTGTTTCTGGCCAAACCACCAAGTGTTGAGACCCTGCTTTGGTGTTACCTAGAAAAAACATCACCCCAGGCCTTGTATTCGTGGAAAATCAAACCCTGGAAAGCTCTCTCTCCCCTTCTTTCTCTCCCTCTCTCTCTCTCTCTCTCTCTCTCTCTCTTTTTTTTTTTTAAACATCTAAAGATGAGCCACCAAACAGTTGAGCATTGTCCGTGTGATTTATTGCCCATAGCCTCCTTTTTAGGTTCAAGCAGAGTTCACAAGCAGTTGGTATTTCAGAAAAGAAATAAGGCTTTTAACAGCTTAACAGCAATATTCTTTCCTAAGATTCTGTGTATTCTTTTGGGAACTATATTTTACAAGGCACATAAAAGCCTATGCTTAAGGCGGTGTTGTGCTAACAAAAGTTCTCAGTCCAAGTCATTCCTGGAAATGTGGATGATAGGAAGTGGTAAACGAATGACAGAGTTATTTTGCAAAAAAATACTTCTCAGAGACTCTAAAAAAATATCGCAGCGTATTAAAACTCATCCGAATAGCCATAGCCCATTTCCATAGGCATTTTTAAGGGGAGAGGCAAATAGCTCTTTTCTCACTTCAATCAGCTTCGATGCTCATCCCAAGCTTTTGTTCAGAGAAGAAAAGGACCCAGGCGGTTTGTGATAGGGAATAAACCGCCAAAAGCGGTCGCGGATGGCAGCTCGCTAAGGTTATTCGGAGCTACGCAGACATGTTTCCCGGTGAATTTTAGAAAAGAGATCAGTGGCACTTGTCAGTACCAGTTGCTGAGAGAGAAAGAGCATCACTCTGGTGGTATTGCTTCAGTATAGGCTGGAGAATGTTTATCATCGGACACTGTTCCAAAATGTCTAGCTACTCATCTGTGGTATGTTAAGGGGCTTAAACCCGTTTGCCACAACAAATACAATGAACTCTTGAGATACTTTGAGTTGCAGACTGACATGGCCAGGTGAAGTATGTATTAATTTACAACATTATTAACAATTTTGAAGACTCGTATTCGACAATACGAGAATATTAAAAAGAACCAACAAAATTACAGACAGTTCGTATTTTGCCACAATTACAGAGAAGTTCTGGGAGTGGCAAGGGGAAAGGTAATAGCACCCTGCCCCAAAGTATCTGCCCTAAGGGAATGATGCGTTTTCAGTATGAGCTTCCTGACCCAGGAACCGGGGGACGTGGAGAGGGGAGCACCGTAAGTCTCCAGGCTGCAAAAAGAAGAGAACCCCCTAAAAATAATCTCCAGTGGCTCAGGTTCTTTCTACTGAGGACAAATAACAGGGACGAGAAACGTTGAGTGAGGGAATTTAATTCATCACAGAATTAAAATAGGGGAGCTGACCTGCGGCTTCCTCTATAGTGCAAAGTGAAGGGAGTGAATGGCGCCAGTTACACTTTAACTCCGGAGGAATCCAGGGCAAGGAGGAGGCCGGATTTACAAAGGGGACCGGGGGTTTCTGCCTCGGCACGGCCGCAGCCAGGGCTCCATCCATCATGTCAGCTGTGCGTGGCCCTGCGCACGCGTCTCGGGAGGGGAATAAGGGGGCGCGGGAGGCTCCTAGCCGGAACGGACCGATGGGTCCCTGGGGACAGCAGCCAGCGCTGCCTCACGTTGCTGAAGGCCCTGGCCTGGAACCGCTAGGGCCGATCTAGCGAAATGTGTGAGGGAATGGTCCAAAACCAAAACAAAGAAGATAATGTCCCACAAAACGCATTAAAAAATGCCCCTGGAAAGTCTCGCCAATGCATTCTCGTTTTCTCCAGCACCATCTCTCTCGGGTGACACCTTCTCTGATGTCCCTCGGTCATAGCTTGCTGTGCCCTGTTCGCTCCCTGATGTGCTTCATTTTGCCCTAGATCCTGTTTGGTGACCCTGCTTTATTCTGGTGTCCCTTGCTCCTTTCCTGGTGACTCTGGTCCCTCTTTGGTGTCACCTGCTCCTTCTCTGGTATCTCCTGCTCTCTCCTTGATATTCCCAGCTCCTTCTTTCTCTGATGTCCCTTGGTCTTTTTCTTCTGTGTGTGTCTCGTGCTCCTTCCTGAACGTTCCCTGCTCCTTCTCTCGTATCTCCTGCTCTTTTTTGGAGATCTCCCAGTCCTTCCCTGGTCTCCGAGTATCTCCCTGGTGCCACCGCTCCTTCCCCACTGTTCCCTGTTCCTGCCCTGCTGCCCTCGGATCCGCTGGCCCAGCTGAAGCTCGCGGGTGCTGGCGTGTGGGGTGTGCCGGGCTCGCTCCGGCCGCTCAGCCGGCGGCCGCGCACTGAAGGTCTCTTTTGTGTCCCTACTGTCCCCCTTCTCAGGTGGCTACGAGTGGCCCGGGCCGACGACGTGAGGCGCGGGGCAGCAGTCAATGTTATTTGAGCGGGGGCCGCTGGCCTCGACGATCGCAGAGCGGAGAATGCAGAAAGCCGCCTACTACGACAACGCCGGGCTCTTCGGGGGCTACTCCTACAGCAAGGCCGACGCCTATCCTTACGGCGCGGCCCACCAGCCCTACGGCCAGGCCGGTCTGGACGGCGAGTACCCTGGCTCCGCCTGTTCCGTCCAGGGCTCGGCGCCCAGTCGCGCCCCGGCCCATAAGGGCAGTGAGCTGAGCGGCAGCTGCATGCGGACGGCCGGGGGCGGCCCTGGGGGCAGCCAGCCCCCAGGCATCGGCGAGCAGCAGCCCCCGGCGCTGCCCCCCTCCTCCCCGCCCAACCCCCCTCCCAGCGCGCCCCCTCCGAAAAAAAACAAAGGGAGCCCAAACTCGTCCGGCTCGGCCACTGCCACACTCAGCAAGCAGATATTCCCCTGGATGAAGGAGTCCCGGCAGAACTCCAAGCAGAAAAGCACCTGCACACCCTCAGGTAGCCCGACACCCCCGCGCCGGGCCCTTGCCTGCCCGGACAGCCGGGCTAACCCCCTTGAGCTGAACTCCGTGGCACTACGCCTTGTTCCCTGGTCCTCCCGCTGCCATCGCCCCCATCCCACGCTCGGAAGTCCCAGTCTTGCCGAGCGCTGCAGGTGGGGCTGGCCGGGGGCTCTTGCTCTCATTCCCTGACAGCCCAGCAGCGTCAGGCTCTGTTCTGACGGGTCCCAGCAGAGCCCGATGGGCTGCCGTTGGGGGTCCTTGCGGGGAGGCAGCTGCGGAGAGTATGTACACGGGGCAGGGATGGGGTGAGATGTCATCCTCGAGCCTCCCGCACCCCCTCACCGCACGCCGACGGAGCGAAAGGGGGTGGCGAGACTCCGAACGACCCTGGGGGAAGGGGGCTTTCGGGGGGAACAAACGACTTTCTGTACCTCTTCCCTGCAGGAGAGAGCTGCGAGGATAAGAGCCCCCCTGGGCCAGCCTCCAAGCGGGTGCGCACAGCCTACACTAGCGCGCAGCTGGTGGAGCTAGAGAAGGAGTTTCACTTCAACCGCTACCTGTGCCGGCCACGCCGGGTAGAGATGGCCAACTTGCTCAACCTGACTGAGCGGCAGATCAAGATCTGGTTCCAGAACAGGCGGATGAAGTACAAGAAGGACCAGAAAGCCAAAGGCATCATGCACTCCCCCGTCGGACAGTCCCCGGACCGTAGTCCCCCCCTGAGCGGCCCAAATCACGTCGGCTACTCCAGCCAGCTCCCCAGCGTCAACAGCCTCGGCTACGACGCGCCCTCGCCCACCTCCTTCGCCAAGTCCCAGCAGAGCATGTACGGGCTAGCCGCCTACACGGCGCCGCTGAGCAGCTGCCTGCCGCAGCAGAAGCGCTACGCGGGCGCGGAGTACGACCCCCACCCCATGCAGAGCGGCGGCGGGGGTTTCGCTAACCCTAGCCTGCAGGGCAGCCCTGTCTACGTCGGGGGCAACTTCGTGGACTCGATGCCGGCCTCGGGCCCTATGTTCAACCTGGGGCACCTGCAGCACCCTTCCTCCGCCAGTGTGGACTACAGCTGCGCTGCCCAGATCCCCGGCGGCCACCACCACGGACCTTGCGACCCCCACCCCACCTATACGGACCTCTCCTCTCACCACTCCTCTCAGGGACGGATGCAAGAGGCACCCAAGCTTACGCATCTGTAGCGGGGCGGCGGCCGGCGGGGCCCGGTCTCCTCTCCATTACCTCACTTTTCTGAAGGGACAGTGTGACTGTGCTCTCGAGTGCCAACAGTATTAGTGGATTTGTCTCCCCTAGCAGTTCCCTTCCTTCTTCCGCAGCCCTGAGTAGGTCCGTGAGCAGGAGCCTTTCTCTTAGAGCTGTCCTAAGCATGACAGTGCAATATACTGCAAACCGAGGGACTGATAAGCTGGTAATAATGTACTTGAAGGTAAGTCTTAGAGATGCCGTAGTGTTAGCAGCGCGTCATGCTGAGGTGTTTTAGACCAGTCGTGAGCAGTGGGAACTTGCCCGCGCGTAAGCTTATTTCAGATAAGTTAATTTATGAATTCTTCCGTAGCGTAAGGATCACATCGGACTAAATGATATGTATTTATTATTTTAAGCGAGACATTTTTGTATCACCGATTATTTATCCTCGTCTTAATGTATTTATGTGGGTATTTGTAGAGTTTCTTCACCAATACTTCGGGAGAGCAATTCAGGTCCGTGGTGACTTACATTTCACCTACTTAGTATATTCGGTCTGAGCTAGTTGAGAAGAGTAGTCTTGAACAGTTGTAACAGTGGCTGGTGTTTGTAGTTTATATAAGGATTAATTAAGACAGCAAGTCGTAAGTCATTAATAGAGTAAAACAAGCCGTGGCATCGCACAAAGAGCTGTTAAAACTTTAGGGAAAAAAAAAAAAAGAAAACAAAAACAAAGCAAGAAAGTATTTTTAAAGTATTTATTTCTAACTGGGCTGGCCCTGCTGGCATGCTTGGGTGCCTTGGCTGGCAGTGGTCTCAGTTGAGTGAAGCCACCTTGAGTTGGAAGTGCAGCTTTGAGGAGGTGATCTACAAAGCAGGGCACTTGACCATCTTGTTTCAGATAAAATCTTGCATACAGAAACCTCAATAAGGTTAACGTGTATTTATTGACTGGGTATCTATGGCACATATTACTATTTCGGTGGGCTTTTTTTTTTTTTTTTTTTTTTTTTNTTTTTTTTTGTTTTTTTTTTTATCCGAACTAGGAAAGAAATTAGAAGCGTAGAAAGAAAAAAAAAAACAACAACCCAACAAAACCCAAAATCAACCACAAGCAAACAAAAGCCTAAATCCACCACCACCACCAAAACCTCCAACAACAAACCGAAAAAATCCAAACCTTCTGATAGTGCTAATTTCATTAGGGTCTCCATAGAAATCCATGCAGCAGCTGCCGCCTCCTTTGTTATTTATACTGTTGCATTATTCTAACCATAAATCAGGTGGGGTTTTTTGGACGTTTTTAGAAGCCCGAACTTTTCCTATTTCTTTTGTTTTGTTTGCTTGCTTGCTTGTTTGTTTGTTTGCTTTAAATAAACTTTGAAACAAAAATTGACAATCAGATGCACATAGGCGAGTGGGGCTGCCAGGACGGGTGCAGGCACCGTCCAGGCGCTGCTGCCTCGCTCTCCCATCCAGAATAGTAAAAGATAAAAACAAACCAAACAAACAAAAAAACCCCAACCCTCATTAAAACCAGGAACCATTCTCTGAACCATCGTTTTTCCTCCTCTCTAGTTACACAGCTGTGTGAATCCCTCGCTGGAATTAGAGATACTTCTTTTGTAAATGTTGCCATTAAAGTTTCTTTTTGAGTGTACAAGTCGCTCTGAGAAGACTGTTCTTACCTCTTTTTAGAAGCAGCCTGTTAAAGATTAATCCTAACTTCTATATTCCCCACCAAATCGTCTTGATGAGCCAGTTCCCAGACTAACAAACATTGCAGCTCCTACTCCATCCTCTAATGACAGGACCTGGCATCCCTATTGTGCGAAATACTTTTAACTCCTCCAATTCTGGTCAACACAGACAAGTTTTGTTTTTTTTTTTTTTTAATTAAAAAACCGCCCCCTCTCCCCCTTTCCCCCCTTTTTAATGTTTGTTCCTTTATTTTCTTTCTTCTCCCCCCCTCATCTTATTTTCTTGCTGCTTTCTTCCTTGCCTTCTGGTATTTATGTTTGGATGGACAGTAATGATTCAAAATATTACTTAGGACTTTATTTCCCCTCTGTGCGATTTTAACAATGTCATGCTATGTTAAGAACTGTATCTTTCGTTAAATTTCACTTTTACCCAAGCAAATTTGGATATATGTGTTGTAGATCTGTAAACAAAACCAGAACAGAATAAACTACTTTGTTCGGGGACATATTTTAACCATTTGGAGCCCTAAAATTGCTTTCTATGGAACTTTTCACACAAATTATTTCATAGTGTCTCCATCCAGGAGTAAACAAAACATACAAATAATGCAAAAAGTAAGATAAACACTACACATGAATTACACTTCTATAATACTCCATAAATATATCTCTCTCCAATTACATTCTGTAATGAATGTACCCACAAC
Source organism: Tricholaema leucomelas (assembly GCA_013400475.1). NCBI lineage: Eukaryota > Metazoa > Chordata > Aves > Piciformes > Lybiidae > Tricholaema lacrymosa > Tricholaema leucomelas. The sequence goes on from WAAF01008793.1 coordinate 199,861, forward strand.
TGACACTGTCCATGTAGATTTTTTTGTGTGAAACATGATGTATTTCACATTACCTGCTTGCATCTGCAAAAGGCACCACCATTTCTACAAGGTGTAACCCAGCTTGTTTTCCCCCAAGTGTTACCCACCATCGTGCTCTGTGGGCTGTTCTTCAAAAAGTACCTGCTCTGCCTCACACTACTAGTCTCCTTCACTAAATCTGCTTAAAAAAAGGCTGTTTATAGGCATCCCTTCTCCAGATCTGAGGAGGAAGTGGGTTTCAGAGGAAGCCTGACCACAAACATGGTGTTACTGAGGCATACTGCTTTGCATTATTTTCATATTAGAGAAAGACAGTGTTTGCAGACTTGTTTTCCAGTGGGGGAGGAGGAGGAGCATGTGCAAGGGGGAATCTTCTTGTAAATAAATAAACTTCCTTCTCTGTGACTCTGGCAGAGATGTCTTGTTTGTAACAAGATAGAAGTCCGTGATGATAACCTAATTATTAGAAGTAATGTTACTTTAGTGAGATTGCTGGCATTTTTACAATGTTTGTACAAGCATCAGCAATCTAGAGGAGAGACATTTTGGCACAAGCCAGACTTTTTCTTGGCCCATCACTTAAAACCCATAAATTATAAACAACCTCCTTTCACACTCAATAGGAACTCATCTGCTTTGCAACAGCATCTAATGTGCTGAACTCTGGTCACCCATTTAAAACACAACACACCAGCCAAGGCCAGGCCTTGGCTGATCTCAGACTTGCCTTTCCTTACAAATAGGAGCTGTAGCGCCCCTTCTCCTCCTTCCATCTGCTTCAGACTCATAAAAGGATCACTGAACCAGGGACTCTAAATGCTGGCAGCACTGTAGCAGTGTTAGGGACAGCACTTCTCAAGGGTAGATACAGCAAGGCCATGGGGCTGCAGCAGTTTCCCTGCTGCAAAAAGGAGATGATGCTTTGTATTAGCTCTGTAAAGACAGTGCAGGGCTGAGCTGCCCTTTTGCATCTTGTTTCTTCTGCAGGAGTGCCATTCATGTCTGTCTCTCTAGAGACCCGTGAGCAGCCCTAGGGCAGGGGAATGTAGGCTCTCAGGGATGCCACTGTCTTGGAGGTGCCGCTTGTGTGGGGCTAGGAAAACAAACTCAAACATCTCCTGCTCCATTAGCAAACACTGGGCATTAGCATGCCTGAGTTGAACACTGCAAGCTCCAAACCTTGGTCCATTGGTCTCCAGGGCACCCCACACGGCTGTCACCATGGGACCATGCCTAAGTCACCTGAGGCTGCAGACAACCTTATCCATGGGTGAAAGCGAGGCATCTGGCTGCACACTCACAGGAGGTAAATACAGGCAGGGTTGAAGCTGGCTAAGAAAGAAGGAGCCTACCAGCACCAACAAAAAGCACCCTGAAATTCCTGGGGACCAGATGGGTCATTTGAGCTGCACAGCAAGATGTGTGAAGGCAGGATCCACTTACCTGGAGGGTTCTGCAGCCCTCCAGTCCCATGGGAAGCTCTGTGAAACAGCCTGCAGGGAGGTCCAGGGACGGAACGGGCCATGAGGGAAAAAAGGGTAAAGGGGATAGGGCTTCCAGGCTACTCAGTGCCTCACTGACAGCTGTTCGCTGGAAAAAGAAGGAACTACAGGTTGTGACACCATCATTCTATGTGCCAGCCTGCTATGTGTGCCCAGCAAACACATGCAATGGCAGCCCAGTGAAGAGCAGCGTGCTGCACATCTGAGAGGTCCATGCATCCAGCACTGCTGCTAAGAATCTGCCTGGGAACAAAAGCTGGAGCCAGATGGGCAGCACAAAGGGTCTGGTGCTTCCAGGGCAATTAGGGCTGGAGTGGTTAGCTGGGCACCACGTGATGTTATATATTGATGAACTGGCTACCTCTGCTTTTAAAAGGTGGGCTGGAACAGAGCTCTGCTGGCCACAGCCACTTTGCAGGGACTGAGCGGCAGGCTGCTCTGTGAATGGGCAATGGCTCTCCATTCCCATGTGAGCTGTGGCAGTGGATATGTTATGGTCCTCACTGGGAGTGGGGCTGGTAGTGGAGGGAGGGAACTGCTTCTATTGAAGGTTATCAATCATGTGATGAACACTTTTCACTTGACTGTGGTTCTTCCTACTTCTGCTGAGTCAGTTGGGGCTTGACCAGAAACCCTGGCCAACAGAGGCAGAGTCCAGTTCCAGAGCCCAAGAATCATGTAGTATCATGACAGTACAGGATGGAGCTCCTTCAGTCACAAAGGCTGAGGTGTAAAAGGGTCACAGTGAGAGGTCTATGCCTGCACATCCTCAGGTATCTGCAGATACTGTTCAGGAACACAGGTGGGCCTTTGTCTCTACATTCAGAGCCCAGGGTCCTGGAATTCTCTTAACTGCTTTGGGATGAACCCCAGAAAGGCTCAGTGGCAATGACTATAAACACAAATCAGAACAAAAGCAGGATCTATACTCATCAGGATGGAAGTATTCCCAGTAAAGATATTCCTGAATTTGAACACATGGGTTCATTTTGTCTTTATTTGCTGATGCACAACTTTTCTTGCAAAAGAAGGTTTGAGAGATAGTAAACAACATGCTGAGTGAGGTGTGTAGCTTCTGTCTTTCCTCTGAGGAATCTGGGCCACCTTTTATAATCTTTGCAAGAAAGAAGGGCTAAGCAAGGCAGAAATCTTGACTGAAAACCCTTTGATATTCCTGTTTTGCACATGACAGTACAGCCTACCTTGATATCTCTGGATTACCAATATGTGGTAGTTTTTCCTTCCTGTCAAATTCACAGCCATAAGACAGGAATTGGAGCTTTACATGGCACAGGGACCCACATGGAATCACTCTTACACAATGAAAGAGACCTTTCTCTGTGTTCGTGAAGAGGATCTTTGCAGTTAATCTCACATACTAGGAGAGCAGAGGCCTGGCAAAACTGTTCCATTTGGGAAAAGGGAGCTTGTGTCAGGGAAGTATCACTGGTAGAGAGGGAAATGCACTTTCCTCAGGAAGAACATGAATTGTTCTGCCTGCCTGAAAGAGCTGTGCTTGTGCTGGAGCTGAGACTGGCTCGATCAGAGTGGCAGGATGATTTCTCTTCTTTGTCATGGAATCTCTGTATATCCCTGAATTTATTCACATTGTACAAATAAATTCTTAAGAGCTTCTCTTCCTTCTTCTCTGACAGACTTCCTCCCAGTGGCCTTTGATGGTTTACCTGTGTTAACAGGGCCACTGCTTAAATCATCAGTCTTTGCTTACCTTACCTTGTGATGCCCACCCATACCCCATTTTTCTCCACACCATAGATGTATATCCCCATGCTCTCCCTGACTGGAAGAGTCATGGCGGCAGAGGGGTAAGGACGAGGTCATGCTTGAACCAGACCTTTCATATAATTATCTTGAGGACCTGGGAGACATCTGTTTAATCTCCTGAGTGTTAATTACTGTGACAAGCACAGAGGGTGGAGGCTTGCTTCAGAGAGGAAAGAGATCATGCCTCACCTCACAGTAGTCCATGTGGCTCAGGGTTGCCACTGCCTTCAACATATGTGCTGCTCAAGCAGCCTCCCCGAGGCATTGCTGGTTAAAGGTTTGCACCCAACATGGCTTAGTCTTTTTTGGCTGGGCTTGTTCCTACATTGTCTTAACTTCACAGTGGCTGTCTCAGGCTTTGCAGTTGTCCACATGTTTCCAGAAGTGTGGTGGCACAGTAGTTGGTTTGGTCCATTGTTCTCACAAAGGTTTCTGCTGCAGCATTTCCCAAGCTTGTTCCATCACTGCAGTGCTTGCACAGATGTTCCTAAACCTCCCAGTCATTCTCAAATTGCATTTGACAGCATCATACTCTTCCCACTCTTCTTTTTAGCATTTTTTTTTCTTCATCTTTTGACTTCCAGGGATTCTTTTGCATTAGACTTCTTAACCAAAACTAACTGTGGTGGCTCAATGTCTTATCACTGGATATTTAAATCTCAACACTGAAATTCAGGAGCATCTCCCCCAAAGGCCACAGCAACAAGAGATGCTTTGCCTGTGTTTAGCTACTGGTTTCTGCTTTTCTCATTCTGAAGACAGTCCTGTAAAAGCAAACAGGTAAAGAACGAGAAACTCAGTAACAGAATCCATCTGGATGAGTGGAAAGAGGGTATGTTGGTGTGAACATGAGCAGCTCTCGTAGTATTTAAAACACAGCTTTAGGTGTAATTAAACCAGTTGTGTTCGTTCTGCAAACAGAAGACTCAAGTAAAGCAGCAGCCCTCCTCTAGAGCCAGAGCTGTTTGCTTCATTGCGTCCAGGAGTTTTCACAGCAGGGGATCCTGAAGCGCACAAATGCTTTCCTGCATGGACTGCCTTTCTCCGCTGAACAGAAAGCCTGGTATTCCAAGGCTTGTTTTGTCAGAAGATGGCACTTTGCAAACTGATCTGATTGCCATGGATGTGCTGAGCAAGTTTAACTCCTCCCTCAAAATGTAGGTTTTCTGGCAAGCTGTATTTGATTTAAACTGTTCTTACATGTGTATACTCTGCCAATGGAAATGTGATACTCCTACATTACCACCTACCCCTGCACCCCATATTAGTCTAACAGGGTAGCACTGCCCAGAAGAGTGAGCAAATCTACCCGGAGAACACTTAACTTTGGGTTTTCTGGGCTTACAGCAAGTGTTCCGTTTGTAGAGAGAGTTCCAAGTAGATTAAAACAGACTATAGCCAGTCTTTGCTCCGTAAGAGTTGCTTTACAGTCTGGATGAGCTGGGGAGAAATTTGGGCTGAAAGCACACATCGCTGCTCAGAGCCCACATGCAGAGAACTGCTTCCATGTCCTTACAGGCTTGTGTCTGCCTGTCCCGGGCATGAACCCACCCCCATGGCCTCTGCAGGAAAGAAAATCAGACTGTGCTGAATCGTTGTCTAGGTCTAACAGTGGGGAACCTGGGGTTGGGCTGCAGAGCACTGGTGTCCATGAGAAAGACTTGAGGCTGAGTTAGTGAAATGGTCTGATTGTGTCTCCCCACAATGCTCCTTCTCTGTCCACAGTCTCAGCCCTCATAATTCTGCAAAAGACTCAGTGGAATCTTTCCTCCTCTGGGTACTCTGGTTGCCCTTGAGTGGTTGGCACCACGTCTAGGCCTCACAAAATTCGAGGCCTCCTCCTGGTTACAGCAAGCAGAGTTTTGGCCAAGAGTCTGTAGAGCACTTTGAGCTGTTGAGTGGAAGGCACTGTATAATGGATGAAAACATTTAAATTTAATGCTTTTATTTAGAAATAAAATATTTTTTCTATAAGGCACCACCACTCTTGCATTTCTCATTTGAGTGTACACCTGTCTTCAAAACTTAGAAGGTTACACGTCTAATTCGAAGCGTCATGACATAGTGTTTCTCCATGTTCCTTGTTTAGGCAGTCCCAAGTCACCAAAGCCCAAGTATGCTCTGCCCAGTCCAGTTTTGCTGTTCTGAATTGCATTGGCACATGCTCATTGTTCGATGAGTTGGATGAAACCAATCATAATCCAAACCAAGCACAAGTGTAACTCCCACTGGATGGCCAAGTGTCTCTTGAAGTCATCAAGGGCAAAAGGATTACTGTTGCAGTCCAGGCTTCACATTCTCCTTGTTTCTAGTCTCTGCCATGCCGGGAGAGTGAAAAGTAAGAGACGGCTGGGGGAGTTTGGCTGGGCAGTGCAACTCACAGCACTCTCCGCCAGCTGCAAATGCGCAGCAAACAGTGCCGGATCGCCAAGGGAAAGATGAAAGCCCATTAGCAGAACGAGCTCGGGGAATCGCGTTTGAGAGGCTGCAGAGCACTTATCTGATGGACCGAGACCATTAAGCGCCGCAAGGTGCAGCAGCCCGCCCACTCGCCCCGAGTGCGGACAGCCCGGGCGTGTCTGCCCAGCCCACCGCGCCCCCGGATACACCGCCGGTCAGCGGGAGCTCCGGTAGGAACCTCCGGGGGCCTTGTTGGCAGCAGGGCAAGAGGAGGGGGCAGAGCTGCCCTCGGACGGGAGCCCTGGCAGTGGGAAAACGCCAACCCACCCACACTCCGAACTTTCAGCAAGTGGCTCCAGCAAGCTCAGGAGTTATTCGCCCCGGGGAGTGCCTGCAGAGATCAGAGCGTCTGCCCACCTGAAGGCCCCTGCCGGCCCTGGACAGCCGGGCGTGGGCAGGGCAACCGGCGGCACCCGGGACCTCGGCTGCGAGTTCCCCGCTCCGGGCTACTACTGGCCGCAGGGCGAGACCTGCCACCCCACTCCCGGCCCTGTATTAGGGGAATACTGCCGCGGCGGGGAGCGGGGCAGGTGTGCGGCGTGGTGCTGCTCCGCGGGCCATGGACCTGGGGTACTTTCCCCTCGCCCTCCCGCCAGGGCTGTGTCGCGGGGCTCCGTCGCCTTCCTACCCGCGTCGCGGGGACGGCGCCTTCTCTGCGCTGGGTACCGCGGCCAGCGCCGCGCCTTACCCGCCCCCTGCCTGCGAGGAGCCGGTGGGATACGCTGCAGCTCCCGCCGCGGCGTCAGGTTCCGGCTACTGGCCGTCTCGAGGAGCCGGATCACCGGGCAACGCCACGTCCCTCCTCCCGCCGCCGGCGGCGGAGTCCGGGCGTCCCTGCCCCTGCCCTGGCTCGGGGGCCGCGGAGCTGGGACTACTCTGTCCTTGCCCCAGGCCCGCCCCCGCTCCCGGCTCTCTGGCCCCTTCGGCGGCCCCGGCGGATCCCCGCACCTTCGAGTGGATGCGAGCGAAGAGGAGAAGTGAGTTGGGGCGGCAAGGTGCGGGCGGGGGCTGCTCTCATCCTGGCTCCCCTCTGCTCCAGTCCTGTCCTGGCCCCAGCCCCGACCCCGCCCCGCTTTCTTCCCTTGCCCCCGCTGAAGCGCGGTGTTTTTCGGCGTTGCAGGCGGCGCTGCGCCGTGCAAGGGAGACCCTCCTGCCTGTCCCGTACGCACCAGCTTCAGCACCCGGCAGCTAACGGAGCTGGAGAAAGAGTTTCACTTCAGCCGGTACCTGTCGCGGGCCCGCCGCCTGGAGGTGGCCCGCTCGTTGCGGCTTCGCGACGCCCAGGTGAAAGTCTGGTTCCAGAACCGCCGTATGAAGCAGAAGAAGCGGGAGCGGGAGGCGCAGGCCGCCCCCGTCACGGAGCCCGCAGGTGTTCCGGGAGGCCCCGCATGAGGCCCGCCGTCCCTCACGGAGGGGTCTGCCGGGGACGTCGGGGCCGGACTGGAAGGCAGGGCCCGGGATATCCTTTCACGAGAGGCCGCGATGATACAGCTCCGCTGTTTATTTTGTGCAACTTAACTCGTTTTATTGATGAGGATTCAGGGAAAGGCAGCAGCCCCAAACGCTGCCGCTCGTTTTCGGGCCGTCCGAGGCAGCGGGAGCTAACCGGGCTGTCGCCAGCCCAGAGCAGAACATAGAGCATCCTTAATAGCTTTCCTGAATCCACCGGGTGGTGGGTGCTCGAGGTGGGGATGACTCCAAACTCCTGAGCCCTTATTCTTTTAGCATTTAAAAAGAGAGATCCGCAGCCTCATCAGAGTTCATGCTTGCAGAAAAGAGGGAGAAATGCCGAGAAGGTAGAGAAGAAGCAGAGGCAAGCTGGGAAAACTTCCTGTCATGGGAAGGGGCAGATATGATCACCCCTAATAGTGTGAGTCCAAGATTCCCCTTTGAAGAAAGTACCCTTGACCTCTGCCTTACCCTTTTCAAAATTACTGTAAAAAAACCCCTAACACCCCCCTTCCAAAGCCCCCCCCCCCAAACCTCAACCACCCCCACAACACCTGAAGAAAAAGAAGAAAAAAAGAGGCTGTTTATGTTTGTATTTATGCCTTATTCATTCCCGTTAATTTTCCTGCTGTGGCCGATTAAAATCTGTGAGGAAAGGTTTTTAAAGAAAAAGTCTTGAGAGATGTCTGTCTTCCCACTCCAACTGCAGAGGTGCTGTGATTTTCCTTGCAGAAGCTCTGGGCTACGTAGGACAGGCCAGCAAGTGCTGTGCTGGCTCCCAGCACCTCTTGTGTGTTGTCTGGGCCAGTGCAAAACTATATAAAGTCTTAAATAAATGTCTGGGGCCAGTCTCTCAGATCATGCAGCTCTCCCAGGCATGATTGTATCTTACAGTTAAAGAAATCCACCATATTAAATAAGTTTGCAAAAAATCTCACAACATGCAAAACCTGAGTACCTGTTATGCACAGAAAGATGCTTGGGTTTGACCTCTGCCAGCAAAAGACCAAGAGAATTCCTGAGTCTTTCACCTGAGATACCTGTTAAAAAAAGATGACAATAACTGATTGCCCCATACTGGATTTACAGGAAGTTGGCTTTATTTATCTGTGGAACGAAATGACTTTGAGTAACTTTCTCTGCTCCAAATTTCCGTGGTCTGTTTGAGGTGAAGAACAATTTGTAGAACCAGGAAATGTGGATCTCAGGGAGGCTGTAAACTTGTGGTCCTGTCTGGAAGCCTAGACACCAATAGCTGGTCTTCTTTGATTTTTTTTTCTGAGCTAAAGAAGCGTAGAGAGAAGATGAAGATGGATATCTGAAGTCAGAAAGTATGCAGTGTAGAGGATACTTATTCTCCGTGATGCCTTCCACTCCCCAGAGTGCTTACAGGCTTTCTTGTGAAAACTTTTGTTCTGCTGAGGGACTGGAAAACCTCTGCAAATGGCAGCTTCAGCAGATATTGTTGGAAGCCCCAGGAAACAACATGCTCCCAAAAGCTGGGGAGCACATTGGGATGATGCCACAGCAGCAGGTCTGTGGTTGAGCAGGGACAGGGACTGGAGGCCTCCTCAGCAAGGAGTTGGGTCTCCATGCAGTGAGTGCCTAAGGGAGGGGACTTCCCAAGAGAGAAGCGTTTGGTTACACATCATATCCAAAGTGTACCTGGAAAGTACAATAAAGCTGGAGGCTTGCAGTTGTGCATGCACACATGAACATTTTTATTCTGTATATGGTGTTAGGTTCACATCTCACTGGCTGGGTTCATTTTGTGGGTTATCACTGAAACTTCTCAGGACTGAAAGTAGCTGAAACAAAAATAGGTGGTTTGCAGGTTTTTTTTTATTAAATGAATGACACCAGCTGGGCATTTATACTTCAGGCTGATCAGTCATCAAAAAAACCTGCTTTTGAGAATATATTTAAAGCATTATATATTAAATATATAATTAAATATATTCTCAAATATGTATTAAATATATTTGAGAATATATTTAAAGCAGAGTAAACCAAAATCTGGTAAAATTAATGACAATGCAAGTAAAACAAATTTGGTTTGCAAACGGAATATTGAAGGCAAGTCAGACTCTAACCAACCCTTTTCAGATATTTTTAAGGTACCTCTTTAAAGAAGCAGTAAGCACAGCCAGAATAACCTATCTTTCTAAAAGCATATGGCTCACCTACTAACTTCAGAAAACAGCTGTGTTTTCAGTTGCCTCCAAATTTGTCGCATGTCTGTGGGGTTGCCAGTTTGTCAGCCTTTTATTTTCCTAATGATTTTGACATTTGTACCAGGCACTTCAGGCCAAAGGAATGTTTTCCACACTGTTGACATGCTCCTGTGCTACCAACATGGAAAGAAAGATTCTCATTGATTTCAGTGGTGCTGGATCAGGCCATTAGAGCACACTGAGTCTTTTATAAGGAATGTTTTCATGCTGTATTTTTTCCTGAATAAATAAATACATGTGCTGCCCTTGTAGCAGTGCAGTTTTGTATCCATCAAAATGACACATCCTGAATATACAGAAATTTACTTGCAAATTAAAGATAAAACCTTACAACTCTTTTATGGCAGTCTGAATCGATTTGCTGGTACAAACACAGCTGTATTCTAAGAAGTGGCATTTAGTAGTAAGTGTAATTTCTGCTCACATGACAGGGCCATTTTAGTAGGATCTTTCTTCTTCATAAATAGTTTTAGCTGTATGAGGAGTAGATATTGCCCTTTTGCACCATTCTGTCAGCAAGGTACCCAAAGGAAGTAGCTAATGCAAGTTGTGTGCCAGTTCCTAAATAATGAAATAAAAATGCTTGTGATATATATGGATGCATACAAGAGTCAAATAAATTATAGATAAGGTTTAAGGTTCACTCATGGAACATGAATCCTAAGACTTGTGTCTCACATGTTCAATTTGATGCCCAGTAGTTGGAAACAGATTCTGGGTTAGACAGATAGTAGTAAGAGCACATGCTACCCTTCTCATTGCATCCAAACAAAATATTCCAGAGGCACCTCAGTAGATACCCCTCACCATACTATTTGCCACAAATTATGAAACTACTATTCCCTGCCCTTGTTCTTCCTCAAGCATAATTAGAAAACACAGACCATTCTGCTTCAGTCATATATTAATTTTTGCCTGCTGACTGGTGCTCAAAGAGCCACAGGCTACAAAGGGACATGAAGAAAAGATATTTTTTAATGTATTCCCATCAGAAAACAGAAGTATTGAATCAGAATGGAAGTATTGGCTTGGAAGGCTTCCAACAAGAAAAAAAAAGTTTTAAAATTACTGTTTCTAAGTGTTATGATTGTGAATGTAGAGATTTCACCTCCTTTGCATGGGTAAGTGATAACAGTCACACCTCTTTGCAAAGCAAGCTCAGGCAAGAACCCAGGCTTGTTTGAGTATCTAGCTTCCCATGCAGAACTGAATACGTTATCTCTTGAAAGCACAGCACAGGGAATGCTATGCTGAGGGTCAAACCAATGACTCCAGTTTATGGTATAAGCTGCATATACAGGTTTATTTTGAGCATGAAAGAACAGAACAGTAAGCCAGAAAGCAAAAATATGCAACCCAATCACATTATAATATTCTTTTAAAAGTGTGCCATTTCCTCTGTTTATTGGTGAACCATGGAATGGTGGCTTATGCATAAAACAGTACAGCTTATTAGTAGAGGAGAATAGACTACTACCAGAGGAGAACAGACTTAAGTTTTTCTTAAGAAAAACTTTTGCAAGCAAAATTACAAAATGGAAAGACCTCCTTGTAATTTTAAGCACTTGCCTCTAACAGCTAATAAATCACACACGATTTGTCCTGCACCACTATGTGAGCCTAAATTCCAAGGAAATGCTAAGAACGTTTGCAAATCCTTGATGACCAGGGAGAAAGAGGTATGGAGAGAAAACTCAAAGAAGACATAGTTCTTACAAGTTTAAGAGGTGTTACAAGTATAGTGGAAATGCATTCTTTGGTTTGGAGATAAATGGCTATGTCTTGCTAGATGTATATGTGACTCATTCGGTCTCAACCATCATTTGTTACGACTTTTCCCAACGTCAGTGAACTAGAAGAGCCTTTGGCCAGGAAAAGTCCTTCTGTTGAAAGAAAGAAAGAAAAAAAGGTAAACCAAATGACAAATCATTCTGCTGTCTACTGAAACAATATCTGTTATTTAACCCTGTCATAGTATCATAGTATCATCAGGGTTGGAAGAGACCTCACAGATCATCAAGTCCAACCCTTCACCACAGAGCTCAAGGCTAGACCATGTCACCAAGTGCCACGTCCAATCCTGCCTTGAACAGCTCCAGGGATGGCGACTCCACCACCTCCCTGGGCAGCCCATTCCAGTGGCCAATGACTCTCTCAGTGAAGAACTTTCTCCTCACCTCAGGTAGTTGTAGACAGCAATAAGGTCACCCCTGAGCCTCCTCTTCTCCAGGCTAAACAACCCCAGCTCCCTCAGCCTCTCCTCGTAGGGCTTGTGCTTGAGACCTCTCACCAGCCTCGTCGCCCTTCTCTGGACATGCTTCTCTGTCCTCAGCTGTATCTTTAAAACGTCCCCCAGATAATTGTTGGCAATATCTAGGAAAAGATAAATTCCAGAGCCAGTGTTATAATTTATTTCAGTTTTATCTGAGAATCATTTGCTGTTCTTGAGCACCAGTCAAATGAACAAAGTAATCCTCTGCTGTGCAACATGACCTAAACTTAAGCCTGCATAGATTGCTAAAATCTCAGACAGAGATAGTGTGTTGAGAATTATTTGCAAGCAAGACAAGGCTTCCTTTGTACCAAAAAAAAAATTTAGACCACTGGCCCACAAAAGAGTTTTTCATAAACACTTTTGTTTGTCTTGTGCTTTTGTTTCCTCCAAAGGCAACAGGCCTTGGTGATTAGCAGACTGAAAACCAGGAGTTTAAGTAAACAAAATACTACAGGAACAAATACAGTCAGTTCCTTCTCTACCAACCTATCAGACTTCCCACCACCTGGAAAACAGACTTTTTTCACAACACTTCATCAGAAAGCATAGTGTAATAAATAATAAACCACAAGAAATACGTTCATTCTGCAAACCAAGGATTATTTTTATGAGGAGTCACACCATGCGTTATGAAAATGTGTAATGGATCTAACTCAAGCTGTCTGCCCCACGGCCCTGGCCTTAGACTGAGACTCCTGCACTCATCACCATCATGGGGGACATACTTAAACTAGCTGCTTATGCCCTTAAACAGAGAGCAAATACCTTTACAATGCATCGATACCTGCTGCTGTGGGTGTGTATAAAATTACACCTATGTGTGAATTCGGTGGATAAGGAGATTTGCTTCTGCTTGGCAGAAGGAATGGTTCCTTTTGCCCATACAGCCTGTGAAAAAACCTGCTTCCCAGTACCGTGGTTTTGATGACATTAGTACAGCAGGAGAACCTTAGCATTAAGGCTTCCCAGCCATTACTTTTGATCTTAATGGTTGTGATACACTAAATTTACATCCCTAATGCTCCTTTTATGTTCCTTTAACAAGTAAGCTAGATTAAACACAATGGAGTTTAGAGTGGTATTTGAAAATAGATAAAAATCCCACTACATTTTTTAATGACTAATCAGATCAGATTTTGCCCAGTTAATGTTCAGATAATGGAAACAGTTTCTAATCCCATCAATCTCTAGTATCAGATCTCTATGTTAAGCATAGGTATTGGATTAATTAATTTTAAGATCCACGAATGTATAGATCTATAAATTATGTCTTTCATGTGGGGTGGTATTTTCTTCAACATCTGCTTGTATCAAATCCAATGATAATTAACAAACATTGTTAAAAGCCTATCAATAAAACTGATCTTTCTCTTGAGAAATTCTGTCAAATAAAAGTTTGGTAGGTAGATGACACTGATGGATTGTCAAGCATGTTCTCACATACTGGAGAGACTAGACCCCAAAACACAGTGCATCCAACAGGGTGGCATCTTACAATAGGTCAAAGTTTTTGTACTGTGAGCACTGTGACTTTCATTTGAATGTAACCAGGTAGATAGTTAAAAAAAAACATAACAAACCAAAAAGGGACTGGACTGTTGAACATTCTTACTGTCACGTCTCACCTTCGAATGAACCAACTGGTGCTTCTGGTTGCTTTTCAAATGTGGTACCAAATCAAATAGATTTAATAATCTAATTTGGGATTTCACAGGTGTGAACAGCATGAGCTATACAAGAAAAGGACTATTACAACATCACAACATGAGCTAGTAATAAATAAAAAAAAAATAAGAAAAAAACCTCCATTACATCCTGCCTGCATCTTGTCACTGTCATCTGTGATGCTGTTATGTCTGTTGCCTGTGATCTAAGGCATGCAGCTGAGCTCAGTCAGTCCAGAGACAGACAGTGGTGCTTTCAAGAACTGGAAGAGCGTGGCTTTGACTTGTTCTTCTGAAGATTTCTCATAAATTTAAAGTCCATTTTGTTTAATAAAAAGGAGATGGTATGCATGGATGTTGTCAGCATTGGTCACAATCAGATAGAGATACTGAGATCTGTGGTCACTGCCAGACTGCAATGTTTGTTTCCTAAAGCCTTCATAGTTGCAGGCTAGTCTCAGCCTAACTGGTGGCCACAGAAGTACAAGCAGTGCCACCAATTACTGGGCTTTGCAGTCTCAAGGCTTATTCCACACTGGTCCTATTTGCATTCTATTATGCAGTTCAGGCAGACCAGATATCTGATTCATCAGCGTAAGTCTTCTGTACCAGAAGATTGGCAAGCCCAGGCATTCATTTCACTAAGCACATTTAATGCTAAACATATGACTAAGAAGGCTTCAGATCTTAACAACATCACACTTACAACTTTTGCCAGCCCTCAGGGAACTAAGAAGAGATAAAATGGACCAGGGATGCCACACTTACACATGGCTGCTAGCTGGGCTAGGCTGGAATTTAGCTGCTGCTGGCTGGGCTAGGCTGGAATTTAGCTAGCCTGTGCTCTCTGCGCGCTCACGGAAACTGAATCTGACTCATGTGGTTCAAAATATCTCTCAAACCAGGCATTCCTCCTCTGTGTCTCAGTGTTCAAAAAGCTTCAAAGTGCACGTTCTTTGCAAAATGTTCTGAAATCATTGTTGCACTGCTTTTTATTTCTGGATGCTTGGTCTTAAGAAAGGCCAAAGGAGACACCTAGTGCTCTTCTCATATCCTTCTGCTGGTGCCAAGAAAAGAATCAACCTGATCTGCCAAATCTCACAAATCCCAGGAGGTACACAGCCTCACCAACTCACAGCCACTACTAAAAAGACCAGATGCTTTTAATCTACATCCATTTGAGTTATTTCAGTCAGCATGTTTGTTTTTTTTTTTTTCTTTACCACAGTTGTACCCTGAGGAGAAACTATGTCAAGTATGAACTTCTACAGCTGTAATGAAGATATGGCAAAGTTTTTCTTCTTCCTTTTATGGAACAAGACAGTGACTTTTGAGGGAGTAGATTCAACTTCTGAAGTTTCTGCTATGTCACATCTAGTGAGTCAGTTCTCAGACTCTCTTAAATAGGAGGCACTCCTGTATGGTCAGGCTAAGTGTTTAAAATGTAAGTGTTGAAAAAAGAAATGAAACCAAACCAAACAAAATCCAAAACCTAGAGAAAACCTTATTTATGAGACATGTCAGGGGAAAATAAAAAGTCACTTCCATGTAAGCTTTTTAAAAAGTATTTCCCATCTGAAGGCAGAATGTTCATAAAAGCTGGTGAGGGGCCAGGAGCACAGCCCTATGAGGAGAGGCTGGGGGAGCTGGGGTTGTTTAACCTGGAGAAGAGGAGGCTCAGGGGTGACCTCATTGCTGTCTACAACTACCTGAAGGGTGGTTGTAGCCAGGTGGGAGTTGGTCTCTTCTGCCAGGCAACCAGCAACAGAACAAGGGGACACAGTCTCAAGATGTGTCGGGGGAGGTCTAGGCTGGATGTTAGGAGGAAGTTCTTCACAGAGAGAGTGATTGGCATTGGAATGGGCTGCCCAGGGAGGTGGTGGAGTCACTGTCCCTGGAGGTGTTCAAGAAAAGACTGGATGGGGCACTTAGTGCCATGGTCTAGTTGATTGGATAGGGCTGGGTGCTAGGTTGGATTGGATGATCTTGGAGGTCTCTTCCAGCCTAGTTGATTCTGTGATTCTATGAAAAGCTGACTCAGCTCTGCAGCATTTAGCTGTAAAAACAGAATAGTCTTCTCTGAGGACCAAGTAATCAGGTAGAACCAGTTATGACTCCAGCTGAAGAGAGATAGTGCAAAAAGCCAGGAGCTAAGCCCCACTGCGGCTCAGCCGAGACAGCATTCACATGAGATCAGCAAGATTCACTTCCCTGCTCCAGCATGTTGGTCTCCTCCTTAGAACACTCCTCAAGGATATGAAGGTTGAATGGAATGGTTTGGATCCCATAAATGCTCTACCAAACTTTATTCTTAGGTGTTAAAATTTTCTGTTGGGATTTCATGTTGCAAGAGAGTCCTACACATATAAGTGGTGATTTTTTTTTTGGTAGTAGATGGGTCTTGCTCTCTATCTGTAAGATCTTTTAAAGGGGTTTTGATTTTACCCTGTTGTGGAGTAGCAATGCATTTTAATCTCAAAAGTCTTTTGGGATAAGGAAACCATTTTGTGACCAGCTCTACAATCAACCACAGCATATCCTTTTTACAGAATGTTACAGATAAATAATTTATTACAGCTGTCTCTTCCCTCCATGTGGGGTAGGCAATTGTGATCATTCCTACAGGAAGGGGGAGAAAGTTGCTTCTTTCTTTGCTGGCCTCCAGAGAAATATTTAGACCCTCTCACAAGGAGCTTTGATGAATTAATAAACCTGCTCAGTATTTACCACATTTGTCCAGAAACTGAGCTCAATTGCAGCTCCTTAATTTCCCAGATAACATCTGTAGAGTTTGAGAAGACTTGCCTAACCAGTCCCTACAGTTAAACTGTGAGCAAGTATTCTTACTTTCATTAGCAAGATGGATCCAGATTTTGCTGCAGTATGAGCTACAGAAATATCAGGATGAACCTTTATGGCCATCAATTCTGCAAGTCTGAGTCACAATTGCCCCTTTGACATTCATCTATTTTTGACAATGCATGCCTGATTCATGCTTTAAAACAAGATTTGTTGTGACCTGGCCAGTTAGGGATTAAAAAAAGATAAACAAGTGTGGAAGCACTTTGTCAATGCAGGTTGGATCCATGGGAGTCAAAGGCAGAGTCAGTTTGTCAGAGTGGGTAGAGGAAGGCAATGTTGACCTGTGTGGTGGCATGGGCATGGAAATCAAGGCAAAGTCACATTTAAGCTGTTGTCTCCTTTGTGGTAGCTGAGGCTTGCAGCCCCCTCTGATCTGAGATTTTAAGTCAAATCTTGCTCCCTTACAGCATAATATATGTGAAACCCATTACTATGAACTCATCACCTGCATTGAAAAATATGCTCCATGTGCAACTGAGATATGGCCAGGGCCCTGGGAACATTGATGGACCTGACTAGCCCTACCTGAGACCCCTACCACACCCTGTCTAGTTAAAGCTCAGTTCAGTGTAGTGCCCCTTCCTGTTTAGCTGGACCCTGACTCATGGATTGATGTCCCTGTCCCCACAGTGAGTGTCTGATCACAGAATCACAGAACCACAGAATTAACCAGGTTGGAAGAGACCTCTAGGATCATCGACCCCAACCTATCACCTAACCCTTCTAATTAATTAAACCATGGCACTAAGTGCCTCATCCAGTCTTTTCTTGAACACTTCCAGGGACGATGTAGTGGTTTGGGTGTTACCTGCCCCCCCACCACTTTGGAAATCACCCAGACTAGACTCAGCTGGCTCTGGAAATTTGAATGAAGCTTATATTTACAGCTTAGCTCAACACACAATGCTCAAACTAGCACAGACAATGACTCCACCACCTTCCTGGGCAGCCCATTCCAATGGCAAATCACTCTTTCCGTGAAGAATTTCTTCCTAATGTCCAGCCTAAACCTGCCCTGGCACAGTTTGAGACTGTGTCCTCTTGTTCTGTCACTGGTTACTTGGAAGAAGAGATGAATCCCTGCCCAGCTACAACCTCCTTTCAGGTAGTTGTAGAGAGCAATAAGGTCTCCCTTGAGCCTCCTCTTCTCCAGGCTGAACAACCCCAGCTTCCTCAGCCACTCCTCGTAGGGCTGTGCTGAGCCCCCTCACCAGCCTCATTGCCCTTCTCTGGACATGTTCAAGTACCTCAACATGGTCCAGAACTGGGTATAGTACTCAAAGTGTGGCCTCACCAGTGCTGAGTACAGGGGCAGAATGACTTCTCTGATCCTGTTGGCCACAATATTCTTGATACAGGCCAGGATGCCATTGGCCTTCTTGGCCAACTAGGCACATTGCTGGCTCATGTTCAGTCAGCTGTCGACCAGCAACCCCTGGTCCCTCTATGCCTGGCTGGGAGCTGAGACGCTCTGGGCTGAGAGCAGTGGGATGGGCTGCAGCTGTCAAAGTCTGGCCTTGCTCTGCCAATCAAAATTTAGGTAAAGTTAGGAAGATCAATGTCTGACTTCAAGTCCTTAGCTGTTTCAGAGCATGAGGAAAGCTTCCACAGCAGCTGCTGTGAATGACAGGGATGTGCAAGAGCCTGGGGGCTGGCAATACCTCCAGTGAGTGAAACAGTGAATTTGGGATTTCTCCACAACCGCTTTGATGTCTGATCGGTGCAGCTGCAAGGATGACAGATGTGCTAAAATAAACTTGGCACCCCTGAAAATCTGACCCTGCTGAATAAAGGAAGGCAGGAAAGGAGGTGAGAAAGGGAAAAGAAAATTATTCGTCTAATGACTTTAATATACAGTTTGAGATCCCATGTTTCCTTTCATAAATGCTATTTTTGTGCCTCTTCAAACTCTCTGAAAACACTTTCTATCCTCATGTGGGTTGTTGAAAATGCATCAGCATTAATTGATTTGTCAATTAAATATGCAATATCTCCCATAAGTGCAAAGTGGTTAATGTTAACACTCTGTCTATTGCATTTTGTATGGAAGTATGCTCCTAGATGTTAGACCTATCTTGTTTACACAACTATTAGCCTGCAATTTGTACCTGCCTGGATATGAAAATAAGAAAATATTGTCAGCAACATGCAATTAATTGTATCATAGTGTGAAAATCTATTGTGAGATACACCTAAACTGACATAAACCCAACCTAATTTCTTACTGCAACATGGATGCTGCCTACAAGATGTACATGCCAACTTCTTGGGCAAGTGCACAGGAGCTGCAGTTGTCAAAGTCTGGCCTCAGTTTTGAGATCAAGTTCTCATTTAAATCTCCTTAGTAAAGTCATGGGAATGTCTGTGTAACTGGAAAACTTGCAACTTGGCTCTGCTTGGGCAATTCTGGCACCATTCCACAGGCTGAAGAACAATGGATTGCATGAAATGGCTGATAGGCAAATGTTTGCATTAAAGATTTACCAAATGCCTTGAGATCCACTTGATCACACTAGTCCAGATCCATCAATTTGTGTTGCTCTGTGTACTTTGCCAGACAGTTTAGTGTACAGAGAACCTCTGGCATGAAGTCATGCTAAAAGCACCCTCCTGCTGCTGCCTGGCACTGAATGTGTTGGCAGGGAAGGACACTTACGTATTCCTTCACTGCGGAGATTCCCAGCATCCATAATAGCTTTTTAAAGGCACCGAAAAGCACCATAATGCAGAGCAGTCCCCAGGATATCCGAAGTTACACCAGAGGAGCAGCCTGGCTGTGGGCCAGGCAGGAAGGCATTTCACTACTGGTTTGTTTGCTGTCTCTTGCTCAGAGTTTTCACTCATCAGTGGAATTTCTACATAGTTATCTTTCAAAAAGAACCATTCCTAATTGAATCTGTGACTGTCAACACTCTTCCTGCATCTTGGAAAGGCCTCACTTGGTGGAGACCTGCTCCATGGAAATGGAGAGCATCAGTTTGGGCAGAAGTCATGTGCTGAGAAAGTGCTCTGGTGAGGTCTGTTGAGCAGCATGTGTCCCCAGCAGTTGTCTTGGGATGAATAAATTTATACTGTAACACAGGACAACTCTCCAGTGTCCTATGCCACATTAACGGTGCCCCAAAGAGGAATGTTTGCTATCAGTGTTTGGCAGACAATACTATTTTATCCACCTTAACTTGGACTTAGCCTACAATGTGCTTCATGAACCTGAGAACTGCAGGCACCTAGCTGAACTCAAATTTGGAGCAACTCAAAGTCTTTGCTTTCTGGTGATTTGTTTAATCTTGTGTCTTGTCATACACTTAGCCATCTAGACTGTAATCTGGATGGCCAGCAACAGTGAATGTGTTAAAAAGAAAATAGCTTTAAAAAATGCAGGAGACCAAAAGTCTTTCATTGCTATCTCCCAGTTCTCTAGTGACAATATTCTTAGCAATTGTATCTGCAAAGGATTTATACTGAGAGTACACACTCATGATAGCCACACATTTCACTGAATATTAATATGGAACAAAAGAACAATACAAATTAAGCTAAGAGCTGTCTAAAGAATATTAAGGGAACTAATAGGATTTTTTAAAATCTAGGCATCAGATTAATCCTATTCAAATTCCATTCTATTCAAAATGGTGCACATTGATATGAGGACTAGTCCTGCTTTCTCAGCAGACACTTTGATTCCAGCAATTAATAACTTACCTGCTAAAGGTAGCCAAAGTGAAGAGACAGGCTTTGAGAAAACTGTACTCTATTTTTTGGGCATGCCTGTGTAAAGCGAGACCCTTAGTAAGGTGTAATAGTTCTGCTAGATCTACTCTGGTTGACTTTTGGAAATGCAAATCTGTAGGGACATCCTAATTCTGCCTTTTGCTTTCCCTTGAAATTATATTTGAAAATGCATCCTCCTCTTTGCACTGAAGTCAAAGAGTTAGCACCTTGCTGCCTGCTGTTTACATGTTCAAAATCTGTGAAAGTTGGGGAGCTTCCCATAGTGTCGATCATGAATTACCAGAAAAGAAGCTTGTTAATGATGTGGCCAAAATATTCCAAAGTTGTATAGCCAGAATTAACACTTTTGTTTCTGATTATATCAGGGAAGAAGTCCATCTTGCAGTTATTGTGGCACTTTCAGGCAGTTACGGGTTGGTCTTTTTTACTGCCTCAGGCTCTTAACCACATTTAGCCATTTCTATTAGCTTTGCAGAACAAATGGGATTAGTTCACGTGTATCAGAGCTCCACATGGAGTGGCAGAGATGTCTTGAGTCATCTTTTGTGGGAAACAGAGCTGGTTACAGCATTCCAAATAATTCTTTCTGCACTGAATTAAACCAAACCAAAACAAAAAACAACCAAACAAAAAAAAACCCCAAGAATAAAACCAACATAAACCCAACAAAACCACAAAAAATCCCAAACAACTCATAAAAGCTTCTATTAATATGGTTTAATGAAAAGGAAATGTAAAACAGTCTGCACTGGCATATTCCAGCTTCTCAGGATATTACTTCTATGTGTCACATGAAATATGTTAAACTGACTTTCCATCAATAGTTGAGATTCCCTGTGACTGGCGACTTGAATTACAGTATGGGTTTTTTGATGCAGCTATAGTGATCCACTGCAGCCTTGCCCCTGAGCTCCCCTTTTTTAGCACACACCACCAAGAAAGAGCTGCAAAACTGTCAGCAATTATCCTTTTGTATGTACTTAATCTAATTTTGCTACTAGAATAAAGGTGAAGAGTCGGCAGAATTTCAGAAGCCAGCCATGTTTATAGCTCTGAAGGGTTGGGCATCTGCTGAGGTCAGTAAGGTGTGCCACAGCTCCCTGTCTCAGGCTTCCCCACCACTCATTGAGTGGAGCCGTGGCTCGCGTGCACCCCGGGAACCCGTTGCAATGGCAAGACTCTGATCGACTCTGATCACTACTCTCCGCCAGAGTATTTACCGATGTTTCTTTATTTATTTTATTTATTTTTTTTTTCCAGGCTGGAGTTTGTTTTTCACTCCCTTCGTGGTTATACTCCCAAGTCAAGCGAATTACAGCACTCCGGTTCAAAACGCGGTTTACCCCTCAGTAACACCGGCACGAAGTGTCGGCTCAGGGAGGCTTTTCCTCAGGCCGGAATGGCTGAAGAGACCGAAGCAAGCTGCCAGCACCGGCTTACTCTGACAAGTCTTCGAGAGCTTCAGCCCCGCCGGCACTGCGCGCTGCCCGAGCAGTAAGGTCCCACCGAGCAGTAAGGCCCCGCTCCGCCGCACGGGCCGCACGCTCGCAGCCGCAGCGGGCGCGCGGGGCCCCACCCCGCCACGCGCGGCGGGGGCGGGGCGGGCCCCGGATGCAGTTGCTGCCCCGGCGGTGAGGCGTTGAGTTCCTGTGCGTGTCCTCGGCCTGTCTACGCTCGTCCTCCGCGGCATGTCGCTGGTGGCGGAGGCCTTCGTGACTCAACTGGCCGGTGAGGGCGGGGTTGTGATGGTGCAGGGAGCCGCGGGCGATCGGGCCGCCGCCGGCCGGGTCGGGTCGGGTCGGGTCCTGCCTCGTGTCAGGAACTGCGCGGCGGCCCACGGCCTGGGGGTGGTGGCGGAGCAGGAGCCGCTCCGTCGGTGCGCGAGCCAAACGCTCGCGGTCTCGGTCCTCTGGGTGGCCCCTCAGGACGGGGCTGGGGCGCCGCGGGAGCGAGCCGGGCACGTCTGCTTCGGGGAGGACGGCCGTAGAAGGTTGACGACCTCGGGGTGAGGGTTATGGGCAGAGTTCGGCCTGGCACGGTTTCTCCGGCGTTGTCCGCCTGGCTCTCTGAGGCAGGTCACCCTGTACAGCTCACCACGATTCACAGTCGTGTAGACTTGCTGGGTCCCCTCCTTTGTGGGATCCCTAATCTCTGTCAATCCTAGGACGTATGTTTACATTGGTTTAGTAACTGACTTTAAAATGGCTTACTTTTTCTCAGTGTTCTAAAAAGCCTTATCGTATTTATAGTTCCATCAGCTGGCATTGAGTCCTGCGCTGTGGGAGATCTCAGTGCGGTACCACCCTTACTCTTCTCCCCAGGGATGTATGCCGTATTTCTTACACTGCTTTTGTGAAGCTGAGAAATGTAACGGTGCCTTTGCTATTTGTTAGTGTTGTGATCTACTGCAGCTAGGCCAGGTAAACTGGATGTGAGCCTTGTCCTGAAACAGAAATGTTTGTTTATTGCTCTGGAGTTACTTGGCAAAAAAATTGATTCTGACCTACTTAGAAGGGGTTAAAAAACCCACCACCATAGCTTGTATCTCGGGTTAAAGTGTATTTAGTGTGTTGCACTGTGTATTGGCCAGCATCTCCTTACTTCTTATTCTCTGTTCCTGATCTGTTGCTGCTGCGTAAGCTCGCAAGCAATGAATATTGCAAGAAAACCACATTTTAGTTGCTGCTGACCTGTTGAGGAGGAAGCTGGTGTAAAAGACAGGCAGTCCAAAGAGTTGAGTGTTCTGCTGCTCAGTAGAGGCCTCAGTGTGAGAGTCTGAGTTGAATTCTCTACTGTAAGTGTACAAGTTACAGAATAGATTTGCTTCTAACTGGTAGGTAAAGTGAAAGTGATGGATCTTGCATTTGGATGTGTGGAGGTGCCTGTTGACAAGCTTGAAAGTTGCACTGGGCTTTTGGGTTGGCATTCATTAATTCATAGACCATAGAATCAACCAGGTTGGAAGAGGCCTCCAAGATCATCCAGTCCAACCTATCACCCAGCCCTACCCAGTCAACTAGACCATGGCACTAAATGCCCCATCTAGTCTTTTCTTGAACACCTCCAGGGACAGCGACTCCACCAAGCCATGCTTCACATTCTAAGGGCCAGAGCCCTGATTGCTCAGGATGTGGAGAATATGATCACAGTCAGCATTGCTTTCTGTCCTTTATTATTTCTTCTATATATTTATATTATGAAACAATGATAATGACATATGTGAGTAGGTGTTGATTCTGCCACTTTGCTCTGTGACCTTTATGAATGTTTTAGAGTGCCAGCTTACTGATACTTAAGTCTTTTTTGTAGGATTACAAATACAGGCTCAAAACTATACCCCATGTAGGCAACTCATTGCTTTCTTACTGAAAGTGCTCTTTATTTTTCCAAGAAATTATTGCTTGTTAGCAAGTTACGGTAGAGGAATATGTAGGCATATAATAGAAAAGTACTGGCAGTACGCCTCTGTTTTTTGAAGAGCAGAAATGGTTGGTGCTTGTTCTGTTAATCTTGTACTTCTGCTGGATATGCAGCTACTTACTGTGACTTGAGGAACAGTGCAAATCTTTGCTGCAGACCTGTCCACTGAATCATTCTCTAAAACAGCATTATGCTTTGCTTTCCCAATTGCAGTGTCAAAAGCAGTTACTGTCCTTGAAAATAGAAAATACCTTTGTCTGTGGGTCATAGCCTCCTAGCTTGTCTGGAACAAAATTGTTACAAAATCACTCAATTTGTTTCATATGGTAGAAACTTCTCCCTACTGTGACAATCTTAGAACAGTTGAGTCTCCATCCTTGGAGATGCTTAGTACCAAACTGGAGATGGCCTTAGGTAACCTGATGCAGCTGACGCTGTACCTTCAGAAGTGCCTTCCAACCTCAGCTTTTCTGTGACCATTGCTTGCCAGCTTGCACTGCTGCAGTAATTCAGCAGCCTCTCTGTGCAATGTGCATTCATATGAACATGGTGAAGATAGCTTCCTGCTGTAGTTTATTCATGACTAGATACAAAATGATGACTAAATCATTTATGTGGAGTAAAATACTTGCTTTAGGGCCATTCAATTGTTTGCTTATTCAGAAATACAGAGGAGTTGATGTTGTGTCTGAGGGAATAAACTCCAAATATTTCCATAGCTTTGTGAATTGCAAGCATTTTATATCATGTTTTAAGTCACCTATTTCTCAACTGTAGAAAGTATTAATTGGAGAGTATAGTAGAGAATTTGTTTAGCTAGCTCAGCATCAATCACGTATTAACAGGATAAGAAATGAGTGTTTATACTATAAGAAGAATTAGAGTGCCAGATTTCAAGTGGTCCAGAACATTAATCTTTCTAACTCTAGTAATTTTGAGAAGCTGACTGCTGAAATCATCTATAAAAAAATCATTGAAAAGATGTTTAATTGATCACTAAATTACTCAACATGCTTTACTTTTCTTTTTATTTCCCCAAACATTAATTTTACATAAGTGATTGAGAGAGAAGGTAATATTTTTGTTTATCCTTTGATCTCTGGAAAATTGCTTCTGTTTATTGCTGTTATGTCCAAGAGTCTTAAGACTAGTGTTAATAGTAAGGGAGATGAATGAATGAAATTTGAATGCATTCTTAGTGAGGTTACCTCCAATGTGATATGCCAGAGCAGAAATCTCTGACATGCATGTTTTATGTATTGAGATGAGCTGCTATTCAGCTGAGAGGCAATACAGAGGGAATAAAACCTGACCACCTAAATTGTTCCTGCATATAAAGACATAAAAAGTAAACTGAGTATACATTTTGTGCATCAGAATGTGCATAGGTAAATGGTAACATTTCCTGCACCTGTAAGGTGAAAAAATGGTCATTCTTGCTTAGTACTAGATTGTCTGCAGCACAGGTTGTTTAAGCCTGTTGCATAGGTGCTTGTAGTCAAAAAGAGATGGTTTGAAAATACCAAATATGTAAGGTTGTGTGGTTTTATCTTAGAGTGATCCTTTTTTTTTTTATGTAATCAAACTAAAAGGAATCATTTTAACTCAGGTTTAGTTTCAGTGAGTCTTGTACACTACTCTTACTAATTTGTGCTTGGAGACATAGGTTTTGTGACTTGATTTGAACCAGTCCTTTGATTGGATTGACTATTTTTTTCTGGTTGGAGGAAAAATAGTGTTCACAATTATTGTGAAGCAGTACATTTTAGAATTTTGAGATGCTGTTATTTCTTGGTTTTAAGAAGCAATATAATAACAGTTAATAGTAAAGTATGCTTCTGTAGTTGGTTCTGGCTTCATTAAGATTGATCAGTCTTTCTGTAATCAGTATTTTATTGGTAAATGTTGTCTGCTTAAGTGGTGTCTTTTCTCATGCCAGAAATGGTGTTGCTCTAGAAATAATGGTAACAAAATCAGTGAACAGAAAGCAACACATATTTTGATGTTACCCAGTTTGGTTTGCAGCTGAGCTTTCATCAGTTATAGGGGGTTCAGATCTGAATGCTTAGGTTCCTTCTTGTGTTCAGTTCACAAGAGGTCATAGAGAAAAAATTTTGGAGCAGTACCAGATTTTTCTTCTGTTTCTCCTTGGATACTCTGTTCTCTGACTGCCCAGAGACAGACTTGCACTCTTGTAGGTTTGGACCCTATGAGCTGCTTCCTTCTCAAAACAAGAACTAACAAACGAACTTGGCTGTTGCCCTTCTTTGCTGTAGTTGAGTAGGTGTCACAGTTAAGAAGATGACATAGATGTCACATGAATATGGATATTTTAATACAAACTGTAGGAAGTTACATGTAGTAGTAAAACCTACACAACAGGTAGGAATAATTAGAAATGTTAAAGGGAAAAAAAATACAAGGTGCTGCAAAGAATGCAGGATAAACTGATACTAATCTAATTTTGAAGGGAAAAGCCCAATGAAAAAAACCTGGAACATGCATGTTGAATTGGGAGGTAAAAATATTGAGAGATGGAAATTTTTAACAGCTCTGCCTTCTAGCTGTTGTATAATGAAACTGAAGCTGATGTAATGGTTGTGTTCCTGGCAAGAACTTTTGACGTCCAACTGTGTGTGTTTTTTTTTTTGTTAAGCATTTGAATGCCATATTGGAGAAAGTATGGATGCACTTTAGTTTGTTCACTGAAAGCCTTGGAAAAGAAATGAGGAGGACTGTGAGGGTATGATTAAGAAAACAGGATAAAAGTGTTTAGATTTCGAAATGGGGAGTCTGCAGTGTTTCCCAGAGGTGAGGAGGCGACCTGGAGATGCTATTGCAGTTACCATTGCCTGCTTTGGGCTGACGTAAAGGTCTGTGAGCCCTAAAGCAGAATCTGCCGACTTGCTAGCAAGTGCAGCGCTTGCCTGACTGCACCAGTGCTGTTTGCATTTCTATCCTGCGGAGCTCTCCTGCCTGGAAATCTCATCTCTTCTTGCCCCTTTGAAAGAGTGCCAGAGTGTCTATTGCCAGCATTTTGTTTCTCCTGGTACTGTTGCACTTGGGGCTGTGAGCAAGAGAAGAAAGAGAGAATAAAGGAGAGTCTTAATGAAAAGACAAAGGAGCCAGGGCTGGGTGAGCAGAAACAGTGTCTGTGGGGAGCAGCTTTTGGAGCAAGTACAGAATATTGAGGTCTTGTCTGTCAGGACAGGTGTGTAGGATCTCTTGTGGATCAGAGGTAGGGGTGCTGTGGATCAGAAAGCAAGGAATTTCTCAGGGCATTTTGCCAAATTGGTGTTCAGACTGCCAGACATCAAGGGAGAGAGTTTGGACTACTACAGGGAAGAGGGGTTCTAAATTTAAGCGAGCTTTCAAAGAACAGATTTACAATATACAATTGTAGATAACATGGCTAAGAAATTTAATAGTCCAGTAAGGCACTTAGGGCATGCATGAGTATCATACCTTCACTGTTCTACTCTTCACAGCTCCCATGTTTGAAGTTTCACCTCTTGAGTCAAGGCCAAAGGACAAGAGTAGCACAATGGGAGATAATTGTTTTGGAGTTCTGTAAAAAGTTATAATTAATAATCACAGAGCTTCTTTGAGATGGTGCGTTTATGCTGAATATCAGGAGTAAGTAAAATAGCTCTAGCTTGTCGAGACTTTATAAATAAATGTATTGAGGTCATTCAGCTGGCACACTCTGATTTTTCTGAAGAAATCCAGATGTTGATTTAGGAACAACTTCTATTTACGGATTTGATTTTGTTGAGATTTTTGGCCTCCTTTCTTGCTGGCAGCAGTGATTCTGCAACTGGGGAGATGCTGAGCAATGTCCCTCCTGTGAACAGCCTCAGCAGAGCACTGAGCACCCTGGAGGACTAAACTGCAGATACGTATGCTCTGGAAACTTAACTCAAAGACAGTAACAGAATTAGACTAGTGCTTAAAACCATGCAATTAACAGCTCTCTTGGAGTACGGAGCAGCAGATTGTGTCACGCTAAATGGCTGTTGCAGTAATATCACATGCTGACTTTCTTAGTGCTGCAGCCCCAGGAAGCTTAAGCTTGAGAATTGCTGCTGAGATTGAGTCTTTATGTTGACAGTCTGCTTGATCAATAATTACTGAACAGTCATGATTTATCTGAATTGTAATATCGCTATAGAGGCAGCCTGGGAAGGATTTAAGCAAATGATGTAATTATTTGATACAAGATTAAATGCATACTGTTTTAACTTATGTGAAAGTCAGCTTTCATTTGGCAAGGAGCTATGGTCCTTTGTCAGCAGAGCCAGGGAGCTGCTAATGCTTTAATTTTTTTGTTGGCCCTTGTTAGTTTACAGAATCAGGCCAATTACATGAAATGGATCTGTACTCAGTATGGGTGGGTTGAACTGTTGGGTCTTAAGGTAGCTAATTCACATTTTTGTGGTACTTCCTTTATTGATTACTGCTAATGTGCAAGATATGTATTATTAATTGCTTTGGTTTCAAAGTAGCTGCAGCTTCACTGTATTCATCAAAATGTACCCTTCCACTTGTTTTGTATATCAAAGATATAGAAACACATAATTTCCTGGCATTTATTTTTAAACTATCTGTTGCTTGAAAATACAACCAGTTTGTATTACGGAAAGAGAATGAAATGATCATCTGCTTCTGTCCAATGCAGTTTAACATCAAATGACCAATAGCCCTCTTTCCTTCTGGAGTCTGTGGGATAGCTTTCCCTGTGGCTTTCTTTGGGTTGCTACATTTAGAACACAGTGAACAGCAAGTCCCTCCATAGCACCAGTCTTGGGAAACCAAAAAGGGTAACTTTTCCTGCTGATGTTTGGTGTGGATTATTTGGAGACTTGTAATTAATGATGGATGTGGATGTTGCCCAGATGTGAGACTAAATTTCTTTTTAGTGTTTACTCTTGTGAGAAACCAGTTTTGAAGTATCTCATTATAATTTAATCAAATTTGTATCTAGGGAGAGGCTGAAGGAAACTGTCTGGAAATAATGCGTAAGTGAATCTCTCCAGCTGTAATATTGCAATGCAGTGATTCAAATTAATGCCAACTGTTGTTTTTTTTTTTTTTTTTTAATAGAGGCTGTCTTGCCTCTTGGCTGTTTTAGCAGGCCTTTAATGCCATGTGAACCAAACTGGTAAATACAGATGTTTTAGCTTTCTTGCTTTTTATGCGAGTTTAATATCAAAATGTTTAAGAGTATAACAGAAAGGAAACTGTTCCATGCAAATTTTGTGACTTGAGAAAGACAATAGTCTTTATTTCTGTACAAACTGTAAACTGAACACTTTAGGAAATTGCACTGTCTGAGAAGGTCAAATGTTTCCAGACCGGGTCTTATCCTCACCTACATAGCTGCACACAGTGAGTTGCATGGAAGAGATTGTAATCAACTTCCATCTACAGAAGCAGAAAGAAGATATCAAAGGATCAATTGCTGGCTGGCATAGCAAGAATTCAGTACATTTTAGTTTGTAGGTGATTTGAGGCACAGATTGTCTTGATTTATTTCTCACTGTGTAGTTTTAGTACTTGGGAAGTAATCAACAGGATAGTAACTTTGGTGTTAATTCTTTAGCCTTGATTCTTATTAGTTTTATAACATAAAATTATTAGTTGTCTGCATTGCCTTTCAAAAATGTTTTTGCCTCCCCAAAATGTTATGGTATATTGCTAAGAGGAGGGAGCCTGATTTCAAGTTGAGTGTTTTCCTTAAAAAACAACAACTTGTAACCTGTTGATAACTTCATTTCCCATGCGGAGGGGAACATCTTGATGGCTGATCCACAGGTCTCTGGCATTTGGCTGTGATATTCAAGAATGCTGCAGTTTGACAAGTGTGCTAAAGGAGTGGGAAACTAACAGGGCAAACCACACCACATCACACCACCTACCCTAGTGCTCGAAAATGGCTATTCACACTAGAATGCAGAAATCACTAAATTGTTGTTTAGCATATTCCACAATTTAACATGCAAAGTATTTCATGCCTTCTCATTTTCCCAAAGTCTTATTTTTTTTTTAAATAACAGGATTAAAAGTATAACTGTAAACCATTTATTTCATTACATCTCTTTCATCATTGAGAAACTGCCTTGGGAAGGTGGGTGAAGATCACAGAATCATAGAATCAGCTAGGTTGGAAGAGGCCTCCAAGATCATCCAGTCCAACCTAGCACCCAGCCCTATCCAGTCAACTAGACCATGGTACTAAGTGCCCCATCCAGTCTTGAACACCTCCAGGGATGGCGACTCCACCACCTCTCTGGGCAGCCCATTCCAATGGCAATCACTCTCTCTGTGATGAACTTCCTCCTAACATGCAGCCTATACCTCCCCTGGCACAACTTGAGACTGTGTCCCCTTGTTCTATTGCTGGTTGCCTGGGAGAAGAGACCAACCCCCACTTGGCTGCAACCTCCTTTCAGGTGTCTGTTTCCCCCATCCTTCTGGGCTGCACCAGCACAGGATGAATAGTTTCCCAGTAATTTGGTGTGTTGTGGTTGAAACTGAGTTTTGGACATTCATAAAGATACTTAACAGCTTGGACAAAGAATTGGTGGGATGAGGTACTGTAGAACATCTTGGGAATGTGCTGCTTCCTCTTGCACAGACTTCACTGGAAGAATGTTATTGCAGCCTCTCATTCTTTGAATTAAAATTCTCCCCTTTTATACTCTCTGCAAGTATAGTTTGTCCTGTTTTGAGAGCATTAGTTGCATCTAAGGTGTGTAGATGCCTCAGGTGTGCTGCTGATCCTCTGCTGATAGTGGGGTCTAGTTCTCTCGAGTACTTCTTAGAACATAGGTGCATTCCTCTCCTCTGCTGCCCCAAAGGTATTTGGGTGGATAAATCCTTATTATTGAAATAGTCTGAAACATCTGGAAACACTGAAATCAAAATGCCATTTAACTCTCTGTCTCTGGCCTTAATGTTACTTGAGTAAAACATTTTACCACGAAATCTGAAAAAAGGACCTAGTGCAATACATTTTAGTGGGAAAGGATTTAACATGACTGTCATGACTTGTTCTGCTATATTTCCTAAGGTATTCTCTGACATGACAAGTGAGGAGTCTAGGAATCTGTTTTAATAGGTAGTTACAACCCTGAGTAATTAAAGCTCCACTGGGAACATGCAGCATACTAGTTCACAGAATTTTCTTCTGAAAGTCTAATTTGACACCTAAGAGCCATATTAACACTTTAAAATCTGCATTTTCTATGCTAAACTGTTAATAGGTAAGATACTTTGACTAACAAACCTGTTCAGCTTAGTCAGATTCTCATGCATTTTTAGTCATCCACAAAACCAAAGAAGATTTTATGTAGATTGGTCTGTTTGCTGTTTGACATCTTCAGTTGCAAAGCTGCATCTGCCTAGTCAACTCCTGGGATAATAAGGCATATACAGAGATGATTTCTGTGTCCATCTGCGAGGACACTTCCCAGTAACTGTGGGACTCAAGTTCATTTCAGACAGACTTAACAGGGAGGACTGACCAGCCAGATGCTTCTTTACTACAACTAGTATTAAAACTGATAGAGAAAAGTAGAGAAACAGCAGTGTGAGGTTTACTTGTCCTGAACAAACAGCAGACAATCCACTTGAAAGACCAAATAATCTGAATTTGTTAAGCATGGGAAAAACTTAGTAGGGTGGGAAAACAATGTTTACTAAAGACTGCAAGCCTGAGAGACCAGACCCATTGAAAACCACACAGGAGTAATTCCTCTGATTATGGAGGCAGAAGGAAGAACCAGATAGTTCCTTATTCTCAAGATATGTAGAGAAGCTATTCCTCTAAGACATACTTCCAGGCAGTTATTTCATCCTGCGAGCAGCTAATGATGAAAATGTCTGTCGCGTAGGATCTAACACATAAATGTGATTCTGTGTTGAAAGCTTCTGAAACTGAATTGACATCACATTTGTTAATTTTCTCTTTATATACCTAGTGGCACAGTAACCCTGGTTAGCAGGGAAACGAATGTCTACAGACCAGAAGATTATAGTTGCCAAAGGATAAACTGTATTTGACTTCATTAGTGCACAAATGATAAGTTTGTGAGGAGTTATTATAGCATTAATCAACTTGATGGATTGGAAATATGACAGAACTGAAGCAGTGTGTAATATTAGTGCCTATTATTCTACAAATTAAGTCTTCACCTACATTCACAAGGCAAGAGTCATTGCTGTATGTTAGAGATGTTACACGCTTTCTCTTCTTGTGGAGGCATGTGATACCCCTTCAGTGATTCCTCCTCCTGTCTTACCCCAGTGGGGGTCTAGTCTCCCTTAGCTGTTTGTTTTCACATGACAGCTTGTTGAAGTTGGCTTAGGAGCTGGTACTTGAACTTAGCTTGCACCTTACAAACTTGGACCTTTTATGCAGCAGGGTGTATAAAAACTTTTTACTCCAT
Organism: Tricholaema leucomelas; assembly: GCA_013400475.1. NCBI lineage: Eukaryota > Metazoa > Chordata > Aves > Piciformes > Lybiidae > Tricholaema lacrymosa > Tricholaema leucomelas. Next base: position 231,715 of record WAAF01008793.1, read on the forward strand.
CAGAAAAACTACTCTATACTCTAAACATTTTAGAAGAAAGAGAATAGAAATTGGAAGATATAGGACAGATAGTGAGTGGATATTTAATTCTTTAATTTCCAGAGGATTGCACAGGCTTTGCTTATCTACCTCTGATATTTTTGAACATGATCTGCTGTATGCAGTTGTGAATGTGTGCTGCAGAATATTTTTTTTCTAGCATATAATAGATGGATCTTAATGAGAAGTTGATTGTTTTAAAATCCTGACTGTACACTGATAGCAAAAGCAATTATCTTTTATCTGGTCTATGTACAAAGAACTGATCATGGTTCATGAGCATATGTCCACCTTGTCCAAACATGGTTGGGATTGTGACCTCCCTGTGGAAACTGCCAGGTGCCAAGTGGGAGGGATAATACTCACTCACTTTCTTGCAAGTACTGAAATTCAGAGTTTATGGTGCCCTCATAGTGAAGGCTGAGAGTTTCACGTGTCCCTTTGTCCTTGTTTCATAGCATGGATATGACATACCTTAGCAGGAGTGTAGTTGTGGACTGTATGTGCCAAGAAGCTGATACACAGACATATGGAAAAATTACTTGTATATCTATATCTCCATGGCTGTAATAGCTTAGTGGCAAGATCAGGCTGGAATTAATATTTGAATTTCTTGAAGTATACTTGGATTTTTTTTTTTTTGTTGAAAAAATGAAAATTTCACTTAATTTTTGTGGAACTGAAATATTGTAAAAACAGGCACTTTGCAGTTTGGGATGGAATCCAAGAATTAGACACAAATATGACATTGCAATCTGAAGATGGTCAGGTAAAAGATTTTAGTCAAAATGGACCCATGCAGTTTGAAGTTCTCTGTACTGTTTTGGGCATGTGAAAAGAATGTTTTTGTTGGTTGGCTGGAGTATTTGCAAGAACAATGTACTTTCATGACACAGTTACTTCTGTAAGTATCTCACACTGATGAGTTTGCTAAATTTCCTCATGCCCTTTGCTCTTGCAAGACTTCAGTGGACCTGAAGGAATGTATGTTAGATAAATTATTTTAAACAGTTAAAGCTGTAGTACTGCAGTGTCTTAGTCTCTTTTTATTTAAAGAAGTAAATGTACCTCAACCTGAAGAATTTTTACTCCAGGGCAAAACTTTAATGGTGGGGTGTAAAACCAAATAACTGCTACAATAAAATGTAAAACATTTTTTCATGACACTTAAATGTGATTAGTTGCTTTCTCATGCCCATACTAGTATTGCTTTGATAGGCTCTGTGCCTTAGTGTTAGAGGCAGTGATCTCTGCAAAACTGTATACTGTTAGAAGCTTTACAGTGCTGTCTGCCTTCCGTAGCAGTTAATCCAAGAAGAATGATAGTCAGAAAATTGTACATTATCCTTAAAATTCAAGGGAAAATAAAGTTGCAAAGAATGACCTTACTCAAGCCAGTGGCCTATTTCTGTTTGAACCACACATAGTTATTTAAAAATAGATTTTTAATCAGACTTTAACAAGGAATGGAGACAAAAAACCATCATGACCTGCTTGTCTTGATGCTACTGTGAGCAGTAAATCAGTCCCAATTATTATTTTTGCCTTCCCATAAATTCAGGTGGCGTATGATTGATTAAATGCAGCAGTACTAAAATGGAACTTGTGATTATCTTTTATTTCCTTGCATTTTATTTTATTTTTAAAACAATGTTCAGCTGTTTTGAGCAACTGGTGATGCAGGTTTGGTTTTTTTTTTTAATGCATATTGACATTTCTATTTTAGGGTTGACCAATACATTATTTAAAGCAATAGGCAATTGTGGTTATCCTGGTGAGTGGGTTTCTGACATGCCCAAGCACCTGGCTTTGTGGGTATTATATAGGGCCAGTGAGGACAAGGCCATTCTGTAACATAGCTTGAATTTAGCTTTTTTTGCAACATTAAGTTTTGAGGCTTCATTTTCTGCTCTATGTTGTCCCTCTCTAAACAGGATAGTACAGGAGAAGAGAGTGATGGTGGGACATTTTTAGGGCAGGTTAAATCTTACATCACCATCTTTGGAGCTTGAGTTCTCGCTCTAGATAGTACTTGTGTTCACTTACCATTTGCAAGCACATTGTTTTTTGCCTTGCTTAACAAATTCCTCTTCTTTCCACAGCCGCAGAGCCTTGGCCTGAAAATGCTGCATTGTATCAGCAACTGAAGGGTGGGTACACCAGTTTTTCTAATTAATAATTATTTTTAGAAGACACATTAAAAATGCACTAAAATAATTAACTGCAAAGAAGCATAGAAACTGTCAGGAGGCTTTTTTGTGTTTGTCTGGTCAGAGGTTCTAGCTACACTTGCATCTGCCAATATAAACCAGCTATTCATGGCCTATAAGGTCCTTGGTTTATTATTGACTCATTATATTGCCTGCTGTAGACAGTGTAAAATTATGTGGTTGCAGGCACAGTTGGCAGATTTACTGCACCAATAGCTGAGGCAGCAGATTTTTGAAGTCTTGTGGTAAAGTGGGCTCTCAGTAAAAAGGAACTGTTAAAATGTATAGGCTAGGATGGTTCAGGCTCCCTTTAGCAGCTCTTCATATATCATCAGATCACATTATGGCCCCCATTTGGGGCTCAGCAGCCTGCTACAGTTGTCAGAAGACTGCAAAGTAATGAAGACTAATAGGTAGCAGCCCTAGTCTTCTAAGCATGGAATTTTTATTGCAGTGAACTTGTCATCTTTCTTTTGTGTGACAGACCTAGACACAGTGTGCAATATTAACTGCAAGCTGCTTTTATAGGTTTCTGAATGCTTTTACTTTTTCACCAGAGGAGTTATGAAGATGTGATTTTATTTAACTTTGATTAGAAGAAGAGTAATTGGCATAAAACTCAAGCATTTGGTTTTAAGTTGTGAGCATTTTTTATTGTATGTTGATAGTAATGTATGATAAATGCAGTTGCATTTGCAGGAAATACATTCCTGGTATTCTCTGGTGTGGTGGTGTTGTGTTTTTTTTTCTTTCTTTCTTTTAAAAATATTTTTATCACAGATTTTCTAGTCCAGGTGTATAAAAATTATATATGAACTCCTTTGTTTTATGCATAAGGAATGCAACCCAGAATGGCTCACAGTTACAGGTCAGTAGCTAAATGAACACTGTTTTTTTGTAATTGTGTTTTTTGTTTTGTTCTTTCAACAGAGGAACAAATTTTGCTTTCTGATAATGCATCTTCCCTTGCTGTTCAGGTAAAATGTCATCTTTTCTAAACTAAAGAGGTTGATTTTATTTTATTTTTTTGTCTAGCTGAAGTAACCATATTTACCTAAATAACTAATTGAAGAATTGTTTCTGGCAAAATCAATGACTTATTTCCTGCATCTGATGTGCTAACGTTTTTATTGACATGCCAGAGCCTAAAGGACAGGAGGATTTTCAGAGTTCTAAGGTGCCGCTGCTTGTCCTTGTATTTATATTGGTCTGTGTTGGTGCAGTATCTGCTTGTCTGCCTATTCTGGGAATTGTGCATAGTTCTCATCTTTTGTCACTTGATATGCTTCTTTGTCTCCTCGTATCTTGCATGATGTTGGTTATTAAATTCTCAACACTAGTACTGCCCCAAACTTGAGTTGTATTTGCTTCGTGCTGTGGTTAGCACATCTCTGTATATTTGATAGGCTTTCATAACTGTCATGTATACAGAGAGCCAGTGAGCTCCAGTGTGGTTTTTAGAAATAGTCCATATCATTGACAGTCTTGCATCTCTAATTAACTTAATATTGTGACTTTAGAGTCTGTATATACTCTGAACCTATTAGGTTCAGTAATCCTGAATCTGAAGGGAGTGTTTTCCCTGTTAGCAGAGAAGGTCTTGCTGTCAGGAGTGGTGGTGAGCAGGATGTCTGTGTGGTTCCTGTTCTTCAGAGCAACTTGACTGTTGCTTTGTGTAGTATGGAGTTGCACTGTTCCCTGTCTTCTTGCTGTTTCTATGTGGTCTAGTTCTGAGCACCTAGAGAAAGCACTCTTTGAGGGCTATCCAAACAGGTCACATCTCCTTTAGCCAAGGTGGAGCACCTGAAGTTTGTAACTAAAATTACTGGGTAAAAACGTTAGGATCATTCATGGTAATTACTTCCAGGATCTTTAACTTTTTCTCCAAGTCTGGCAATCTAAGAAATACCTCTAAGAGTAAATTTTGCTACAGCAAGAAGATGCCTTTATTCTTTGCAGGAGAGAGGAATCATCTTTGATACATTGAACAAATGGGACAGTGTTCATTTGTTTCATGTGTTTTATATTGTGCCTCACAGTAATACCAATAAGTGGTTTTGTTGCCCACTTGATCTCAGTCTTCCATTTTACTCCAGCAACTGTATTTTGTGTGGTTCTCCTGAATTTTCTTACCATCTAACAATACCTGTAGGCGTGACTTATATTTAAAACATTAAAAAAACCCACAACATAACCCTAAAATTTCCTTTTCTAATGCATCATTTTGCTTTACTGTTTCCAGTCCATTGTTATCCTACACATGTCACTTAGATGATAGATTAACTGTAATATATTAAAAATACTTGTTTTTCTTCAGTATTCTGTAGCTGGACAGCTGATAGTAGCCGTGACTATAAATATGGTTCTGGTAGATATCTGATCTTAAACTTTATATAACAATTTTGTGATGGGGAATTGTATCTATTTTAAAGAATCTGTGTAATGTGGTTGCAACTGCAGAGGAATAACTATCTTTGGTGTCCTTGATCCATTTTGAAATGATATGAGGGTCTGTAGTTGTGTATTACTGGCATAGTGATCAGCAAGCTTTAAATACGTTGGTGTCTTTTGCCTAAGAAAATTGCTGAGATCCTTTGTTTTAAATCCATGTTGTTCTGATGAGAGCTTGTTTTACTGATCTTTTTACTGGGTTTTGTTTGTTTGGGGTTTTGGGTAGGGAGGGAGATTAAGTGTGTGTGGTGTTTTCCTGAGGAAGAAATGGGAATGGAGGATAGTAGAACAAATACCTAGAACAGGCTAGGATAAGCTGTGGAGTCGTCTTCTCTGGAGACTTTCAAAATCTGCCTGGTTGCATTCCTTTGTGGCTTCCCTAGGTGATCCTGCTTTGGCATAGGAATTTGACTCAATCTCTACAAGTCTCTTCCAAGCCCTAACAATCTGTGATGCTGTGAGAAATAAGAGCTGGTGCCTGACATTTTCCTCCACAGTTCCCATTCTTTTTACTCCTATTACTGCCTTGGAACATGTGAATATTACCAGAACATATACGTGGCTTGTTCATGTCTTGTTGAACTTCCGTGTGGTGAGAGCATGTCAGAATTCTGGGTCTCTCTGATCATGTGCAGTCAACTGCCATCAAATCTTTGCAGAATGTGATTCACAAGAAACTAAATATGCTGCAACTGGTCCTTCAGATCTTTCTTAAAATCCTGCAGCATCTCTTTGTAATGCTGCTCTAGGGTAGCTCTCAGAGGACATATATTCAGATGGATACATGTAAAATAATAATATCCAATGTCATAGTAAGTATTTAGAATAAAAGTTGACTGACTGGAAATTGACTACCCAGTAGTGCAGATGTGATTTCATGTAACTTGTCAAAAGAGCCTATGAAGCAGACAGCAGAGCAAGGTACTCCCAGTGTAGGTATAACAGTCTGTTGCAGGCATGTTGTTTGATTTAATGAGTGCCGAGGGCTGCAGACTCAACGTGGGAAGTTGGTTGAGTCTTGCCATCATAATAATGACTGGAGTTACAACTTCTCATTTTGCAATGAAATCAAGATCACAGAATGGTAGGGATTGGAAGGGACCTCCAAAGATCATAAAGTTCATCCTCCCTGCCAGAGCAGGATCATCTGGACCTCTGACTATGTGTCAGGTAAGAGAGGGGAGGACAGAGTATTGTTAAGTAACTGTGATGTTACCTTCAATAGTAAAAACTCAACAAACCTAATAAAAAAAGAATCCTTTTCGTCTTGTGGAACATCTCTGTTTACTCTAATAGAGGTTTTTTTGCTGTTGTTACTTATTTAATTTCTCCTTTACTCATTTTTTTTTTTGTAAACAGACTGAATTACCAATACCTTTGTCCTTTACAAATCCTGTTCAGATTCTTTATATTTGTTGAAAGTGCAGCATAACTTGAATGCTAGGGCATTATTTTTGGTACATCTTAGTCCTTCTGCTCCTTATTTGTTAAATTGAAGTAGTTCATAGAATCATAGAATGGTTTAGGTTGGAAGGGACCTCAAAGATCATCCAGTTCCAACCCCCCTGCCATAGGCAGGGGTATCTCCTACTAGAAGAGGTCACTCAAGGCTTCATCCAACCTGGCCTTGAACACCTCCAGGGAGGGAGCATCCACAACCTCCCTGGGCAACCTGTTCCGGTGTCTCACCACCCTCACTGTAAAGAACCCTTTCCTAACATCTATTTTTGAATCTCCTCTCTGCCAGTTTAAACCCCTTACCCCTCATCCTGTCATTACTAGACCTTGTAAATAGTCCCTCCACAGCCTTCCTGTAGGCTCCCTTCAGATACTGGAAGGCTAGTATAAGGTCTTCTTAAAGGCTTCTCTTCTCCAGGCTGAAGAGCCCCAATTCTTGTAGTCTGTCCTCATAGCAGAGGTGCTCCAGACCTCTGATATCTTTATGGCCCTCCTCTGCACTCCCTCTAACAGTTCCATGTCCTTCTTGTGTTGGGGGCTCCAGAACTGCACACAGTACTCCAGGTGGGGTCTGATGAGAGCAGAGTGAAAGGGGAGAATCACCTCCCTTGCCCTGCTGGCCACACTTCTCTTGTTGCAACCCAGGACATGGTTACTGTCTGGGCTGCATGTGCACACTGCTGGCTCATGTTGAGCTTTTCATCAACCCAGACTCCCAGGTCCTTTTCCTCAGGGCTGCTCTTCAGCCATTCCCCACCCAGCCTGGAGTTGTGCTTGAGATTGCGCCGACCCAGGCGCAGGACCTTACACTTGGCCTTGTTGAATTTCCTGAGGTTGGCCTGGGCCCACCTCTCCAGCCTGTCCAGGTCCCTCTGGATGGCATCTCTGCCTGCTAGCAAGCCGACTGTGCCACACAGCTTGGTGTCATCTGCAAACTTGCTGAGGGTGCACTCGATTCCTCTGTCCATGCTGCTGACAAAGATGTTAAACAGCACTGGTCGCAGCACTGACCCCTGAGGGATGCACTTGTCACTGGTCTCCAGGTGGACATTGTGCTGCTGATCATCACTCTCTGAATGTGACCATCCAGACAGTTCCTTATGCAACAAGTGGTCCACCCATGAAGTCCATATATTTCCAGTTTGGTGACCAGGATATCATGTGGTACGGAGTCAGTTGCTTTACTCAGCTCCAGGTAGATGATGTCAGTTGCCCTTACCTTATCCACTGTTGTTTTGACTTCATCATAAAAAGCTACTGAATTTGTCAAGCATGATTCAGCCTTGGTGAAGCCTTGCTGGTTACCACCAATCACCTCTGCTTTGTTTCCCATTTGCCTTAGCAGAGCCTTCATTATACAGCCCTGTTGAAAGTGAAGCCCATTTGATCTTAGGTTGCAAAATCTTGATGTTGAATGAAGTTTTATTTTCATTGCAAATTAATTAAAATCAAGAGAAATTACTGATAAGTAATGGTTATTAAATATATATATATATATAGTGAAGGCTGTTCTTGTGAGATGTGCATCCCTCTTCCCATTGAAGTTAACACAAACTCATACACTTCCTGGTAACACGACTCATGATTAAAACCATTCCTGGTTTATTTATTGTACAGCACTCCTGCTTATTGGCCTTATCACAGTAAAAAAAGCCACCAAAGCCTAGAATTGAATATACCACTGTATTTCAATAAGAAAACAACTCCACAATGTAAGGAGGGGAAGGTTAAGTTTTAAATGGATTTAACCTGAATTACCATGGGAGAGTATGTTTCAGTCTGAAGCAGGGAGCCTGTCCAGGCCCCATCTCCCTCTTGATGCCCAGTGGAGGTAAAACCTCTTTGTTCGGTGCCTGGATAGAGTAGTGTGGCTGATTAGGAGGGAGAGGGTTAACACAGCTGTGCTGTCAGGCCTCCTGCCTCTAATGGTAGACAGTGTTCCAACTTGTTGGGACCAGGAATGTGGACATTGAGGCTGCCTCTGTTGTTATAGGTTCTTTTGAAATCTTTATGTAGGTATAGTCTTAGAATGTTGCTTAAAAAGGCTGTCTAAAGTGTTGGAGATTTTGGAAATTGTCTTAGCTGTCCTGAAGCTACAGAGCCTGCAGCTCATTATGTTATGTATTAATTGCTCATGCAATTGATGTCCTTTTAAATGGTCTTAATATATTCCAGGAAAGTGCATTTAGAATTGTCTGTTCTTAGCCCTGAATGACAGAAGGATGTTTGGGCAATTGAAAATTGTGTTACACAGACCAACTGCTTATTTACTTCAACAAGTAATCAAATAAATGTGTAAATCATGAATGATTAATTGCCCTTGACAGATTTGTGTGGGTGGTTTTTTTTTTGCTTGTGTGTGTGTATATATTTGAATCGGGGTTTGTTTTTTTCTCTAGATAAAACATTAGCAGAAATTTGAACTTGTTGCTGAGGCTTGAACAAAGGCTTAGTACTGAAATGAAAATCTGACAGTCTCTTTCTTTTAAAGAGAATAAAAACTAGAATTCCTCATGATGAGAAATGCAATATCGACACAATCAATCTAGCAGGGTTGCATCGTAGCTAAAGACGTGCTTAAATCCCAGGCCATACAGATATTGTTTGTGAGTGTCTTTCATACAGTTCTAAGATGAAATTACCCCTGAATAAATAACGTCTTCATTTATCTTCAAAACCTCTGTGCTACCAGTGAATCTACTCTTTCTGTATTCTACAACAAGAATTACATTATACCATTAGAGCAGTGTTGTGCTGCAGTGTAAAATAGATTGTTTTGGAGAACGAACGTGGCTTTGCTATAAATTAGGTTCGCAGGTACAAAGGAATTTGTAATTTTGTTTAAAATAGTCACAAATATAATTAAGCTCTTAATTTATGTTAAACTACAAATGTGGCCATTACCATAACTGGATTAGGAATTTAATCTGTCACTCAAAGAATGATACTGAGCAGTTTTCATTTATAACCTTAGACACATTATTTCAGTTACAGGGTCTGCAGCTGTTTGATATGAAAACTGAATTATTCTGTAGATCTGTTCATGGTTTTTAATTTTGAAATGTGTTCTTGCAATAAAGTAGAGAAAAAAACTCTTTAGTTGTCATCACACATTGTCCTTTGTATGCTCATGAAATAATGTAAAATGAAAACAGAAAATGCCTTTCACTCTTTCTTCCCAACAGTATTGTGTGAGTGCTTTTAGAAGTACTGGTGAATAAGATGGCTTTGAATGGCTTGTTCTTTATTAAAAACTAATTGTGAAGCTGTCTTCTTCAAATGAATCCTGGAGCATGCATCTCAGAATAGTGTTCCTCATGTGGGGACTTAAGTTGTGAACTATTTGAGTCTTGGCATAAGTAATTTCATTCTTGCCTCTGATCTCAGAAACTCCAATCTGGATATGATTTACGTCAAGTTGTAACTCATTTTTAATGAGTATGTGCTTGCTTATATGTATTTTTCTGAGAGGGGATTGTAGAGAAAGAGGGAGCCCTGGAGAGAGAACATTGTAATGGAGCTCTGACAGGGTGATTCTCTGCCCAGTGTGTGTTGTTTCCAATGGACTTGTGTCCAGGTAGGCCTTCCTTAGCTGGGAAGGGCAAAGAGCAAAGGAGAGCAGTAGTAATGGCATCTAAAACAATTAACTGGAGGAATAAATGCAGAACTACTCCCTCTCTTCGCTTATTCCTTCCCATTGTATTTCATGCACAGTCATTTTCTGTCCTTGTCATCATAGGAGGACACAACAGAGTAATTTCTTTCATTGTTTCAAGGGCAGCAGCAGCAGTGGAGATGAGAATGTCAGCTGTGTGAGAAGAGAAGGAAGGGGAGGGTCTAGTGAGTTGTCCCATGGCTGGCTGTGGTTTCTGGGGTCTGAGCTTTTAAGCTGTGCTAAAGCAACACAAAGGTGATTGCTCTGATTTTTTTTTTTTAAGATAATTGAAATCCAGCATGCTGTCTACATTTTGAACTTGTAGTTGGGCAGGCTATAAGAAAAAACAACAAACCTTAAGTGATACTGCTGTTGTAAATGTACTCCGTACTTCTGGCAGGAGATGTCACTTGCCATGATTGAAATGAATGATAGATTTAAGATTGTTCATTAATTTTGTAACAAGTGTCACCTCAGAGCTTCCTATCAGCCCTTCTAACATAGCTGCTGATACTTTGTTGTTTTGCAGCGAAAATAGGAACTGGCTTATTCTGTACTGACTTTGAAAACAGCTCCTGCTGCTCTTTGGGAGAAGGTAGTGTAATGCCGACTATAGTCCTGTGTGGATCACAGGACTATGTAGTAGAACAGAATAGAATAGAATCAACCAGGTTGGAAGAGACCTCGAAGATCATCCAGTCCAACCTAGCACCCAGCCCTATCCAGTCAACTAGCAGTGCAGGAACGGCTCCAAGAGACTTATCTTTGCATTTTACTCTTTTTTTTTTTTTTGTCCTCATTCCCATGCTCTTCTTTCCTAGCCTATAGCAGTGAATATTGGGAGAGCAGGGAAGGACAGACCTAATTCATCCACTGCCACTTTTTCCCCTTCCTCTCCTCTGTTTATCCTCATGGACTTGGAGTAACTCACCACTTCCCTGTGTACAGCAAGGTCTCTGATTAAAAGCAAGATGCACAGAGGCAGTAGAAACTTTGTAGACTCTATGTTTTCAGTCTGGAAGAAGAGAGGTAGCATTGATAAAAATATATTGTTCACATTTTCCACTTCCCTTGCAGGTGCTGATACAGGTAGAAAGGCTGTAAGAGTGTGAGAGGGGAGATTTTGCCTGCAGGGAAGAGAGGCAGCGAGCATGTGTGGCCAAGAAGCTGACAGGCCCTACTAAGCCAAAATTTTATTTTGGATGTCTTTGTCTGTTTCTCACATAACCTTATGCAAAAAAAAGGACACACTTTGTTCCAGAAGTAACTTAGAGAAAAATGTTTTAGCAGACGTTTTGTGGAAGATAAGCTAGTTATCAAACTGGATAGTTCTCCAGGCACCTGCTTTAGTCATTGACCGATACTGGTACTGCACAAGGAATCAGACCCTTGCTTTTACAATTACAGAAATGCAAACAGTCAGTGGAACATTTGGATAAAAGAGGCACTCCTGCTGATGCCAGGGGAATAAGCATGGTTCTTCCCAATCTGAGATTTCATTACCCTTGTTTTATGCTGCATTAACCTGTATGAGCCATGAAATTGCTCATTCCTTTTAAAAGCTTTGAGTGTTTCGGTTTGATGCCCTTCAGTTATAGTGAATTTTATAGGTTTATGTTTTATTTGTGTAAAGTCTATTGGGCAGTCTGTTGATCTTCTCTAATAAGGGAAAATAAGCATGTTAATCCCTCCTCTTTATGAGTTGATCCAAATAGTTAACTCTTTGGGTAGGTGTTAAGCATACAAGAACAAGTTTATTCTTTCCAGAAGGAATCCAGTGCTCCTTTTCCTGCTTGGAGTTCGTGTGGATGAGTTGTTTTCAAAGTGTCCATTAACATTTTCAGTGAACATCTTCACAATTACTTTGGACTGGAAGACTATAGATGAAAAAAATACTTACCAACAGACATAGAGCTAATGATTTTCTTTAAACTAAAGAACTGCAGCTGCTGTAGTATTACTGCATGAGACTTCAAGGTGCTGGAGGAGATCCAGGTTGTGGCCCACAACAGTCACCCTCCTTATTCTGTGCTAGTAGTTTTTTTTTTTTTTCCCTGGAGGAGGAAAACACAGGAAACTTAATGCTGTTCTTTGGAATTACAGGCATATTTGCAAGATACGACAAGCCATACTCAGTTAAGTGTCTTGTGTCTAGTTTTGCTGTCGCTTTCTTGTTTACCATTTTATGTAAGTTTTCACAAGAGCTTCATTAACCTTATGTGTCACTTGGAAGTCAGTGGGCCCCTTTCAGTCCTTTTAATCAGCCAAAGTTATGATGTCAACAGTAATCTCTGATGTACTAGAATAAGCCTCACTCCCATTTGCTGATGGTTTATTTGTGTATGTGAGATATCCAAAGGGAAGTGAGATGCTTTGAGCTGGAATAAACAGAGTTGGAAGATGTGGCAGTCTGATACCATCTGCACACCAAATGTGCTGGTTCTTGACATTATGCATGAGTGGTCAAAAAAGAGAATGAATCCTCCCTTGATCAGTGCACTGAAGTGTTAAAGACTTTATCCTATATTCTCTCTTTAGGATTTCTTTGATCTGTGCCTATTTTAATCTTGATCAGCTCTTTGGTAACAGTTCATGCCACTTACTGGCTAACAGCAGTTATTGTCTGAAGTGTAATTTACATATTTGAATGCATCAGGAACAAAAAAGCGGTTTTCTGACAGTTTATATTTGTAAGAATGCATTGGTCACAATCCTTGTTCATATCTTTTCCTAAAAGAAGCCATATTTTCCCTAAACACGGATTGTCTTCACTGCGCTGGTGAAGTCTTTAAAACCACCTGTGTTTTTAATGGTAACAATTTCCAAAGCCTGCCAGTTACATCAGTGAAAGAATGAAAGTACTTTTATAGCAATACAAATTGTGAAGCTTGTTTCTTAGGCTCAGCCCTCATAGTTTGGGATAGTACTATCTCCTTTCATCAGTTGATACGTATTTTTTAGTCAGCTTGAAGGCAATCCAGTGGATCATTAGTTAGGCTGAATCAAGAAATGATTATGTCTCAAGGTAATGATTAGTTCAGCAGTGTAGATCCAATAAAGATTAAACTCTAACATTGTGGAGCTTTCTGTCTTTTTTCCTGCTGAACAATATTTAAGAAGCAGTTAATGTTGATCATGCTTTGGATACAAATTGCAGCTCAACATACTGATCTCTTAGTTCCCTGTGCTGCTACATTAAAAAAAAAAAAGACTTATTGCATGGCATGAAATGATCTTGTATTCAACTTTTTCCTGGTCTGTTGTCTCTTATTTTGTCTTTTGTTACTACTACTCACTCATCTTAAAGCCAGTCTAAATATAGAGAGAGACTGAAGTGGAATAGATGTTGGCACTTGGATGCTGAAGGAAGTTGCTGGAAGAGGCCTTATAAGGTTGCTGGAGATGAAGCTCCAGTGGTCAGTGCTTCTGAACCTTGGAGGAATACTGCTGGGGTGAACACAGAACCAGATGGATTTACCCTATTTCAGTTTTGAATCACTCTTCTACTTGTTGAGCTAGGTCCTGGTCTCCAGTCTATGAAAAGTTCATCAGAACATAAAATGGCTATTCCAGGGAAATTCTCTCAAGTTTTGGCTCGGTGTTTACTGTAGAGGCCTCTTTTTTTGTTTTGTTATGTTAGCTATTTTTTTAACCTCACTGAGAGTAGACTGATGTATTTCTAAGCTTACTAGAATCTGTGCTTTATTATGCAGAGCAGCAAGTACTATGTAGTTAATAATTGTTCCCACGTTAGAGCTCAATTCTAGTTCAACCTCCTCTCTTTTTTTCTTTATGAAGTGCAAAAAAGGCACAGGGACCTAGCATAGTTGCATTTCTGAGATGCCAAAAAGGCAAGTTATTGTCAATGCCTTTTGCACCAAGACAGAGGCTGAGGTAGTCTTTCCGTGCCAAATATAATTGAGGTTGATGTTTCTTGGTCTGTGGATTCTTATTGAAGAGAAGGGGAGTTTTTTTGATGGAAACATGGCTGAAGTCTTAACACTGAAAAGATTTCGTTTATAGCTTAGCCTCTGTGCCAAAGTGTCTCATTTTTGACACGCTAGTATGAAAAAGTAGAACCACTTATTTGATTCACTTCCTTTTGCTTAAATGTGTCTTTGTACTCTCAGGCTTTCCTCTTATTCATGTGTTGCCCTAACTCCAGTGCAGTTCAGACTTATGAACTTGCAGTGAGAATAGTATATGGCAGTTACAGAATTCATCTCTAGCTTAGTGTAGAATTGCAGAATTAATATAGTGCCTTAATGAGCTAAAAAAAAAAGACCCCAAAAAAAAACATTTGGTAAGCCTGGACCAAATGAAACTTCACATGATTTTGAGATTGAATTTAACAGCTAAGGATTAATTAGTATGGTAGAAGTTCACTTGCATTCCTCCCATTCAGAGATGAAATTCATAGAATCCTACAATCAGCCAGGTTGGAAGAGACCTCCAAGCTGTTCAGAGCTTTTGTCTTATGCAACCAGATTCCACTGCAGCACAGATGATGTAGAATGTATGTTTTTGGTGAATGAGCTAGTGTCCAGCAGTGGCAGAGCAACATGTTTGTAATCTAACCAAAGTCTCTGCATTCTTGTCTATTTCCAGAGAAGTTCCATCTGAAGCCCCCAGATTGGGTAGCAGACATGATGCATATAGCAGTAGCTGGAACAGCATAGACACTGCTAGATCCACAGCAAATAAAGGAAGAGATCTGAGACCAAGACAGACCAATTCCTTAAATTCCTGTTTAAGAGTTAATCTTTTGTGTATTCTTACTGTTTGGATGGGGTTGGGGATGCTAAGACAGCAGAAACCTTAATTTTTGGTGGACTCTGATGGAGGCACAGACTGAGAAAATGGTGTGGTGTCAAATGTGGCTAATGTCTTGTATGTTCTTTGGGTGATTGTTGCACTATTCATCAGTAATAGAGTTTCTAATTGAGATGAAACTCTAGAAAACACTATTACTAAACAGTGCAGGATCTGCAGTATTTGACTTATGCTGACCATGACTAGTATCATTTATTTATATATGTCTCTGTCTGCATGTGTGCTTACAGTAGTTGGCTTTCAAACAGTGTTTTTAAGTCAAGAGTTAGGCTAAGGAAACCAAAAGATGTAGAAACCCATGGATTTTGCAGAGCCATCACAGCTCTTGAGCTGGGCTTTTGTCATCTGTAGTCAGTCAATACATTGTGTGGCAGCTTGTTACTATAGTTCCTTGCTTTAAATTGGATTTGAATTAGGTCATCTAAACCTGCAGGAGCCAGATGTTGTAATTGACTGTAGAGATCATGGAATTGGTTGGAAAAAAACCAAAAGCTTTTGGCTTTTCTATCCTGCATTGGATAGAGCTTGAGAATAAAGGACTTGAAGAGCACTGGAGAGAGTAGAAGGGCTGCTGGTTATCTTTGTTGTTTGTTGGATACTACAGAAGTTAGGAACAGGGCTGATGCCAGTGTTATTTCATACTTTATGGTCTCATTTTGTTCAGTGGAACAATGTTAAGGTTTTGCTTACTTTGTGACCTGTGATTATGATCTAAGCATTTAAACCTGTGAGAGTGCAGTTTACTGGCAGATCTTGCAATCTGAAGCACTAGGAGGAGGCTTATATAGAAAGAATTGTTTTACAACAGCATTCTTCTTCATGATGGTAGCCTTCTCCACGAAGGCCTTTTTTGCCTCAAGCCACTGTGGAAAAGTAGGTATAATTTTGGAATCTGTAATTGTGACCTAATTGCAAAACTAAAATGAATGAAAGGATTTACCTGAGTTGCAAGAGACTCTAGAGATTAAGAGGTTCCTTATTTGCTGTGTTCTGTCCAAACGGCAAACATTTTTTCCTGATGTTTTGGTATTTTCAGCAGAAACACACTAAGGATTTTGTAGTGATGGCAGGTGCTGATAAAAATCAGCATCTGACTGAGAATGCTTTGAATCTAAGGTTACAGATTAAAAAACACATTCAATCAATCACTTATGCTCTCCACGACTCACACAAATTAAAGATAATAAATACTTCCCAAAGCAGACTTGTGCTCTGACAGTATTGTAGAGTAAAACTTGTGGCAGCTATTGTAAATAATGTGGGAAGGTGCTATATGTGTTTGTTGTGTTATATAACATGGTTAGCTAGCTTTGGCCAGAAGTAGTGAGAGCTATGTTTTTCAAGAGGGGCAAAATGTCAATTAATTTCATGCAGCCATAGCACTTACTATGTTTGCCAAATACTGCTGCTTTGCCTGTCTTGAAAAAATGAGTAAAAGTAGATGACACTTAATTAAAAGAATTGCAGTCAATGACTGGATAATAAACACCTATGTGAGGAAATTGGAAAGAAACCGTGTTTTTCTTTCACCCAGGCTTTATTTGTAAAGCCAGTATACTTCATAAGCATGTGCTAGGAACTGGCTAAAACACAGTCAGATATATTGAGGAAAAGACATTTGTTTGTCACTGGTGTATTAATGCATGTTAAACCTAACTCTTTGTTTCCAGGCCTTTTTGCAAATGTGCAATCTGCCAATCCGGGTGGTTTGCAGGGCAAATGCTGAGTACATGTCCCCATCTGGTAAGTGTGGCCTTCATTTAGATTACTGTGTTATACCTCCATTTTGATACCATGGCAACTATGCCTTGTCTTGCTGATAACAGTCGGTCAGTGCTGCTGTGTGTGTGGGTTGCCATCCCTCCTCAGCGCAGTCTCTCCTCTGCTAACAATTGAAATGGTCAAATGCAAAGTAACATTGGCACAGTGCATAACTGTGCCTGTGAACACAGCACCTATAGGAAGCACTCAAATGCTTCAGGTGCCTGGTGGGTAGCCTTCTCTCAAAGGCCTGGGAGTGGTTGTGTCCTGAAGCTGACTGGCGTTTCCAAAAGTAGCTTTATTCTGCATCCAGGGAATATT
Organism: Tricholaema leucomelas; assembly: GCA_013400475.1. Lineage (NCBI taxonomy): Eukaryota > Metazoa > Chordata > Aves > Piciformes > Lybiidae > Tricholaema lacrymosa > Tricholaema leucomelas. The sequence continues at coordinate 248,443 of WAAF01008793.1, forward strand.
CCAGTGAACGTTATGTTTTTTTCCATTACCGGAGTGTGACAACGCTGGAGAGAGATTATCTTTTGTTAGCCTGTCTAGGAGATGATTGCCAGGATGTTGATACAGGAGAAGACTGAAGAGTGCATTGTCACTGTTAAGGGTGACAGGTGATGTTAAATCTTCCTCTGATGCATGAAACTGTCTGGAAAAAAATCCAAATCCAGCGATAATAAATTCTGAGAAAGGTACAAAGCCTATCTTTTGCTGGGGATGACTTGCTCTGAAAATGTGCAGAGGATGGCTTCAGAAGGTTGCTTACAAATCAGAGAATTGCTGAGCACATGGCACAAAAGTCTGGCAGTCTTCACACTCTCCCAGATTTTTGTTGTGTGAGTAGGTACTTACTTACCTGGCTCTGGCTGATGACTGCCACATGGAAGTGCCTGTCAGTGCATGTTTGTCAGCTGTATGGGCTCTGCTGCTCCTACAAATACTTTGGTTAAAGCAGAGGAATTATGCCATTAAAAAAACCCAAACCCAACAATTGTTTGGCAGTAGGGAAAAGGCAACAAAATGTGGAGGCATGTAAATTAGTTGGTAGTAAATACAGGTGGGTTTGGAATGTGAAATCCATGCACAGAGGAGCATCTTGCCTGCATGGAGAATTTTGCACGTGCAGGAGTAGGACTGGAGCTAGCTGCACTTTTCACTTCTCTGCTGCTCACATTCTGTGTCCATGGTCAATAGCATCAGAGGTTGTAATCTGTGTTTGAACATTTTCTTCTGTTGAAAACAAGGAGCACAAGTGGGAAAATGACCCTACTGCACTTGTAAATTTTTGCCCTTATCCTTGGAGTCATTATTTTTAGTCACTTGCTCCATTTCCTTTCTTTATATTGGTTCCTTAATGATAATTCAACAAGGTTTTTATTTGTTCTCTTTTCCCTCCCCACCACCCTATGTCTCACAGCAGTGGCAACGATCTCATCATTCTGGGGGGAAAGTTATTTACCTCCTAGTTGTAATGATGAAACCCGTTCTGAGGAAGTCGGAAGCATGATAGCAAATGATTGTCTTGGTTTGTGAAGTACAGTATGACTGAAATCACTGAATCCTACAGCACTGAGTGCCTTGTGCTTTCTTCCGCAACGTGCTGTGTGTGGATGCAGATAAAGCCTTTGTTGGTGTGATGCACTTCATTTATTACCCTGAGGCTGACTGAGCCAGTGAGAAGTGAATCTCATGATAAAAGCCACGACTGAATCTGCCGTTAGCATGAACGCTATTTCAACCAGGCCAACAGCAGATTTGCAGTGTTTCAGTGAGAAGAGTGAATGTGTGGCTAGTAACATATTTGGAGTCAGGCAGGTACTGGGCTTTCTCTTTGAGCTGTCTACTCAGACCAGAGTTTGCCCACAATGAGAAGCAGGAAGGTAAAAGGTTGTTGTGCCTCACTGCACTGGGCAGACTTGTTTACTGCCTTTGGGCTTGAGGATAGTTTCACTAATGCACAGAATCACAGGATATATCCGGTTGGAAGAGACCTCATCCAGCATTTTATGTGTTATTTCAATCTTGTGAATAATCCTGAAAGATTTTGTCTTAAATATAAGGTTAATGTTTATCAGTTGCACTTGGAGATTTGCAGGATAAGCAATCTGTTTAGGGTGGAGTACTGGAGAAGAAGCTCCCAGCTTCCTGTGCTGAGAATTGGGAAAAGGGACAGACACTAGGCAACTTCTCTCATGCTTCATGGCTTACTGTAGCAGGACTTAGTCTTGTATCTGTGCCTGCCTTACAAAGATTTGTCTCAGTTCTGTGTGTAAGAAAAGTTACTAAGCAGGGAATTCGGTGTGTACAGACTCAGGAGCTCTTTGTACCCCAACAAGTGCCACCAGTGACACAGTTATTTCCTAATCTTCTTTTGAGGACTGGCTGTTTATAGCCCTGCTCCATGCCAGATCCTCAGAACTGAATGTGAAGCCTTTCTAGTATTAAGTTTTAGCCCCATTTTGCTTTCATGATGATGAAGAAACTCTTTACCCTTCCCAATCCTTCCAGACTGTGAAGCTGTGGATCTCATAACAAGGACTTCTTCCTTGCTCTCAGTGCTGTAGGGGCTTGAAAATGCCTGCTTGGAGCTGGAGAGTGAAGAGAGCAGAAGCTGGTTGGGCAATTTGTTGGAAATATGAGGGTCCAGAGGAGGGAGAGTTGAAACCCTGCCTTGCTGAGTATGCATTTCTACTTTCCTCTCTGTGCTCTCCTGGGCACAGTGCCACATCTCCCATCATTGTTTCAGCAGCCTTCCCCCCACCAGTGGTTTAGAAGTGAGGGTGGGAATGTGTTGTGTTGTAAACTAGCCAAGGGCTGTGTCTGCTTTCCTGGGATTTCCCAGCTGTACTTCAGAGAAACATTGAATTAAGTCTCTGCAGCAAAGCAAAATCCATTACTAAAACACACGTCTATGGAATCTCCCTCAATAATGTTGAAATATACAACTGCAAGTATTGCATGTGGAAAAGGTTCTGGAGGTGAAAGATCAGGAAGAAGATGTTTATTATTACAAGTACTCATTGGGTGAACTATGTATGCTAGAGCTTTATCTGTTCTCATTAAAAAAAACAACAGTGATGTTCAGATGCACCTGCAGTATTGAATTGCTTTGAAATTATAAATGATGTTTTACAGGTGTAAAATCCCTTTACTAAACCACGTTTCTCATTTTACAGGCAAAGTTCCCTTTATTCATGTGGGAAATCAAGTCGTATCTGAACTTGGTCCCATAGTCCAGTTTGTAAAAGCCAAGGTAATAGTATGTTGTTTTCATCAGTTAGTGAATAGCATTGTGCTGATTTGGTGTGCTCCTCTGGAATGTCACTTGTTAGAACAGCATAGAAACCTAGCACTATTTTAAAAGGAAGATATCCTGGAACAGGAGTTTGCTGAATTTGAGATGTTTTTGTCACTGACTCAAATTCTGCGAGTACATTCTATGTAGGATAGCTGCATACCAGTGCCAGTTTCTGAGACTGTTGTGTGCCCTGTCTGTGGGTCTCAGAGCTCTTAAACACACAACTGACTGGTTTAGACCCTGAAGTGTCACATAATGTTCAAATTTGCCTTTGCTGCCACCCTTATATTTGAAAAAAGGCACTTTTCACTGAGCAGTTGACAAAGCTGTATCACAATCATAGAATCAACCAGCTTGGAAGAGACCTCCAAGGTCATCCAGGCCAACCTAGCACCCAGCCCTATCCAGTCAGCTAGACCATGGCACTAAGTGCCTCATCCAGTCTTTTCTTGAACACCTGCAGGGGCAGCAACTCCACCACCTCCCTGGGCAGTCCATTCCAATGGCAAATCACTCTGGGAAGAACTTCCTCCTAACATCCAGCCTATACCTCCCCCAGCACAACTTGAGACTGTGTCCCCTTGTTCTGTTGCTGGTTGTCTGGGAGAAGAGACCAACCCCCACCTGGCTACAGCCTCCTTTTCAGGTAGTTGTAGACAGCAATGAGGTCGGCCTTGAGCCTCCTCTTCTCCAGGCTAAACAGCCCCAGCTCCCTCAGCTGTGTCTCTTTCTTGTCACAGAGGTACACTAACCAGGAGGCTGTGTGCTGAAACTGAGTTCATCTATAACTGATAATAGTCTACCTTTTTTGTAGATTAACTATGGTAAATGACCATAATTTCTTTCTAATTCCAAAGGATACTGTATGTAAAAATTGTGTATGTAATTTGTTACAGAACGATGTAAGAGATGAGGATCTGAGCCAAACCTCATTGACTTAGAGGTCCTTGGGTCAGGCACTGCTGAATATTCTAATATCCTTTCTTACATGTGTGTCTTTTTTTCTTTTTTCTCCCATTAGGGCCATTCTCTCAGTGATGGGTTGGATGAAGTCCAAAAAGCTGAGATGAAAGCCTACATGGAATTAGTCAATAATATGCTCTTGACAGCAGAGGTACAGCAAGCCATAGTAACTGTACACATTTACATAAGTGACTACAGGCAAGGAAGCCTTAGGATTTTTCCCTGTATTGGAAATATTTGCTTATTGTTAGATTAGATTGTCAGCTTTTGAGGCGATAGGAAGCAGGAATAAATTCTCTGTACCCTATGGACTGCTTGCTGAAATATTCCTGTAGACAAAAGCCACATGTATGATTTCCCCCACTTAACTGAACTGTGTCATGTAGCTGTAGAAGTAATGGAGTGGAAAATGCCAGTGGTTCCTGGAATCCTAGCCCAACCCACAGCGGGCCAGGCACCCTGCTGTCGTCTTCCATAGCGTGCATGCTCACACGCCTGGTGGGAGGCTGGGATCCCTGAGGTTTGCGTTCCTGGCTGGTTAACGTGATGCAGTCCCAGCATGAGAACAGTGATGGGAATTCTGGCAAGCTGCAGGTGGCCAAGGAGCTGAGGGTTGGTAACCTGTGTGCCGAGTTGAGTGCAGCATGGGCAGTGGTAGCAGGCCTTTGGTCTTGGCTTGGTTGTGGTGCTGGGGGAAGTAAGGACTAGCAGCTGGGCTTTTTGCCTTCCAGTTTTCTACATTCAGAAGGCTAATAGAAGGAACGAAACGGAAATTTAATCTAATATAGAAATTTCTACTAGTGAGAAATGATTGTCTCTGTATTCTCCTTTATTAGGAAGTTTTAGTAAGTGTTCTTTCTGTTCCCAGCTCTATCTCCAGTGGTGTGATGATGTTACAGTAGAGGAGGTGAGTGGTTCTGCAGCATTTATCTTAATTAAAATTTAATGAGAAAACACTTCTGGCTGCAGTCGCAAGTCCCTACTCATAAATGAAACATTGAGGTTTATACCATTAACGGTGCAGTCTTTTCGCTGTAATTCCGCTTGCATGTACATTTTAGGAGGCTGTGTCATTACTGCTGGTGGCTGACTGCGGAATGGGTACGGGTTTGGTGCTTCTGGAGCGACGGTTTTCAATGCTTACTCTGCAGAACATACACACTGCACAAATTGCAGTACTGATTGAAATACTTGAATATTAGCTACTTGTGTGTAGAGGTATGTATGTGATAACACAATGTCTTTCTCTTTGTAAACAAAGATTACTCACCCGAGGTATGGCTCCCCTTACCCCTGGCCTCTGAACCGCATTTTGTCCTATCAGAAGCAGTGGGAGGTAAGGCGAAAGATGAAAGCCATTGGATGGGCTGGAAAGACACTTGAACAGGTCAGTATGAAAAGTGGAGCTTACTTCTTTACACTGTTTTATATTTTTATCTACCTATTTATTTCTAAGGCCGTGGAGAATAACACTTTCTTGAAACGGATGTTGGAAAAATATATTCTGTACTTAAAACATTATATGGAGTCAGGTATTTGACTTCAGCAACAATTAGTCTTAAAGGACTTGGAGATGTCAGTTGACAAAAAACTCAACGTCAGCAGGACAAGGGAGGTGATTCTGCCCCTCTACTCTGCTCTCATGAGACTACACCTGTAGTACTGTGTCCAGCTCTGATGGTCTGTGCATAAGGAAATCAAACTGCTGGAGCAGGTCCAGAGGAGGGCTATTTATGGGGATAGGCTATGCAACTTGGGGCTGTTTAGCCTGGAGAAAAGAAGGTTCTGAGCAGACTTTATAGCAGCTTTCCAGTACCTGAAAAGGGCCTCCAAGAAATCCATGAAGAGATGTTTTACAAGAGCTTGTAGTGACAGGACAAGAGGGAATGGAGTGAAGCTTGAGAAGGGCAGATTTAGGAAGAAATTCTTTACAGTAAGGGTGGCAAGGCACTGGAACAGGTTGCCCAAGGACGTCATGGATGCCTCCTCCCTGGAAGTGTTCATGGCCACACTGGGTGAGGCCTTGAGCAACCTGGTCTAGTGGAAGGTGCCTCTGTCTATGTCAGAGGGGGTTGAAACTAGATGATCTTTAAGGTCCTTTCCAATCCAAACCATTCTGTGAATCTATGAAAATAAAGTGCAGCCTTATGGGGCAGAAGGAAGGATGTTTCACCATGGGTGTACATCTGTAGTTCTGTAGGCTGTAGTCTGGCAAATAAGTTGTTAGACTTTGCAGGATTGCAGCTTCCCTTGTCAGAGATCCTTGAAAAAACAAAAAGGCAATGGAGTTTTGAGGTCTAAGTTAGTACCTCTCGTGAAACTAAGTTATAAATGTTATGGGAAGCACTTTATCAGAATAGCCTTCCATAAAATGTTTGATGAAGTAACACTTAGCAACCTGCCTACCGTGTAGGTTTGACTGGCTTTAACAGCTTCCAACATCTTATGCTCCTTGTTCCCACCGTTGGCACAATGAGAGTAAGAAGGTTGTTTTTTTCAGTGTTGGTATTTCCTGACATTATGGATCTTTTGTTACTTGTGTGTTTTGATAGGTGCTTGAAGATGTTGACCAGTGTTGTAATGCTCTGTCTCAGAGATTGGGAACACAACCGTATTTCTTCAATAAGCAGTAAGTTACTCCTTACAGAAATATTACATCTAGGAATGAGAGAGAGAGACAGAGAGAGAGATGTATAAAAAACTTCTATTTTAATGCTGCATGGTTAGTTATGGAAGGAGAAATGTGTGACTGCAACAGAAACATGACATTTCAGAAATAATTAAAGGTTTCAAAAGGAGAATTTCTGTAAGTTTGTGGGATTTTTCCTACGTGATTTAGTTTTACTCCTGCTTGCATTTTCTACAGTCTACCTCAACTTAAGCAGGCTACAAATCTACAACTTTATACAGCTAGTTTCTTATTAAAAATGACATATTTAATGTTTTACTTGTATTTCTTGAGCAACATTCTTTAGTAGGTACAGGGAAGTGAATGCATGTCATGCTGTCCTCACCAGGACAGCTGGGCTTGCCCTCAACACCAGGGGCAGTTCTGGATGAACTGAATTAGCATGAGGGTGCCTGTGAGTTGAGAGCTGGGCAAGAAGATAGATTTGTATCCACAAAGAATGAGTATCAACAAAGTGAAAATGAAGATTCATGTTCTCAAGGGGAGAAGAAAGAAACAACCTGGCCTTGTGGGATATCCTGTGTTTCACCAGTTTCTTCCAGTTGCTGAGTGCTTTTTTGACCCTTTTTTCTTTTCTCCTTCACACTTTTTTCATCCTTTAAGCTTTTCAGCTATCTGAAATGCTGCTAATAAAGTGTGTGTTCTTAGTCCAGTGTTTGTCAATCTGGGACTTCTGTGAATCTGCAGGAGGTAAATAAGAAAACCAGCTTGTTGACAGCTATGAGCTATACAAGTGTCCACATCTCCACTGGAGAGTTCTTAGTCATCCACAAATAGAAATGCAAAAGGTTGATCAGTTAGCAAACCCTCGTGCTGCATACCTTGAATACTGGTAAAGAAAGATTTTAAAGGTATGAATGTATTTGGAAAAAAAAAATTATTTGCACATGGGGGTTGGAGCTGGATGATCCTTGAGGTCCCTTCCAACCTAAACCATTCTATGATTCTATGGACTATTTCTATGCAGGGGGTCAAAGGTGACAATTCAGAAGGCTGGTACGTAAAATAAGGAAAACATTCAGAAGTCCACTGTTTCCCAAAATACCTCTTCTGTGTGGTTGTTGCTGCCATCCTGGAGCTTCTTTTCTGATTGGTTGAGTAGTTCCTGACTGTCAGAAAGTACAAAGAGGGAATAAGGGTTTTTATGATTCATGTCTCCCTGCTCTTCTTTTTTTTTTTCCATTTGTGAGATAATAGCTGGGGTTTTATATACATCTACAGAGAAATAATAAAGATCACAGAAGGACTTGGTAAGCATTTGCCTTTGTTACAGAATAGTTTGATATTGGATGAGTAACCCCATTCCTTCTAAGAAGTATTTCCACATTTGCAAGCCACCAAAAGCAAAGAAGGATGCCATGCTGAGAAGCAGCAGTATACTTACATACTGTATACACAGTTTTCATACATTTGCTAAATTCAGTGTTGCCCACTTTCTTCCTACTTCTTAGATTGCCTGGCTAAATGTTAGCTGCTTTTTTTTTTCCTTAATGAGGACTTGCTTTTCAGAATACCTGTTCTTTTTTAATTGTTTTTACAGACCAACTGAATTAGATGCTTTGGTGTTTGGACATCTGTTCACAATCCTTACTACTCAACTAATCACTGATGAACTCTCTGAGAAAGTGAAAAACTACAGTAATCTCACAGCCTTTTGTCGGCGAATAGAGCAGCAGTACTTTGAGGGTCACGATAAAGACAGCTCAACAAGTGTTGTGGCCCGATCTGCTAAGAGGTCCTTACTGAGATAAGCCTGCTGTTTGGTGATTGGTGTGGATTGCATTTCAGTTTGGGATTTTGTTGTTACAGTGAATTGATTTTGAGGACTGAAACGTGTGTTAGCTTTTTGAAGCTGCCAAATCATTGTCATTTTCAGCAAGAAAAAGCTCTTAAATGCAGTTCTTGTGTTGTAGAATATAGAGTACACATTTAACCTCAAATGACTATATGGGCACTTCCATTTTGGTAGCCTGTATGCTGCTTACTATAAAGTGACCTTGGAAAAATACTGTATCTGTATTAAAAAAAAAAAAACAAAAACTTAAAAGTTTCTCTCTGATCTCTCCAGTCACAAGTGGTATTCCCTGGCGTTCAGTACCGGGGACCAGTTCTCTTTCATGTTTATCAATGATCCGAATGAGGGGATTGAGCGCTCCCTTGGTAAGTTTGCAGATGACTCTTAAGTTAGGAGGAGAGGGTGCTCATCTGCTTGAGGGTAGGAAGGCTCTGTAGAGGGACCTGGACAGGCTGGATTGATGGGATGAGGCCAGCTGTATGAGGTTTATCAAGGCCAGGTGTTACCCTTGGGTCACAGCAACCTTGTGCAGTGCTATAGGCTTGAGGAAAAGTGGAAAGATGCCCAGTAGGGAAAGACCAGGGAGTGCTGTTTGACAGCTGCCTGAACATGAGCCAGTAGTGTGCCCAAGTAGCCAAGAAGGCCAGCAGCATCCTGGCCTGCATCAGGAATAGTGTGGCCAGCAGGAGCAGGGAAGTGATCATGCCCCTCCCTGTATTTAGCACTGATGAGGACAAACCTTGAATACTGTGTGGAGTTTTGGGCCCTTCACTACACGAAAGACCTTGAGGTCCTGGAGTAAGTCCATGGAAGAGCAATAAAGCTGGTAAAGGATCTAGGGCAAAAATCAATATAAATCTTCCCTAGTACAATATGAAGCCATTTCCTCTTGTCCTATCACTTGTTACTAGGGAGAAGAGATCGACACTCACCTCACTGCAACCTCCTTCCAGGCAGTTGTAGAGAGCAATGCAGTCTGAAAGGATCACTGAAAGGACTTTCAAACATGGGAAGAGGCTCCCCAGGGAGGTGGTTGAATCACCATCCCTGGAGGTGTTTAAAAGACACAGAGATGTGGTGCTAAGCAACATGGTTTAGCACTAGACTTGGTAGAGTTAGATAGTGGTTGGACTTCATGATCTTAAAGGTCCTTTCCAACTCAATTCTATGATTGAGTGCCTTCCTTACTAAGTTTTATGTTTATCTAATTAATGTCTATGTAGTTAATGAGTAGGATCCTGTTGGCAGGACACCTGGAAGACAGCTGCATGGTAAACTAGTTAGAATTATTAAGCTGGGAATGAGAGGACTCATTAGAGATCTTAAATATTCCTGTCTAGGCCAAAATTAATTCAGGCACAGTAAACGAAGAAATACCATTGTTGTGTTCCAAAACCCTGACACTGTGGAACTTTTCAAGGGACAGTTCTGGTCTTTAGGCAAGGACTTGATCTGACTGTGTTTCTTCAAACACATTAAATGCCATCACTCTATTCTGCTTCATCAGTTGTACTTAGCACTTTTCCAGAAGCACCAACCACTCCAGGAATGTGGTCATGGCAGAAACAGTCCATGTGCCCTTGGGAAGTCCTGGACACAACTGGGAACCAGCTGAGGCTGCTTGGCTTGTTAGAACCATTGTGTTTTCTAAGTCTGAAATACATCCTTTTAACTATACTCCTCAGTGTCAAAATACTTAATGGCTCGGAATGGTTATGGTCCTAAGATTTTTGGCTGCCATTCCCTTCTCTCTTAACAGAAAACAGCTGTGTACCTTGGACTGGCTGAATCTTCCTCAGGTATGTGGCTCATGAACTACCATTGCTTACTCATTCCTGCTGTGGGGGACTGCTGTTGTCAGCTTAGCTGGAAAACTGACCTCAATTCTTACTGCTTGCTTTTTGGTACAAGAGTCATACCAGAGTCAAATCCCTTTACACATTGATCTTGGCCTTCTATCAAGCTACTCTTGTCAGGAGAGGAAAATTACTCTTGTCCTGCATTTCACCTATGTATGTTGAATACCTTCTCAAACTAAAACTCATCAGCTCTTGACTACATAGTGACAATTTCCTCTATCAAAGTGGTTGGTAGCTGAGAAACCAAGTATTTCTTTCGAGCTTGCTTTTCTGCATTAATGTGTCTTCTGGAGTAAATGGAAAAGAATTAATTGTGTTTTTTCTTAATTTGGAGAGAGTATGATTATGATATGCACTATTTTGAGAGAAAAATGCTCTTTAGTAGTCTCTACAGTTTTAGTATCTTGTTCCTTAATTTTGTTCCTTGTATATGACTCAGACACTTAATTAGTAACCCCGAATTTCAGGTGGAAAAATCATTCCTTCCTTGCTTGACTGAAGACCGTGCTTCATACAGCATGTTTGCCACAGGGCTGGTTGGTAGTTCAGGCTCCACCTCATTCTAGGTGATACCTAAACTTAAAACTACAAGGGAAATCTTGGCTTTGCTGCCAGTGTTGAAAATAGCTATTAAAATTCCAGACAAAGGACAGTCTTCACATACAAAACTCTAGTTTTTACAAAGTGTCAGTGCTAGTGTGGCCAGTGCTGCAGAGCAGACTGAGCTGAGCATCAAGGACCAAAGCTTGTAAGCCATGATTTAACTCTGGGAAGCCACAATCCTGTAAAGGACATTGATGCTGAAAGGAATCTGATTGCTCCTGAAATGCTGTGCATGGTTCAAGAAAACTAAACGAAAAGTTGAAATGCAACCAGTCAAGGGTGGAAAAAAACTGAACCAAATTTAAACCCAATAACCTTTCTAGCAAGAGAGCTGAGCGCATCAACTGGTGTGCCCTGCTGAAGGCCAAGTGAAGGGGACTGACCCTCTAGTAGACAAAGCTGTGCAAGTGCAGTCTGAGAATTTTCCTCCTGACTTACACCTTTTTTTTTCTAGATGTCCCGTAACTGAAACACAACTGCTGCACTAGAGACAGGAATCAGGCCAGGAAGGCCTGTGTTTTGGGTAGCAGAACAGCATGGATGATGACAAAAATAAGATTTCTGTCAGAGTGTCAGGAGCAGCTGCACCAGAGTTGAAGATATGTCCTCTGAACATGCCTCACCAGGAACTGCAGGAGTCACTCAACCAAAACTGTTTATGAAGTCATAAAAGCACTTGCAACTACAAGTGAATAGACAGCGAGTCTGAACAATGTACTTGCTCGTGGTGGTCTGAAGTTGTTGTGTTCCACAAATTAATAGTTTCATGTGGAGATGCTCAGGTTGACCTAAATGCTAGCTGGAAAGTAGCAGATGCATTCCTTGCCTGGTAGAAGAAAAACAATTGGAAAAATCCTGGAGAAAACATGTCTTCTGCTCTATTCCCAAGATGCTGCTGTCGGCATTGTGGAAGGGACTAATCTTGCTTAGGCCCCACTCAGCACAGTCACCTGGTTGTGCCTTTGATGAATTTTGGTGTCTGCTCCTATCAGAAACATGTGGTGCTATCCCTTCCAGATGCTGTGGAGGTCTAGTTTGCCTGACCAGCACAGCACTGTATGCATAGCTAAGCTGTGGATCTCACGTACCCTTTGTCACTGCCTGTACAGCATGGAAAGTGGAGCAATCATCCTGCTCCACCACGGACTGTAGCAAAACAGCTTGACATTTGAAGGTGGCCAGGATGGCAGCCATAGTTACTTTACTGTATTGTTTCCAGCCCTCCTGAGCCTCTGTTTTTTGTGTCCCTCTCTGAAAAAAACTCTCCTTGACTGGGAAGACAGTGATGCTACATTTTAGGATGTGATGAGATTTTAAGACAGATGTTATGCAAAGGAGCAGCTTTTGCCAGTATCAGTCTTCATGTATCAGATAGTAAAAATGATAACATTAGAGTGGTGTTAAGGAGATATTAATCTACTATTTTCTCTGCTTTTTATTCCCCCTCCTCCCTGAGGAAAGAAAAAGAACCTCGCATTCTTCTGCTTCTCAAACGTACTTAAAGCTCAGTGTTGTGGGAGAAAACCTAGCACAGACCTGCGCATGGAGAATGCTGCTGAGCTGCACTTAATGATGCCTCTTAGGATCATCTGTGCTGCTAGAAAATGCTTCATTTCCTGTGGCTTTCTTTCTCCACAAGCAGAGTGCAGCTCCAATGGCTCTCAGAACAATTAGCACCCACTTGTTCTGCAGGTTTGAAGTTTTTTGCATTAGTCAGGTTGAGAAATTCATGGTATTAATCATGACTGAAGTTGTTATTTATCACCTGCTGGGTGAGAAATAATAATTTTGGCACTACTGGGGCAGCAGGCCAGAAGTACCAAATTAAGTAAAACATCTAAACACTAGCAAGGATCATTTCTCTGATTAATGAATTGTTACAAAGAGAAAGTGCTACTCGTTATCTGATCTTAGGATAAAAGTAGGAGTTGGAAGTAGAAAACATTAACAAAGTCAGGCTATACACGGATGTAGTTTGAAACTTGCTTGCTTGATTGCTCTTGTCATTCACTCACTGTTAACATGCACTCACCTGTGTCAGAGGTTTGCAATACTTGGCCGGCAGTCTCAATTCCAGCTTTGTAAAAAAGTAACGCTTGGCTGGGAGCTCAAGGTCCATTGTTGATTCACCTCAAAAGAAACATTGAAATGACTTTAACCTTCTAGGGCTTGTCTGGGCTATAAGGTTTTGCTATAGGAACAGTTACCAGCCTGGCAAGACACTGTTGTGTGAAAGCAGTAATAGGGGTGCAGGAAACAAAATCAGCTACATGAATAAATTTAAGTTTGCACTCATACTGGGGCTATTAGTCACCTGTGAGATTAAAAAAGCCTATGAATCTCAGCCACCTGATCAGAAGCATTTCACATGTTAAGTACAAAAAAGGTTGGCCTACACAGAAGTGGTTATGCTTAAATTAAGTCTATTTGTGCTGTTGCAACTCTGAGCCACCAAGTCGTTGTGACATCACATCCTCTTCTTGCAACACCACTGTGGGGAGATAAGGAGCTGACTGTGTAGCAATGCCTACAGAAATGGAGGATATGGGTTCATAAATGAGATGTTAAAAACCGACTGTTAGCTGTGAATATGGTTGAAGAACTGAGGCTGAGAGAGAAGTGTCATCACTGAAAGCACACAGAAATCGTGGGTCCAATTCTGGTTGAGATTTACAAGAAAGAAAGAAAAAAAAATAGAGATGTTTCTTGGCTCCAACTAATTCATTTGTGGAAAAGAAGTTTGTTTTTTTTTTTTTTTCCATAGAGCATCAACCATTCCAATTTATTGCAGCAGGGTTCAAGTATGGTATGAGTTGAGGTGAAGAGCTTCCTATTGTTGATGCAGACTGCCCCTGCTGACATCTGCAACAGCCAAAGCAACTCCTCTCTACTAAGGTGTGCTGATGTGAAATAGTGAGCTGGCATGAGATGTCACTGTGACCTCATGCCTCTCCTGTTTGGCTTAATTTTGACAGTAACCCACTTTGTCAATAAAGAACCTTTTGTAAGCAAGGTTGACATCACATAAATGCTCTCACCTAGATGATTTCCCCCCCCCTAAAAGTTTATTCTGCATTTAAGAAGAAAATTAGGGATCTTGAGGATACAGGGCAAGATGATCATCTTCCCTACAAGCACTGCTCAAATCATTCATCTTTCAGGGTTTGTGACCTCTGTTCGGTGACAGTCATTTCAAACAAGAATGTAAAGGATCATTCATAGAAAACAAAAGCAGCTGCAGAGGCCTTGCTGCATTTTCCTAACCTAAGCAGGCAGTAGGTATCTGAATGAACCTTGTTGCAGGTGCTGTGGGGATGAACCAATGCAGCTTGGCCATGATAAATACCGCAGAACTGGAAAGAAGCTCTGTCATCACCCAGCTGGTCTGGTCAAATTATGACATGACCCAGTTTCCAGAGCATCTTCCTTTTCCAAGTTTGTTTTCTCTCAGCATGAATTTACACTTTTACCACTTCTTCCTATCAAAGATTTTTCAGCAACAAGTCTGCCTCCTTAGTTATACATCTTAGGTTGTCTCTGTCATCATCTCAGGGCGGGTAGCAATTTTTCTCTTTCTGCTTTGAGCTATGGAGTACAATTTTTGGCCAGATTTTCTTGACTTTGAAGCTGTTTGTTCCTGGTCACACTACTCTCTCACTGCTGAGATAACATTTTTGTCACTTGTGTGCATGGCTATGCCAGAGATTACCTTGTGAAAATTATCCTTCATCTCTCAGATGTTATCATTTGGACTGCTTAGATTAAGAGCTGTCCACTTTCTTCTCTTGTCAAGGCAGTAAAAACTTCCCTGTAAGTCCACTGCTGTTTCAAGCTTGATTCCTGTTAAGTTCCTCTCTAAAATTCCTTTGCAGTTTTTGTCAGCTCCCTCCCTCAGAAGTGCATGGCATCTTGATCTACAATGCCTCCTAGCTAAGACGTATATAGCTGAGATTACTGACTATCTCCTTGATCTCTTTCATTTGCAGCTTGTAGTCTGTGTTGTGGCATGTTTCAGGAACCAGTTGAAGATGAGTAGTTTGGGGGCATTATGGGAAGCACACATTGCTTTCTACTTAAACCTCTCTCCAGCTTATTTTGTTGTAGGTTATAACATTTTGAAAAAGGACAGTTTCTCTGTGTGTATAAAGACCAGAGACTGACTGTGACTTGTGTGTTATACGTAAGTGTGAGGGGAAAGGTCTTGCTGTTATGCCAAAGCACACTTGTAGCACAGCCTGAAAACACTGCTGTGGAAAGTGCTGCCTGTCATCTGATGGAAATGCTTTTGACACACAGACGACAGCTCCTGCAGACTTGTTTCTGTGGAGGCACTTCCATTTGGTTCAGTGCATCTTCCTGGGGCCTGTCCTGCTGCCTCTTCTCTCTGACATCCTTTCATAATCCCTGTCTTTGCTGCTGCTTCAGGGCCTTCCTGCACTGGAAAAGGAAGGAGCTCACCCTTAGGAAAGGTTTTAATGCCTGTGGACTGCATTCCTCCCTTAGCTTTGAAAGAGATTCCATGTGCCAGTAAAATCACTTTAGTGTGAACAGAGAAACCAGCATGCTTTCTAGGGTTTGTTTAGGCAGAGAAGAGCATCCTCCAAGCCGACCACCTCCTGCTCTGCATAGCTATAATGAGTCCAAATGCTACTGCCACAGGAAACACATTATATTTCCATAAACTGTGGTGCCTAAAATCTGCTTTTCTAACTCACTACCCACAAACATTTCTAATAATAAGGTAATTATAGGGTTTTTTTTGGTTTTTTTTTTTTTTTTAAAAGTTTTACAAAATTCAACACTGGAAAAAAGGAAAGTTAAGATTAAAACTTATTCGGATAAGGCACTACTCGCAAACTCTGTTGGCATTTTTGTGTTATAGTACTAACAACTTATCAATTTAATCATAAATTGATTTACTGAGATGCAGGATGAGAAAAGTTTGAAAGGGCAAGAAGCAGATTCCTTACTCCTGAAGGTGTTGGAGGTGTAAAACACTTAAATGAGGCTTCCAAAAGAAGAAAAACTGATGGCGATAAGAGGAGTTACCTTTTATCCTTAAAGCAGCTTAGTGAGTTTCTAAGTATATTGCCCTCCTCTCCACAGCAAATTGGAGCCATCTCTTGCACTGAAGCCAAAAGAAGTTGTTTGATGCATCTCTCTTGAAGCATCACTGATCTGCAATCGAATGAGTGATTTCTAGCCAAAGATTATGAAATACTTGGCAAACTCAGCCAAGTGGATGAGTCAGACAGAAAAACCTGCCTGAAAGAAGAGTAAGTCAATCAACAGCAGTTGCAAGTAATCTATCCCAAATGTGAGCAAGGCAAAATCTAGAGCAGGAGGCTGGTTTCCCAGCACCAGGCTCCAACCACCACACTGCATACTTTGCTGCTTTTTTAAACACAACAGCCTCTGAAAATCACCCTTCAAAGGCATTTCTTGGTAGTAATAAATGAACCATCAAAACCCAAAGAAAGAACCCAGCAGCTGAGATGATGCAACTTAACAAACAGAAATGATGAAGATTGCCTTGTCCTCTGCTTATTTCCAAAAGAATAAAGCCCAGGTCATTTATAAAGCCTTCCCCCTTTTCCCTCTCCTTTACAGCCCCTGGGAAGTCAGCAAGGAGACAGCACCACTTTCCTCTGCTTCCCCATCTTTAAAACACATTCATTCATTCCAGTTTTCAAATTGCTATTTTGTAGTGCTAAATCTCTACCCACACTAATTTCTCCAGGTCAGAATCTGACCGTGATTTGAACAAAAATCTGGAGTAAAATATTCACACCAGAATGCTTTTGCCTTGCTGCATGTCAGATGCCATCTTCCTGCAAATGTTTCACACACCTTGGAGTGCAGCTTGTGGAACTGATGAGGTGAAGAGCACTGCAGAGCAGCTCTGTGCTGGTAATCACAGGACTGAAGAAACACATACATCATCTGCCACATAGGTTGGCATTTCAAGTAAAAAACCTTCACAATGTGTAAGATGTTGGACAAATGATGGCCATATGCATGTTTGTCTCTGTGCAGATGTCTTTGCATTTTCAGCTAGGAAAAAGCTGAGGTAGGCTTTTTAGCCGACAGTTTAATATTAGTGACACGGTTTATGTCCTCTGCAAAAACAATAATGGAGGATAAGGTGACATAATTTATTTGCAAATCGTTTGACATATGCAGGGCATTGTCCTTGCAATAATCACCATCAGTCTGTCAGTTTAAGATATGAACCGTGCCACTGCCATTTTGTATCACTCTGTTAAGCTTTCACATGTTGTAATTTTACAGATTTGTTCTTTGGAGAACACCGCAACACAAATCAAATTGTATTATGTTTAGTCATATGCTGTGTGGAGCACTTCCCTGCAATTAGGGGTGATGGGGTGTGTGTGTGTGTGTGGGTGAGGAACAAACAGTCCTAGATAAGAGACAGCTCCACAAAAGTTAGGGTATTTCCTAGATACCATTACTCAACTTTCATGGTCATTATTCAAGGCAAGAGGAATTATTTAAATTCATGCTAACATCAGTTGCTGGCTGCGTGAACAAAGTGAGCGCTGGAAAGCACCATACTGACAGATCAATTTAAAACATCCTTGTCTGTTTTGTTTCAGATGTCAGGTACAACATTTGATTCTTATGAATAACGTGGGTTTTTCTAAAGTAAATATACTGATTTCTTTTCAACTCACAAAAGATCCCTTCCAGACCTGGTAGGTGCCTGTACTACCAACTCTGCTTTCCCTAGACACACGGAATGGTTCTGGAATAGCGATGAACTCAACACTGTTTCTTTTATTCCAGGCAAACTAATTCCTGTGGTATAGTGTTGGGTTTTTTTTCTTTTTTAAGTTTGAAGCACACTCCCAAGTGTATTCAGTACCAGATACCTCATATTAACCATCTGAGAAATGTATTAGTATGTAAGCTTGTCTTAATTGGTGAAGGACTCCATAGGAGATGCTTTAAGATTCATTCTGGAATATCACATTTCTGTGACTTTTTACTGTATTTTGAATAGAAAAACATGATTTGTTTTCCCCTGGGCAAGTTCCCCACATTCAGCTGTCAGCAGAACAGAATCTCTCTGCTTCCAGTGAGCCCTTAAACGAGAAAGATTTATTGCACTTACACCCTTGAAAGAACATATCTTCTTCTTTGAAGGCAGCCATTATCACCACCCCATTTTATATCTTTTCTGATAAGTGCAGGCAGTAAAGCAGATAAACTTCTTGCATACCAATTAAAGACACATGCACACTAAGACACTGTATACTATCAGAGATGCTCAGAGTAATATTCTTCTTAGCAGTAGATCTATCTAAGGAGTTTGACTTTTATTATTGTCAGCTTTACACCTCTGACATTTCTAAAAACATGGAGGAAATTAATGAATTCTTGCCCAAGACTCTATTGTCTGATCTTGCCCCAGTGCTCATGAATTATGGAAGATGACAGATCAGCTGATGGTGTACAACAGGCTGTTTTAAAACGGCCCTTTTTAACAAAACCCTGGTCATGTAACACTCACTACTGGATTTCATGCAGTCACACGAAAAAATACTGGTGTCATGGTAATTAAACCTTAAATAACTGCCTCACTTCCTCACATCCAAGATGTTATGTTCATTTTTATGCACAAAAAGTATGAAAGCTGTATCCCTGAAGTTTATTCTCAGGCAGAATGCTGAAGTGCAGTCCTAATTCTTGGCAATCTGCTTCGGATTTTTCCATTTTGAAATCTCCACAAGCTAAATGAGTGCTCAGTAGCATTTTAATGTTCTTAATCACAACCTGCTTCACCTTCCTATGTAACTGCTTCTTTTAATGCCTTTTACCAGGCAGAGAAAAGGCCTTTGCTCATCCTTAATGGTGAGACCACAAGGATTTGTATGAGAGGGCCTTCCCAGATGCAATTATTCCTATGAGCAGGCTGTAACAACTGAGCAGTATTAGCAACTGCAAGCCCAAAGGTTGTTGTCTCAGCAGTAAGGTTTGACTGGGCAGTAAGAAACCACGCTATGAGTCTTTGGTTAAGACATCTCCCACAGCCTCTCTGCCCTAGTTAGCATGAAGGTGTAAGGAGCCACTCTGTTGTTTCTTTCCAAATAAATGAAAGCTTCCAAGCATTACCACAGGTAGAAAATGCCAGCTCACTTGGAAGAGCCGTTTGGGCAGCCTGCTGGGCTGGACAGCTGGCCAACAAGGAGCTGCCTTCCCCTCCTCTCACAGCTGGAAGTGCTGCACTCGCTGGGATGCTCCTCAACCACCACACATACAAGGAGCTCACACACTCAACTGCTTTTCCCTTCTGCACCCCAATTTAAAATAAATTAGTATATTTACTCATGACATTATTGCTGGGTGGAAAACTGTCTGCAGTATTATCTGAGAACTTATTTTTACCTCTCTAGGAATCTCATCCAGGGTTTTCCCTGAAGTATGGAGTCTGAGCACATCAATGACTTCCTTCTGCATGGTGGCTGAGATACCAGTTTTCTGTCAGGGTTCCTTTTAGATAAGAAAATGTAGAAAGCAATACATCTCATTCAAAACATCTGAAAGAGCTGAAGATACAGAACTCACTAATCAGTAATTAATACAAATAAAAGAAACAATCTTTCATGTAGGTGGTAATAATAACACTCCAGAGTTTGTCCTAATCCATCTTTTTGTCAAATGAAGCACCAGGGAATTAGTCTGCAACAATCAGAGTATTTTCAGAGTCTCTGCTGTGATTTGCAATACAGGCTTTAGCCCTGTGTTAACACAGGACTCAGATGAAATAACCAAAGGGAAAGCTTTTCCAGCTGATAAGTTGGGCTTTAATAGGAAGAGGAATTCTGCTATACTTTTATACCTGGCTTACAAGTCAAATTTCCAAATTAAGAAACCCCCTCTTAGTTTTCTACAGGAATGGCAAAAGCGTCACAATATCCTGTTGCACACATCCTGGTAGCTCCCTTTCTTCTGTACTATACCACTGGTAGCAGCTGGAATAAAGGGCTTCTACCTTTCCTCTCATGGTGGAACAGCTTCTTCACGAACATCAGCCAACCCCCAAAGCCTTTAAATAGCCCTGTATTCGTTATATTTAGCGACAGTTACACAAGTGACTTCAGGACTGCAAATATGATTCATTACTCTGCAGCAAAAGTAATACCTCTAATAGACTATGCATTGAGTTGATCCAAAATAGCTACTGAAGAATAACTGTTCCTGAACCACTCCATGGAGAGATTTTTCAAATGACTATAACTCTATATATAAAGAAGAAGAGATTATGCTGCTATGCAACTACTTAGCACTGCCCCTAAATCTATGTAAGCTAAATTTCAAATGTGGACAACATTCTAAGCAACGTTTGGTAAGAAGCTTTTTAGGAACAATTTGCCTGAAAGTTGCCAGGAGGATATAAATCCTATTTTAAATTAAACAATTTGCATTTAATGTTTAGTCATCTTCTAGCTCCACCACTACCACCACTCTTCACCTTTAAATTAAAAGAGAAATAGTTTTTTTTTTCCCTCCTGAGTAAAGAGAGTAGAAATTGAGTATTTCCAATCCTGCTAAACCTAAGGATGATTCCAGCTCTGGAATAATGCAGAAAACTTAACTCCACTGAGGGCAGCACTATCTACTTCATTTTGATGCCTACACAGCATTGAGCATCAGAGTTATACTGCATACACAACTTAAGAAGCCTGGAAATAATCTCAAAAGCTTATTTTGTGTCCACGGTCCTACTGCAGAGCCCTACAGAATGAAGACAGATCTGTTTCATGTGTACCACCATCCTCCTAGGAAGGGCTTGTTCATGGGCCTGCGCTGAGTATCTATGGGTCATGCTCAGTGTTCAAAGTAGACCTTAGCAGTGCCATGTGCCACACTGGGTCTGACTGACACAGCGCTTCTGAGCTCATCCTGATTTCAGAGCAAGGCAGTTGGCAGCCCAGCTGCCCAGCTCATGCGGATACCTCCTGAAAAGGGATTTTTGACGTAGTCAGATCCATGCCCTTGCTTCTGAGCAGGCAGAAAGCAAAGACTCGGAGAAAATCAGAGTCTCACACCTTCCTCTCACTGATGCCAATTGCAGTTTATCTGTGAGCATCAGAGAGGCCAAAATTTTATCTGTATTGTTAAGACTTTCTGCAGGCAAGGCAGCCAGGTATGCTCAACCTTATTAGCTTTCAAAAGAAGCCACAGAAATACTCCGTTGCCTTTACAGAGATGATACTAAACACATGTGCAGCAATCTTTTGTCAGCTCCTTTTTTATTCCTTTTCATGGCACTCTGTATAACCTTCCAGACAACAGCTGCTGACAAAGGCGGCGGCTGGGAGGGGCCTGAGCTATGCTCAGGACTAAATTATCCAGGTGGGTGCTCTCAGCTCAGCTTTAAAGGTTTTATTATTTTTTTCAGCTTCCTGTCCAAGTGTTGTGCCTGCTCTCTTGATTACAGCAATAGTAATTTAAACTAAACCTCACAACACACAATGGCTGATGCTACTGCTGAAAAAACCTTGCTGATGAGGTCTTAGTGCCCCCATGTCCCAGCTTACTGCGCATCTCCGTTCTAGCCTGTAAAAAGGCATTCTGCAATGTTGGTATGTAATCTAAAAAACATTATAATTGATAATTAAACATTAAATCAGATTAATTCCAGACTTGTTTCCCCTCAATAATGATACTATTAATTCTTTAGAGAGGAAAGTAAGACAAAATTGTGTGAAAGCAAAGCACAAATAAAGTCTACAGAACACAGCGGAAATATTTCCAGTGTTCATTTTGTAATCTGGTGGTGACATAAAATATGCAGCAGCAACAAAAAGCGGAAAGTTGATGGACTGCAAAAGCTGTTTCTCCTTAAAATGCACATTGCTGTGGAGCAGTTAGGCTTGGTGCTGAGCTGGGACTGCTTATGCAGGCATTTTCAAAGGGCTCTTTCAAGGCTGACATGGGATCAAATTAAAGCCAGGGAATCACATGAAGATCCAGCCATGCTGAGTGGGACAGCCTCAGAGAGGTGGGTTACAAGAACTGTATTTGTGGTCTCATGGGGTGTTCCCATGCTCGCTGTCTTCATATCAGAGGTACTCTGAATATAGACAGCAATCTGTTGGTGCCAGGCAGCGTTGGCTGTGTGATATATGGCTCTTGGCAAAATGAGCCCATCTGTGGGTTATCGCTGTCTCTAATTAAAGGAAGACACAGGCTACCGAGTCAGGTCCCTTTCACTGGAACTGAGAGGACAGCAATCTCCACAAGAGCTGCAAAGGAGGACAGATTCATTTGACTGATTGCATGATGTCTGAATTAATGGTCAGGAAAAGAGCTGTTATTGTGCCCTCGCTGGTAGGCTGCTTCAGAGAGCCTTTGCTGTGCTGTTGTGTGTGGAAGCAAAAGCAATGTACTTCTCAACACAACCAGCAAGACCAGAGCCCAGCTGATGTGGCTGAGCTTTTCCTGGATCAATTTTACAAGGCTGAGTGCTACATAATGAACATGCAATAAGCTCAAATACAAACACTTTGCAGGGAGCAGGCTGTTAGTCAAACCAATGCTTCTCTAACTTTTAAAACTCTTTTTCTCTGTTGTTGTTTTATTGACAGCATGGGTGGCAGAGACAAAGCAAAGCACAGCACAGTATAAACCACAGCACCAAGCAACTTTGGCTCCTGGGCTTCTTTGTGTCTCACGGTTTCTGGGGCTGGGAAAAACCCACTAATGAAATCCTTGTAGCTAAGCTGGAGCTGCTGGGAGGAAAGGGGTGGGGAGCAACTGCTATAGAAAAGCAATGGTCCAGCATGTGTTTGACAGGTGGGAAGGCCTGGTTCAAGCCCTTAGTATTGGGAGGCACTTTTTTTGAAGAGGGCTTAATTGTTAAGTGAAGGCTGTCATGCTGTTCTTGGTGCATGTAGAAATCTGGTTTCTCTCAGGATTTCAGTAACCTTACAAAACTGGAGCAAGTTCCAGGGCTGCAATTAAATTCACAAGCTGCAGCAGGCTTTCAGGCTGGCAAAAACTTGCAAGCAACAACCTGCTTCCAACTCACATTTGAATGTAATGCTTACATTTCTAAACTCTTCAGGATCACAACACACTTCTGGCTAAATGGAATTAACTCCAGACTAGAATCTGCTCTGTGTGGCTCACATCACCTCTTGCCAGGTGATACCAGATCAAGTCGTAGTGGCATTTCAGAGCGACCTCCTAAAGCAAGTGACTTACCAGTCTCACCCCACTCCAAGAGCAGTGTCTGTGTTTGCTTCTGTGGCAAACTTTTTTGCTTTTTGGAGACCTACACTGTTAAGTCAAAGTCTCAGAAAAGACACAACTAAGGCAAGAGAAATGACAAGCCAGACTGGTCCTGGCTTCTGGTTTGCCACTTCACTTTGAGGGCCAGTAGACAATCAGAATACCAATAGATTACAAATCTTTGGTAGTGACCTTCTTGGGCCTTCAGTTCTAGCTGACCACATTGCTGAATCACCAGCACTGCTACATTGCTCTTGGAGGTGGTGCAGCAGTTAATGCAGAGGAGGTCTTGAGTGTTGACTGTATGAAGCCATGGCTGGGCTGACCTAGAGATGGCAATAGACTTGATCTGAGCAAGGAGGCAGTGGTCACCTCCTGCCAGCAGCATAGAGGCTGTGACTCTCTGTTGGTCCTTCTTTGTATCAGCTATCTGGAAATGTTGAAGGTAAACTTCTTGGTCATGCATCTTTAAGAGAATTCTCTCTAGGGTATACATACACATCTACATTTCCCCAGGAAGAAACACTGCTAATGAGTCAGCACTGAGATCTTGTTTTCAGGAATTCAGACAATAGCCTTTGTAAGTGGGTATGTGAAAGTTGATATAGAAAGTACACTGAGGAACTTAATCATATCACATTTCCGTGTGATGAAGACAACCTATATTAAACTGTTAACAGCCAGTTAAATATACCAGTAGATCATACAAATAAAAAAGAAAGATAACTTTTAACCACGTGGCTCAGTTCTACAGAGTATATCTGTGAAGTGGTATTTCTGGTTATTTGTGAGTGGAAAAGCATTTACTTACTGTGTATTTTTTCACTTACAGTCACTGTAGGCTTAGGACTCAGTGATCTGTATGCCCAAAAAATGCTAGATAATCTGTCTGACCACACAGCATGCAGAGAACTGCCAAGGGTTTTCCCAGGCCCATGGGACAGACATTGCTGTTACATGTCATTGCAATTGCAAAACCAGTACCTGTGTATGTAACTCTAACGTGATTACTTTTATTATATTTAAGGGAATGCAAGTAAACTTGACTGAGCTACTGCCTGGATATGTAATCATATTTGTAAGAACAGTAAAGGTACACTTTTCAAAATCCCCTTTAATTTCTATGGGAGTTACACACTTAAAATTAAGCACACATTACAGTGCTTGTCTAGTTGAAGATGATACACAATTTTGGCTACTATTTCATAGAATCACAGAATCAACCAAGTTGGAAGAGACCTCCAAGATCATCCAGTCCAACCTATCACTCAGCCCTGTCCAATCAACTAGACCATAGCACTAAGTGCCTCAGCCAGGCTTTTCTTGAACACCTCCAGGGATGGCGACTCCACTACCTCCCTGGGCAGCCCATTCCAATGCCAATCACTCTCTCTGGGAAGAACTTCCTCCTGACATCCAGCCTAATACTTCCCCCGCCACAACTTGAGACTGTGTCCTCTTGTTCTGTTCCTGGTTGCCTGGCAGAAGAGACTAACCCCCACCTGGCTACAGCCTCCCTTCAGGTAGTTGTAGACAGCAATGAGCTCACCCCTGAGCCTCCTCTTCTCCAGCCTAAACCATAAACAGCATGAGATTGTATTCCTTGGTTTTGAGAACAGAAAGATAAGTGCAACAAATAAATCTATGTATTAAAATATATACTTTTCTAAATAATTTATATCTTGTATAAAATGCAACTGTACCACAAGTTCTGGAGTCCCACGTCCTCAGTGCAGGAGATGTTTGCTTGGAGATGATGGTTTCGCCAAGACACACTGTGACTGCACCTGCAGAGATTATTAAATACAGCTGAATCTCTAAGCTCATACAAACTGAGCTTCTATACATCCCCCCACTTTGGCTGAAGGCTTTTCTGGGTGTGGCAGACTTTTTCCACAAGAATGGAAACAGGCAGAGCAGCAAAATACCAGTATCCTGACAACTTCTCTGTGACAATTAATGGAAAAGTTCTTCAACATCTGTTTTATTTTTTTTTCCTTTGGACAGAAACAACCAATCTATTTTTCACTCAACTTGTTATCAGAAATGGTTAATCATTTTTATTTGATGAAGAAAATGATTTTGAGTCACAGCAAATGTCAATTTTTCTGACTGATATTTTAAAGAATCCAAACTGCAGCCTTGTAATCTAAATGCAAGGTGATTTTAACCATGTCAACTCCTACATGAGAAGAAATAAGATGATACGACTTTCTGTGTATTAGAAACAGTACCAGAATTACAGAATTACAGCATTTCTCAAATTGGAAAAGACCTCCAAGATCACTGAGTCCAATCCTTAGTTTCACACTGACAAGTCCTTGACTAAACCAAATCCGTCAGCACACTGCTGGTTCATGTTCAGCTGGCCGTCCACCAACACTCCCAGGTCCCCCTCCACACGGCAGCTCCCCAGCCACTCTTCCCCCCCAGCCTGTAGGGCTGCTGTGATCAATAGGGATCAGTGTGATCAAAAGGGATCTTTGGGTTAAAAAAAGGAAATATTTGATAAAGATTTTGCTCTATAAAGACCGGCACAAGGCAAATCAATTTGCTATAAATGACCTCTTGATGCTAACAGTTTGAGAGGACTTTTATAATGTCACTGTTTTACAGTTACTGCCATGTCCAAATTAAACAGCACATTCTCCACACAATATTCCCTCTTTCATTTCACTACACTCCTTTCTGCAATGTCCCTTGTTATGAACTTCCCAAGGAAGTACTATTTAGCAAATTATGATTATTTAACAAGACAATTCCTCTGGTTTTATAGCAGAGACTTACTGAGTACTCCTGAGATACATTTGTGAGCCACAGCTACTCAAATTAGCTTAAGAGTATGTGTGTACATGCATGTTTGTACACAGTCAATACCTGAGAAGTTCAAACTGCTCTAATAAACTGGAACAGCAAGAAGAAACCACAATGAACAGCACTTCAGAAGAAAGAGGTAAATAGGGAGGAATCACATAAGTTTAATGTGTTACAAGAGATATTTTCCCACTATTCACTTAATGCTGATTTATTCTTGTTAAATAGTAAAATCAGCTTTGACATCACTACTCAGCACCAGTGTGGTATGACAGCTAAATGCTACTTCACCAATAATGTGTTACTATAAAACTACATTTTATACTGGAATAAATGCATACTGAATTGGCTTTTCCATGAACACAAATGCCTTTCTAGCAAGCAGGAACACCATGCTACAGCAAAGAAATATTTACATTATTTATTTTAGCAGCTTCTGGGGAAAAAAAATTACATATTTAAACTGTCAGCATTAGGACATGGAATTAATTTTCTCTATGACAATTTAAAAGTATTTTTTAGATTTTTTAATATGCCATGGCTCCAGGGCTTTTCACAGTGGGGGTCTGTAGAGTCAGAAACAAGTCATCATTTGCAGTCAGAGTATTCAGAGGTCTTATTCCTATTAATTCTGGTCAAAGAATAAGGTTCAATTTCATAGCTGCATTTTTCCTCTTTCAGTTGGGGTTCCAATACTATCTGAGACTCCCTACAATGACTATATACCCCCTGATTTAACCTGTTAATATTCATAGTGATGCAGAGCTGACCCTCCTCTCATTCCCAGGCACTCTTCCTACATGCTTCCCAGGCTACAGAAAAAGTCGTGCATACTTCAAAGTAATCTGGGGCTGATTTATTCAGTGCACCTGCATGAGGCTTGAGGGAACATACTGCTTCACCCTTTGCCTCCCAGGCACAAGCATTCCCTTTCAGACTCCTTGGTCATGACCCTGCCTCCTTCTCCCTCAGCCCTCTATTGCATAGCTGAAGCATTTCACAGAGAGACAAGGCTAATGGGTGCTGGTTATGCAGTAGGGACATGAGGACAGGATGTCTACTGGGTCTAGCAAAATCTGCTGCCATTCGTATGGGCTGTTTTCCTGGTGTGCTTTCCTGGCTTGGGCACTATGCAGAGATGGGGCCTTCACAGCATATCATAAGATAGATACTGTGTTGCATTGTCAGGGAGGATGTATGAAAGTGGCAGCATTGGGGGAAGCAGGAATATGGCAGCTGCTGTGGTTCCCTGAAATGAAAGTCACTCTTTGCATGATACCTTCAGAAAATGCAGAAATACTGTGGAAATCTCACAGATTTATCATCTGGCTCTTAGTGTAGTCTTTCTTTCCCTCATTAGGACTTTCATCTGTTTGGATGAGTCAGAGAAGAAGTCCCCCTGAGCTATACAGCAAGCCAGGTGAAATGAGAGATCGATGGTGTCCCAGTACAGATAGCACTTCAGCTCATGTACACACACACACGAGGTCAGTGGTCTAACAAAGGAAACCAGGCAGTCTGTCAAGCCTTCTTTCAACAATCTGTTTGAGGATTAATCATATCATGTTTGCCCCATGAGACTGTGTGCAGTTCAGGCACTGTTCTCTTCTCCAACTCTTTAAAGACGGAAATGCTTCTTTCCTAGGATTCAGAGGTCAAGTTTGGTCCCCTTTTGACACCTCAAATCCTTTCAATTTGCCTGCTGCTTCTAAGTTAATGGTGGCATGAGGTAATTTATTTGGGATCAGGGTTAAAGTGCTAATGAGAACACTGCATTTCTCTGAAGTTCAGCAGAACTGAGAGCAACGTTCTCATCTGAAAGAATACAAATCCCTAGCACATAGTGGAGCCAAAAAGCATATGGAGCCACTTTAGTCCACAGTTGCATAGCTTCTTCTCAGATTTCAATGAAGTAAATCTAAAGGGCAGTCTGAATCCTAATATATGAGCAGGAAGTCTATGCATTCAGGATTACTATTAAAAGTAGGCTAATTGGAGCCCTCCTCCAGCAAGGTGCTGAGAGCCTTCATCTCCACTTGGAGTTAAGAGGACTGGTTTGTTTAGCACCTTGAAGGATCAGGCTTCTAAATGCTCCTATTGCTGATAGCACATTTACTAGGAGGATTGATTTGACAAGGGTAGCGATGTATGGCCATTAAATTGTTTGCAGATTTGACCTATCTGCCCATAATAAGAAATAATACCTGAAGTGCCATAACTCTGTCAAACATTTCAAAGGAATACTTGTTTAAAGATCGAACGCATTATGTAATCTCATAATGCCAGATTAGGACATAAAACTATGGAACATGACACAGAGCAGCACTACAAGACATACTGTGTCAGAAATTTTAGAAACTATTTCTTCTGGCCCTCTCATATGTTATCAGTTTGAATGGTGACTGTGATGCATTTCAAATTTCCTCTGGCAGCTGGAGACAAAATGATGTGGCAAAAAAGTGATTGGAAAGATCATCCAGGGGCTCTTGAAAAAGATTTTTTTCATAGCAAAACAGTACAGACCTGCAGGTTTTGTCCTGGTGTGAGGGGAACTATGGGGAGAATAGGAAAAGAGGAAGAAGAGCAGAATGATCAAAATCAAGGAAATTAACAAGACCTGATTCTCTGTGTCATTAAGTAGAACCACAGTTCTAAGTTAACAGCTCCCAAATAATTACAGTATCACAGTATCACAGTATCACCAAGGTTGGAAGAGACCTCATAGATCATCAAGTCCAACCTTTACCACAGAGCTCAAGGCTAGACCATGGCACCAAGTGCCACGTCCAACCTTGTCTTGAACAGCTCCAGGGATGGCGACTCCACCACCTCCCTGGGCAGCCCATTCCAGTAGCCAATGACTCTCTCAGTGAAGAACTTTCTCCTCACCTCAAGCCTAAATTTCCCCTGGTGTAGCATGAGGCTGTGTCCTCTTGTTCTGGTGCTGGCTGCCTGAGAGAAGAGAGCAACCTCCTCCTGGCTACAACCACCCCTCAGGTAGTTGTAGATAGCAATAAGGTCTCCCTTGAGCCTCCTCTTCTCCAGGCTAAACAATCCCAGCTCCCTCAGCCTCTCCTCGTAGGGCTTGTGCTCGAGGCCTCTCACCAGCCTCGTCGCCCTTCTCTGGACACGTTCAAACATCTCAATGTCCCTCTTAAACTGGGGGGCCCAGAACTGGACACAGTACTCAAGGTGCGGTCTAACCAGTGCAGAGTACAGGGGCAGAATGACCTCCCTGCTCCTGCTGGCCACACCATTCCTGATGCAGGACAGGATACCATTGGCTCTCTTGGCCACCTGGGCACACTGCTGGCTCATGTTCATGAGTATGAGACTATCTAGGCAAGATAAATATCTTTTACCTTGGAAGGATATATCTGATTTCTTTTAAGTATAAAGGACTTTGGAATTTGAGGAAATAGAAAAGTGAAATAAATTTCCATGAACTAAAGCTAAAATCAAGACAGGTATAAAAATCAGAGCTGAGAGGAGAAAAGGAAATAAACCAGCAATGAAATAAACAGTGATCATTTTTTATGAGGCTCATAATAAAGAAAAATTCTTTTAACTTTCCTTAAGTGACAACTAGTGGAAAAATAGGAAGCAGCTAAAAAAGGAAGCACTAAGCATGCTAGGCTGGTGAACATCAACTGGAGTTGCTTTTTCTGTGATTTTCCTTTTATGTTTAATATTCATCATTTTTATGACCTTATTCAGCTCAAAGTAAGTATAAATGTATATAAGTATATAAATGTATATATAAATGTTATATACGGCGTTTTGTGAACTGAAATATACTGAAACAGAAGTGTAAGGTAGTGCCCTTCAGCAACATCTGCCTCGGTCAGTGCAGAATAACAGAGCCCATGAATCAGTGCTGTGATTGCAAAGGTCACAGTTTTCACTCCCATGCCGTACCTCCACCAACCTGCATAACTGGCTACTGAAGAGAGGATAAAATGAAGCTATACCAGGGTGAGAACAAGCTCTTGCTCGGTTCCTGTTTTCCCTGTACAAAGCAGTGTGTGGTGAAGGGACAGCATCCCAGTGAAAGATCTCACTAATACCCTCTGGGGTGGTGCCATACCTTCTTGGAGAAGCCTGGAGTGCAGAGAGAAGTGGTGCCCCACTGCCTCTCTAGACTTGCCATGATGCTGTGTCTTGGGAAAAAGGTCACATAAGAAGGATGCCAAGACACAGTTCTGACAGGGACCAGCTGAGCATCCTCTAAGGTTTTGTCTTGCTTGCCTTGGCACAGTGAGCGCCAAGCTGGCCCTGCACCCCAGGAGCCAGGCTGGTTTTAGGGAGAAGCGTGCAAGTACTGCTCCACTTGGCACAGTGGATTTTGAGTTATTTCATCTCCCCCTGTGAGCCATGTGGACACGCACAGTATGGCTACACATCACGCATAATGCTTGGAGGAGATGGAAGCTTTCTATACATCATGCATAATGCTTGGAGGAGATGGAAGCTTTCTGTCCTTCTCTGCTCTCGGCATGAGTGCTGGCCCTTGGCTGTCCTTGCCCCAGAAGGCTATTGATCCCACACGGTTGCTCTTTGCATAGGTAGCACCTTGAAGGCTGAGTTTGTTTCTGCCCCCAGATGAACTTCAGGCAGCTTCTCCTGAGACAGCAAGCAGGCTACAAACCTGGGACTCACACTTTTCTCGAGGTTCAAGTCCCACCCACCCTGCCTCTGTCTGTGCAGGAAGCAGAGATGCTTGGAAGCTTGGATTGAACTATGTTGAGCAGCATTAGCCTTGGTAGCAACCCAAAGTTGTATCACTGACCAGAAATGCTGGTGTCCAGTGACAACTCCCAGTGGGTGGCTGCTCTCTGAAACCTGTCAGTTATCCAGCACCTCCACATCAGGGGATGTTCACTGGGTTAGTATTACTTTGTATTAGGTGTGATAATGCTTTGTTCCCTCCTTTTTCTCTTGCTAATAAGTTGCTGCTTCCTTACATCTCTTCTGGTCAGTCCTGCCTGTCAAATGACATGTCTGTCAAAATATACATTATTCAAAAACGGACCTGTTGCCAGCAATGTGAGGCTGGGGGATGGGTTCATGTATCATATCACTCTTCCCTTCCATACATCTCAATTTCCTGCTTTCTGCATGATTAATGCACATTTGCTTCCCTCTACAGAATGTAGACAGCAAAGAATGAATTATGCTGCTTCATTACATTAACTGGTAAAATGTCTTTCTGTACCTACAGACACTAATCACTGCTTTCTCATGCCTTATGTTTGTAAATGAACTACACAGAAAGAGTAAATACAGAATAATGGCATGTTAGCTCCTCTAATGTAACAGAAATCAAAGAGGGGGACAAGAAGGTGTTCCTCCTGCTACAGCATTAGTTCAGTAGCTTTTCATAATTTTAAAGTCATTGCTGTCCTTCTAACACCTACATTTGATCTTTTTAATGTTGAGTTTACAAGTGACTGCAAATAATGAACATGTGCATTAGAAATCATTCACACACGGAGTGGTTAATCTCTGGCTAAGCTTGATACTAAATAAAACAAGCTGATATTGGCACTCTCACACAAACCCCAGTATTGCATCTGGAAGCAGCAATATTATGCAGGCTTGAATATATTTGTAGCTTGAAAATGGAGAGCAACAGCAGATGCTATAAAATACACAGAATCAATCCTGCTTCGACATTTATTGCGTTACTACTATTTTCAATTTATTTAGCAGCAAAGTGCTTTTATTACTGACTGCTGACTATGTATGAGTGACAATGTGTGTGGGTGCTGTACACACAAACATGTGCAGGTTAGCCACTCTGCCTGGCATAAACAATCCCTAAGAGGACAATAAGAAAATGTTTTAGCAACATACAGCAGCAGCAGCATACAATAAGCCATAAAGACACAGCAAAAGAGGGTACTGAAGACACAGCTCTTGTAAGAGTTTAAACACAGAGGACAAACACGTTATTAGAAAATCAGCACTATCAACTCATCCTTGAGAAATGCCATGGGATTTTTAACCAGAAGTAAGAAACCAGCTGTTGAATGCTGCTTGCCTTTCCCCCTGCCTCTTATTTCACAGAGCTTCAAGAAGCTTATGTAGAAAGAAAATCAATTAAATAAAAATGGACAATGATGAAGAAGTCAAGAGAGCAATTTTAAAATCAATATATTGCTTCAAAAGACGCTTACAAGGCGGTAGCGGCATTTGGAATGGAAGCCTGACATAGCCAGCAGACACAATGTTAAGAACCAAAGGAAGATCCCACAATACTTTCACATTTATCAGGAAGGACTGCATGGAAACATTTGTAGTACACCAAGGTTGTGCTATTATAAGCACATAAAACGCATTCTCTGTTGCCTATCTGGATTCTTAGAGGATAGCTCACAAAGTTTCAGACACTAGGTCATGTCTTCAACTGGACAACGTTTGGCTTTGAGGAATCCAAAACTTCAAGAGTCAGCCAAAAATGAGCTTTTATAGTAGCAAATTTCAGCACGAATATCACCAACTTCTTCTCTAAGTACAAGACATAATTCTTCAATTTTCAAATAAACACATGCCATGGACTTTAAAGGAAAAGCAACAATTAAACCATAAAACTCTGCCAAAGCAAAATATTCCATCATGCATGCAATTTTCTCCCCAAGGAGAGGACTGCAGAAAGAATAAACCACATGTGAAATGTTAGTCATGTCGTCTGACGCACTTTTGGGTGGTTCTCAGATACTATGGTAAGGACAGTACAAAACTGTATATGGAATAGTGGAGAAATTAAGGAAAAAAACACCACCAAACAAATGAATTTCATCTAAATCCTTGCTGTCGGGGGTTTTAAAGGGCAGACAGAATGAGACTCTCAGATGAATTGGAAAACAGGATTATATTTGGAAAGAAAAGGTACAGAGAATACACAGCACATCATAGTAACCCCTTTAACTCTTCCCCATAGCCAAAACGAAATCTGTCATCCCCAGTGCTCCAGTCCTCCCCCCTCAATGCCTCTGCCATTCATAGGCTCAAACAGGAGACCTCAAAACAGGCTGCTCCTTACATGTTTGTCCTGATAAGTAGCTCCTGCCAGACATAGCAGGCTAGAGGAAGAGGAAAGGAGAATGAGTTGGCCTTGCTGTGAGCTTTAGAAAGAGCAGAATTATGGAACTGAGTAACAGAATAACTGAATAGCAGAATTATGGGAATGAGTAACAATTTAATGACTCCTATGGTCGCTACAGGATTTTTAACCCTATAGTTCCCAACCTAGGACACTTGCTTACAAGTTGATGTGGGCAACTTTACAAAACCATCAGAGATAAAAGTTGCCTAAATCATCATAAAGTATGGTGATCTCAAACTATTTCATGGAATCATGGAATCACAGAATCAACCAGGTTGGAAGAGACCTCCAAGATCATCCAGTCCAACCTAGCACCCAGCCCTATCCAATCAACTAGACAATGGCACTAAGGGCCTCAGCCAGGCTTTTCTTGAACACCTGCAGGGACAGTGACTCCACCACCTCCCTGGGCAGCTCATTCCAATGGCAAATCACTCTCTCTGGGAAGACCTTCCTCCTAACATCCAGCCTATACTTCCTCTGCCACAACTTGAAAATCAAGGGAAGCATGGTTGGCATAAAAGGGCCTTAAAACAGTTAATTTCTACAGCTAGCTGTTTTAGTGCTGCTTTTAATACTGCAAACTGTAAACTTCAGCCCAGATTTTTTTTTTACCTCTTTTGCAGTCTCAAAATTAAGGCATAATTAAATATGACTCAAGTAATCAGGTGGAGCACTAAGTGAAAAATTGTTAGGCATATTTACTTTGCACTTGAAAACCATTTGATGGCATTGAGTGCCAGCAAGTTTGCTGACGACACCAAGCTGTGTGGTGCAGCAGACATGCTGGAGGGCAGGGAAGCCATCCAGAGGGACCTGGACAGGCTGGAGAGGTGGGCACAAGACAACCTCATGAGGTTCAACAACGACAAGTGCAGGGTCCTGCATCTGGGTTGAGGCAATCCCAAGCACAAATACAGGCTGGGCAGCGACTGCCTGAAGAGCAGCCCTGAGGAGAGGGACTTGGGGGTGCTGGTGGACGAGAAGCTCAACATGAGCCAGCAGTGTGCACTTGCAGCCCGGAGGGCCAACCAGATCCTGGGCTGCATCAGGAGAAGTGTGGCCAGCAGGTTGAGGGAGGTGATTCTCACCCTCTACTATGCTCTGGTGAGATCCCACCTAGATCAATGCATCCAGTTCTGAAGCCCCTATTAGAAGGATGTAGATATGCTAGAGTGCATCCAGAGAAGGGCCACGAAGATGATCAGAGGGTTGGAGCACCTCTCCTATGAGGAAAGACTGAAAGAGTTGGGGCTGTTCAGTCTGGAGAAGAGGAGGCTCTGAGGTGATCTTCTTGTGGCCTTCCAGTATCTGAAGGGGGCCCACAAAAAAGCTGGGGAGGGACTTTTCAGGCTCTCAAGTTGTGACAGGACTAGGGGGAATGGAGCAAAGCTGGAGGTGGGGAGATTGAGACCGGACGTGAGGAGGAAGTTGTTCAGCATGAGAGTAATGAGAGCCTGGAATGGGTTGCCCAGGGAAGTGCTTGAGGCCCCATCCCTGGAGGTGTTTAAGGCCAGGCTGGATGAGGCTGTGGCCAGCCTGATCTAGGGTAGGGTGTCCCTGCCCATGGCAGGGCGGTTGGAACTGGATGATCCTTGTGGTCCCTTCCAACCTAGACTGATTCTATGATTCTGTGATTTGTGTTTTACTCTAAGTCTCTGATTCTGATGACCTAAAAAAAAAAAAATAATCCATATTTTTGTGTGCAAAAACAGCTGTGTAAGATATGCCGTGATGAGCATGCAAATACAGCTCAGAGTAACTGGCACTTCTGTCAACCCAAGACTGAAAACACTGATGTCATTTAGTATTTGTGGTAAGCCTCAAATATTCCTCTTGCAGCAGAACATTTTTATGTCTTCTTCCTAAGGATTTTCTAAGCTGCAATAAGGATCAGCTAAATCACATTCTACTTCTTCTCTGACATAAACCTTTCTTTTTTGAATTCTTCAGTATGAAATGCACATAAGCTCACATCTGAATGTTAATGTTTGAAAGCCCTCCCTCTCCCTGAACACTGACTCGGTGGCTTTTCTTTCAGTTATTATTATTTGCAGGTTTCTCATCCACGCTCCAATCATGAAACAAAAAACTGCTGTTACATTTTCCCTTTAACCAATGCAGTATTTTCATTAATTTTAGTCACAAAATAGATGACATTTTACAAATTCAATTCTTAGTTTTAAGATGCTCTTGTAGAGCATTAGCACCAAGTCTTTAATAATGGCACTATGTTTTTTAGTAGTTGACATTACCAACGCCATTAAATTTTCCATAGATCTTGGGCAAACTGTTGTCACGGCAGAGAGACCATCAGTGATACTGTACTTCTGGTTCTCCTGTGGTTAATATCCTAGGATCTTCAGAGATTATCATAATAAATGCCGTGGCAGTGGCTGAAGGACAAATCTACAGCCTGTCTTTTGTCACTGCTGTGCTGAGGTCAAGGTAGTGTTCAGATATATGACAGCTGCCTCTGGGTCAGGAAAAGCCGGTGTAAGAACAAAAAGTGGAAAACTGGGGGAAAAAAACTGAGTAGTCTATAAATATCTGAGGGCTAAGTGTCAAGATGAAGGTGCCAGTCTCTTTTCAGTGGTGCCCAGTGATAGGGCAAGAACAACAGGTACAAGCTACAAGGAGATACTTCTTTACATGGAGGGTGATGGAGCACTGGAAGAGGCTGCCCAGAAAGGTTGTGGAGTGTCCTTCTTTGGAGACCTCCAAAACCTGCCTGGATGCAATCCTGTGAGGCCTGCCCTAGGTGATGCTGCTTTGGCAGGAAGGTTGGACTCAAACGGTATCTGGAGGTTCCTTCCAACCCCTAACTTTCTGTGATTCTGTGATACATAGCTTGTATTCAGAGGGTATATATGCTACCGTGTGAGCATCAATATATGTATTAAATCAGCAGCATCGCTACTAGGAACACTTAAAATTACACCTGACTTCTTCCACAGCATGGCATGCTGAAGAGTGATTTACTACTAGAGCTACTGGTGAGAGCATACAGGGCTCAAAGTCACAGGTAGTGCTGCTGCACTCCATGCTGCTCCTCCTTGCATTCTGCACAGGGACCCACAGTGCTTCCTATGGGCACAATGGAAAAGATAACCAAGCAGCTGATTTGCAGTATACAGCCTGCTTTGAAATACAGACTAGTAGCACAGAGGCCATGTCATATGAAGCCCTGAGTGAGTATCTGCAAAGATTGTGTCTCTGAGTTGAATAACTAATTGGGAAAAAGTGATCTCATAGTTCTGGAGATCAAACAAAACATAAAACTCACAGAACACACTGGCTGGACTCAGTTCCACACATCACCTCTGCTTTCTAACCCAAGTTAACTGCAGTGCACCAAAGGCCCTGCCCCAGCAATGAGCTCTGCCACAATAAGCCCTTAGGCATATGTAGGGCAAAGCTGAGGTTGCTCTTTAGGAATGCTCTTTTGTCTATAGCTTTGATAACATTCACATTCAGAAGTATAGTGATTGTATCAGATACAACTTCATAAGAAACAGCAAGTCTTTACTGGCAGCTTCTCAGTTACTATCAGGATTTAAATTCACAGAAATATTTTTCATAAAATATAATGTTTTTTTGGAGATAATTTTGTATAAATTCCTTTTTTGTTAAAAAAAACAAACCACTGTCTGATTTCTCATGAATAAATGTCATAGCTAATGATTGTGATCTGCTCGTGCCAACAATGGTGTCTAGGATCAGCAAACTGACATTAGCAGAAATGCACAGAATGTAAATAAAGAATAAAAATCTCAATGAGCATTACATTTCCACATTTACATTTCAACATTTACATTTCAACAAATATATTTCAGATATTTGAAACCAATACTCCCTGTCCCTTTGTACATTCGTCTGTGACTTGTATATAGGAAACCTGGAAAATCAACAAAAGGAACCAGAACAAATTAATAATCCTCTCCTTCAGCAAATTAAACTTCAGTCTGCTAAATTAGTTGACCTTCAAAGTTTGCCCTGGGGAATCATGTAAGATTAGAGGGTTTATCTGAAGAAACAAAGATGAAAATGGGGATGAAGAATGTGAAGTGGCTAGTGGAGTGGATGGGCCCGGAAAGGTTTGCTTACTTACCTTTAAAAAAGTTTATTGAAAAGGGAAGCTACTGCCACCACCACATAAAGATAGATTTTTGTCATGACTTACTATTTATTCAAAGGGACTTATTTACCTCAGTAAAAATGTGTGTAGAGAGGAGAAGGAAATACTCTTCACAGCTTGGCACAAAGTGTGCCGCACCAGCTCAGGCAGGGAACCAAAGAGAAGACAGCAGAGAAGGGTGCTGGTTTTGCCAAGATAGCCCGTGTTAAGGTAGAGTGAGAGCATCACTTAGCTAACACAAGCAGTCTTTAGAGTGGACATTTTTTCAAACCACTCCAGATGCACAAATTGACATTGTGGCCGTTTGAGCTGGATTTCTAGCTCAGACATAGGGGAGAGGTGAAAATTCTAGGGACGTGCCATATAATGACAACAATGGATAAGTTAATATCATTTCACTGGAGCATTGAGAGCTTTATGTCTACAAGTACAGCTTGTACCTTCCTCTTGCTGCTTCTGCTGCACCTGCTGCTATCTTCCCCCGCTGCTGTTTTGGCTGCTGCTGCTTTGCTGCTTCACTGACGCTTGACCCCTTCCCCATCTTCATTAAGGTTATTATATTTCTCTAGTAGTTTGTTTCTCCTTATACTGTTACATGTAAACTGTAAGAAATACAATTTCATTTTTCCCTGACTTTTCAAAAACATCTGTGTTGTAGTGAGTTTATTCCACCGGGGGAGGGATCCACCCTAACCCATGACAGAGATGATGTGGATATCTAAGAATTGTAGTTCAGCTCTAGAGCATCTCCTCTCTGGTATTTCATACATTCTAGGTTTTTGTCACAATAAACCTAGAGTTGAATATCTAATAAGAAAAGAATTAGAAAAAAAGAAAATACAAATGATTCTGTGGCTGCTTTAAAAAAAAACCCAAACCAACAGATCTTGCTAAACATGGAGTTTTAACTGCTGGAGTTCACCTTCTGCAGAGTTATGGTCTCATTTCTTTACCTGAAGGGATTCAGTGCCACACCATACATACTCTTATGGGATAAGAATGCATTTTTGCCTATTTTATAGGTTTTATTAATGGTGGTTGTTGCTACACAAAATTCTAAAATGTGTGATATGGGCTACCAGTATGATGGTAGATGATGACAACTGTATGAGTGAACAGAGGTACACTAATAAGACATGCAATTTGTCAAACTGTGAAAGTATGTAGTTAGTCCTGACTACCAGTAAGGCTTGGACACATCTTCTTGACACAGTCATAACTTTGCTGACTGTTACAGGCAGACTCTCACTAGTATGGTTCTTGTAGAAGGTTTATCTGACTAATATCTGAAAACACTTAGACATCAGTTGCATTGATGGAGAGCAGGAACTCTAACCTTTGACCACAGAAGTAATAACATTGTAAGCTTTTCTAGGAGCAGAACATAGAGGTACTGGTATCCAGTATCAGTCACAAAGTGCATTTAAGGCTCTCTATAAATCTCACTGAATGGTCATTTCCCACATATTCGAAACAGACATAAGAGTTTTGCACTGACAATGAGGATGTTTAAATCCCCAGAGGACTAGGGTTAGAATCAAAAGAGTGTATGACACTGAGGAGTGAGGGTCTTTCATGGACTCTGACTTGGTACCTGGAACACATGCGTAGGACTTGTATGTCTGGATGGGCAAATGAGAATTAGCTACCTCCAGATGGGATCAGCAGCATCAGCCAATCACTTGGAAATGCTGAAGATTGCAGGCTCATGTGGTCTTTTTGAAAAAACACATAGATGTCCTTTGCTTTTTAACACTCCCCAAACACATCACAGTTCATGGGTCAGACATTTTTTCTGGCATGTGGAAAGTTTACATTCAGTTTCCTCTACATCTTTCTCATCCGACTGATTCAAAATCTATCTGCTCAGTTTGCAACAGAGTCTCTTCAGGATGCATCAGATAAGGACTCCATCCTAACAATGCCGAGGTATCCTCACTGGATACTACAGCAAATGGGACTGACTGGTCTTAGTTTTCCACTGTATGTTCTGCTACCAGGCATCACTCATAAAAATCAGCTTGCAGGCTCAAGTCCATAAATACTAGTAAATAAGGGATGAACCAACAAAATTAAGTTGGCTTCCATTAACTAATTAAAGATGGCTTATTTTAATAGGGTGTTTGATGCCAGCTAGGTTGTTTCTTTCTCCATTTGAGGAAGATTAATGGGCCTACTTTGTATCTAACTTTTATCTTATTGTGATTTCCTTTTTAATGTGCTGTTATAATGATTTTTTAATCATCATATCTGAACTCCCCTAATGTGAAACTTTTTTATGTTCTTGCTGACAATTTCTTTCTGATGTCAGAACCTCTGTGTATGCAGGTGTTACATGCTTTGGCAGTGATAGAATTGCTCTTTCATAGTCTTTAGAAGCTCTTGAGCTGCCTTCATTCCCATAGCATCTAAACTCCATTGAGTAGCACATTAACTGACAAGACTAACATCCATCATCTTTGCTTCATGCTCCTCTCTTGAGGAAGTGTGTATGTAGGGGAGAGTATTGTTTGGGTGGGGTCTCCAGTGTGTTTTGATTTTAAATGTCCATGCTGCTAGGCATGTATTGCAGAAAAATCATCCCCTCACATGGAGTAGAGGCTGCAGACAAGCTTCTAAACGTCTTTCACTCCAGCCATTTTTTATGTTCGTGTCTCCAGCCAGTCTCTATCATGTCCAGAAGAGAGACTTACAATGACAAATGATCTAGTTCCAAGTGTTAAAAACAAGACATCTTTCACTAGAGCATTTTATACTAACAAAGTTTTTTGCATCTATAGTAGAAAGGCCTTTCCAAACTAAGGAATTTTTGAATGGTCTCCCAAATATGCAGTAACACTAGTAGCTAGAACCATTATTCCTTACATACACAGCTACCGATAAAGAGATGGCTGAAGTTTTGCCAGTAAGTAAAAGCTGGTGATTGGTATTAAAGACCATCCTTAACTTCATGGCTTACTTGTTATTCCACTTGTTCAGCCTGATACTCTAGGAACATCTCCAGGATAAGATTATACCACCCATGATAATGGAGTATTCTAATCTGAGGGTACTTAACCTTGGAGAGCTGAACAGTCATTGTTATTAAGAGATGTCATGAAATACAGATATAATTGTGGATGAATGTCTTGGCAGTGTGACCATGTTAACATCAAAACACTGTATAGTACTGCTCCCTCACTACACTTTAAAGATAGATTACTGTCCATTCAGGACATGATTACCCTGTGATTGTATCACCTTACTTTACAGTCTTACTTTTAAGGCACTCCTCAGTTTTGGCTCACTGCCACTTCTCCTCAGGAAAAGGGGCTGCCAAGTCCTTTGGCACTGTCAGCTACCCTTGTAGCAAGGTACAGCAACAGGTTAAACAGTAAATAGACCCACTCCAGTGTCCCATCAAATATGCAGAGGATAAAATGCTCCTACTACGCGAATTCACATCTCACCTAATACTGTCAGTGTTAGTCACAGTCTAATGAAATACAAACTCACATGGTTTTGTTATCAGTTGTGGTAAATTTCTAAAGCTTTAGTTCCCAAACTGTGGTGATTTCCTGAAGAACACAGGTAATTTTTTACATTATTTTTAGCTCCATCTAAACAAGATTCATTATATAAGGCACTGAAATATATGAAGATAACCCAAAAGGAAATTTTATTGTCTAGGGAGGGCTAGATTTGTGTTTTTCAAATTCTCAGGTTTGATAGTGCTGATGTTGCCAGGTATGAAATAGCCCTTGCCAACAGATCTATAAGGAAAATGGAAATCTCTGAAATTGCCATACCTACCAATTTTCCCGTACTTGTTTTGAACAGGTTGCTTTTCCTCCTCCTATTTCATGAGAAATCTCCACTAATTATTCCCCTTGTTCTTGCCATGAAGCCACTCATGCCATTCATTTCCTGTTGGATTTCACCCTCTATCTTCAGTGCAATTAGCGAAGCAGTTTGTATTCACTCATGCTCTGATTTCTTCCCACTACTGTTGTTCTGTTCTCTCCTCACCCCTCACTGCTTCCTCCTTCCTTTTCTTCCGTTGAGAACGTTACTTCTTCTCCTACACTTTCTGTGCTCTCCCTCTCCCACTACACCCCTTTATTTTGTTTTCCTGTCAGTCCAGCGGCAGAAATCAAATCGACTACTGTCGCTGTCCCTTGCTGGAATTTCAGAGCTTCAGAGCAGGGGAGAGGAACACAGCCACCAAAGCGTAGGAAGCAGAAAGAGCAGGAAGGCAGCCCAAACAGTGCAGCGATGAGGCAGGCAGAGTGACGACGCATGGCGAGTGACAGGAAGGGAGATGTGCAGCTCCATCTGTCAGTGACTCTGCGGTGTCTTCGCCCCGCGAAGGCTGCGTGCCAAAGGCAGGGAGTGCTGCAGGGGGACAGGTGTGGGAAATGCCTGTGTGCTGCCGAGGCTCTACAGGCAGGTCTCCCTGAATTCTCGTTGAGAGCCGGGAACAAATTCATGATTTGACTGGAAAAACATTTTAGGTCCTGCACCTGCATCAGGCAGTCCTTAGCACAAAAACAGCACGCTGAGTGGAGAACAGATAGGGAGAAGTCCTGAGCAGAAGAACTTGGGGGTGCTGGTGGATGAGAATCACAGAATGTCAGGGGCTGGAAGGGACCTCAAAAGATCATCTAGTCCAACATCCCCACCAGAGCAGGATCACCTATACCAGATCACAGAGGAACATGTCCAGGCGGGTTTTGAGTATCTCCAGAGAGGGAGACTTCACAACTTCCCTGGGCAGTCTGTTCCAGTGTTCTGTTACCCTCACAGCAAAAAAAAACCTCTTTATGTTTAAATGAAACTTCCTGTGCCTCAACTTCCACACCTTGCCCCTTGTACTGTCATTGGGCATCACCAAACCGAGCCTGGCTCCATCCTCCTGGCACTCACCCTTTACATACTTATAAACACTGATGCGGTCACTTCTCAGTCTCCTCTTCTTCAAGCTAAGGAGTCCCAGCTCCCTCAGTCTCTCTTTGTAAGAGAGATGTTCCATTCCCTTAATCATCTTTGTGGCTCTGCTCAACATGAGCCAGCCATGCGTGCTTGCAGCCCAGACAGCCAACCAAATTCTGGGCTGCATCAAAAGAAGTGTGGCCAGTAGGTCAAGGGAGGTGATTCTACTCCACTTTGCTTTTGTGAGGCCCCACTTGGAGTACTGCATCCAGCTCTGGAGCCCCCAACAGAAAAAGAACATGGAAATGTTAGAGCACGTCTGGAAGAGTGCCACAAAAATAATCAAGAGGACTGAGGGCACCTCTCCTATCTAGACAGGCTAAAAGAGTTTATTATATCACTCTCTACATAGTTTCAACACCATCATTTTGAGACTGAGCTGTCATTCACAACCACACAGAGTCTTTTTATCACCCCATTCGAGTAACCAGCCCACTGGACGATTATAGCAATGACACATCAGGAAAAAGATCCTGAAAAGAAAGCTAATCAAAGCAGGTAACCAAACCCTTCCATTTGTATCTTGATTCTACTAGATGCACACCAAACTCAAACACAGCAGCCTTAATAAAGAGCAGGGGAAATGCCTTCAGGCCAATACCAAATTAGTCTGTAGATCTTGCTACTGCAGAAGTCACATAGTATACTCCACAGTAATTCTCAATAGAAGGTGCTTGGAAATTTCCACACAATGAATTATCATATATATATTCAGTCTACGTATTATTTTCTGTGGCATTCTCTGTTCTTCTGTAATCTGCAGGAAATCTAAACAGCAAAACCATCAGAATTTGTTATTAGGTCACTCCCAGTGAGTAATCAAGGTTACTGGATAGGCTTTCTGGAGATCATCATGTAACCATTATGGCCAAGATCAGTCCTATTTTAGGTGAGTAATCCTTCAGAATCGAGCAAGGCAATTCGTTTTGGTGCTTCTGGACCAGTATGGAATGGAGCAGCTACATACCCCTTTAGGTATTTCTATGTATTTCTAAACAGCAAACACTCTCCTACCTGGCAAATCTATGAGAACCAGGGGGACCTGAATGGATTCTCTCCTGTCCAGCTACTGCCAGTACAAGCAGGTTTTTTGCCTAGTCTCTCGTATGAATTTCCTAAGTTTGTATGAAACAAAAAGCCTCAATTTTTGCATCTTGCAGGGATATTATGCTCTAAACATCTCCTTCTAACACAGTCTAAAAGCCTAGATGAATTGAGAAGGTGTAAACTTTCCTGTTGTGAAAAATAGAATGGCCTATTTAATTTTTAGCAGAGAACATGGTAACTTTTAAAGACAGTTATCCTGGACAGGCATACTACAAAACTGTTACATTTATTTTTGCACCAAAACTACAAAGTTTACATTAAAGATAGAGGAATGTAAAACTATAAATATCCTTTCTGTAACAGATTTTTTCCCTTATCAAATCCTATTACATTCCACTGTTGGGACATCATAAATACTAGTGGGAATTTCCTACTCAGCAGTCTGATACATATGGTCATCTGTCTTCAGCTCAGTGCAAGAGACAGCAGAGTTTCCTCAGTATCATAGTAGTAAAATTACACTCCTGCTTTGCTCCAAAAGCAGCATGTTACCCTAAGACACAGAGAGGAATGAACAACTAACTTCTACT
The DNA here is from genome assembly GCA_013400475.1 of Tricholaema leucomelas. Taxonomy (NCBI): domain Eukaryota; kingdom Metazoa; phylum Chordata; class Aves; order Piciformes; family Lybiidae; genus Tricholaema lacrymosa; species Tricholaema leucomelas. Next base: position 292,111 of record WAAF01008793.1, read on the forward strand.
TGTAATAAGTATCTTTCTCTTTCCTGGTTGAAACCTACAGTCTTGGGAGTAAGTCACCTTCTGCAGACAAAAATGCAGCACTGCATTAACGGAAAATACTTGGCCACAAGATACACAGCCACTAGTAAACAGAATCTTTTGCCACATGCAAATAAATGTTCAAGTGTTCTAACGTATCAACACTGTAATGTATCTACAGGGATAAGCCACAAATGCCCAAAGGAAGAGGTCTCTGACACAATTCAAAGCTCACAGAAAATATTGTGTCAAAGTACAGCACTCAGACTTCATTAAATGGATGTTTAAAGATCAACCTATGTATTCTGATTATGTTTGTAATGTTGATGGGATCATTCTCACCGCAGAATCCTGTTCTGCTTTGACTGGAAAAACATTTGAGGCCCAATTCATCCTCACTGTCTCTAGCAAAATTAGTGTAACAGCAAAAGTCTGTTCTTGGTCTCTATTTCTTCATCCTCATTTTAAACAGTGCAGTGCACTTAAGAGATAGCTACTTCCTCTGTAAGACGTAGTCTGATAATGAAAACATCATTAATCTGTAGTATGGAGACAGATAGATCTTTGACAAAACACCTTATAAATGGCTCTAACAGAGTAATATTGACTGATTCTGTCAATACTTAGTAAGGAATTTGTTGCAATATCACATAATAATAGAACAGTTTAGGCTAGAGGGGACATCTGGAGCATCATCTGATCTCATTCTGTTCAAAACAAGTCTAGCTAGATGGGGTTGCTCAGGGCCTTGTCCAGTTAAGTTTTGATTGCTTCCAAGAATGGAGACTTTATGTCTCTGTGCCTCTGCTCCAGTGTTTCAGCACCTTCGCAGTGGTTGTGATCCCCTGTCACAACTTACATTTGCTCTCTTTTGTCATACCATTCTGTGCCTCTGAGAAGAGCCTGTCTTCTCTACAGCCTCTGATCATCCTAGGCAGCAATAAGATCTCTTCACCTTCTTTTAGCAAGGCTGAATAAATCCACTATCCTTAGCCTCCTCTCATATGTGAGGGGCTCTAGAAGCCATCATGGTAGCCTCTGCTGGGCTTTTTCTAGTACACCAACATGCCTTTTGTGACAGGACACACTGCCTCAGATGTAGTGGGAATAATTATTACCCTTACCCACATTGCTCAAATCTTTCTATTACAGCTCAGTATACTGTTGGCCTTATTTGTAACAGAAACACACTGCTGTCTCCTTTTCAGCTTGTGTCTACTGAGACCTTAATTTTTTTTCCCTGCAGAGCTGCTTCTACTGTCTCCTCTGTATGGTTACATGGGATTATTTTGTCTTAGTTGAAAGATACTGCACTTGTCTTCACTAAAAACCATGAGATGACCTCATCCTGTCAGCCCTTTGCTTCAGACTGAAAAGTCCCTTAGATGAGCATCCCTGCCCTCTAGCATAATGAGTGTTCACCAAAGCTTTGTGTTGTGCAGAAACCTGCAGATCATGCTTTTGATCCAGTAAGAGAGATGTTGAATGTTCTGGCCTCAGTGTCAATCTCTGAGAGATGCCATGATGAACCATGTGCTAGCTGGATTTTGCACCTCTTGAACACAATCCTTCGAGCCTGTTGAGCCAGCCATTTTTCTCTTGCATTAACATCCACTTATGCAGGGCAAATCTACAGGTTTACCTACAAGGATACTACGGAAGACTTTCAGATAGGCTTTACTTAAAATCAAGGTAAACAACATCCACCACTCTCCCCATGTTCACACAGCCAGTCATCTCATCAGGTTGGTCAGACTTACTGCAAATCAGAAAGTCTGTTCATGTACTTTGAAAAGATTGTCCTTGAAGAGGAAATATGAAGGTAAATTAAATGTATATGTGTGGATTTTGAACACTGTTTCAGAGTGTACACTTTCACCCCTCATATTTAAATAACTAAGAATTGGAAAGCATACCATAAGGAAGGTTTGCTTTATGCTGGGTATTTGATTCTTGTGCTTCAAACTATATACTGGTTTCTCATTCAGAAAACAAGAGAAGTGGCACAAGCAAAATCAATGCAAGCTTGTCACCAAAGCCCTACAGATTCATATTGTCTCAGGCAAAGGCCATTTCTTTTGGGGACAACACTGGCAACATCACAACGTTGGACAGCAGTGGCAACATCTCGCCCAGAAAATGGAATGATTGTGTAAACTGTGAGTGGTATGAATGGCAACAGGAATAAACTGCAAGGAGAACAAATTACAAAATCTCATCTCCTTCCCACAAAAGGATTAGTTGAATGACAGCCACTCCAAGCTACATCCAAATGCAGCAGGATTCTTTTTTAATCTTATTTTAATCTCTTTTCTCTCATATAAATCACCTGTAGGGTCTTGTAGAGGTCTGTTTTTCCACTTGTGTTGAGACCTCGTAATTAAAAAGAGATATTGGCCTGAATCTAAGTTTTTAGGGAATACTTTTTATAAAAAAATGTTTATTTGATGTTACAAAGAGACTTCCATGAAAGAAAGACGTTTTTAGGGATTCACTCATGATCAGTGTGAAAATGCAATTAAAGCATTTAGGCTACTTTATCTTACCTAGGGACTATCTGTTGCTCTATTAGAACAGAGTGAAGTGCACTATTTCTTACTGTGATAAAAATCACAGACTGCTTGAGAAATGTGTGAACTAACTACATTCTGAGCAATTTGCCTTTTGGCAGGACTGTGCCTCTTGGGCAGGGCTGCAGAGCTGGTCCTCTGCAGCATATCCAGCTGATCTGTGGGTTAGAGTGGGATTGCCCATGGGGCCCCTATCTGAAAGTTAGACTTGCAGCTTCTAACAGAGTACAAATACTTAGAGGCACTTCACATATGCACTGAGTGTATAAATAAAACATGAAGCATGCTATGCTAGCTCCAATTAGGAGCAGCATCATACTTTTGTGTAATGGAACTACATTACCATATAAAACATGTGAATTTTCAGAAGTATCCAAGAGAGACTTTTCTAAATATCTGCAGACAAACCAAAGGAGAGACTAAAGAACATAGGGTGAAAGCAGTAAAATTATGTTCCATCTCTTTTTTTTTCTGAAGAAGGTTTAGAATAAAATGGAGCTGCGATTACACATAGAGGAAAATTTCAACTGTGAGATAGATTATTAATTAATATTAATGCACTATCAGTCAGCATAGTGCATTTATGGAGTATTCAAAGTCATAGAGAGAGGCTAATTATCAGTCTAGAGGGAAGATCACTTGAGAAAACATGGCAGAAACTTCAGCTTAGATTGACAGTGGTATTTATTTTATGCACTCAATCTGGGCATTCAGTGGTTTCATACCGTTAGTTACTAGGTACTCAATAGTGCAAAAGTAAATCTGACAGGCTATTATATGTTTTTACAGATTAAATGTAATGGAATGCATGCACTGGACAGGGAGAGGAGTTCCCTCAAACCAGTCTATCGCATCAGTTCCGAAATTGCTCATTTGATATAAGAAAATCTGTAGTTAGGTTATTTAGCCAAGTAAATATTGAATTTCTATTCATACCAATCAAACATATTTCTCTGCCTGGACAATATGAAAAGCACTTAATATGACTGTTGAAGACTATAAGTGGTTTTGGTTATTGTGTGAACAGACATCCTCATGCATACCCATTTTCTCCTGACGTAACATCTATTGTACAGCAACACAGATTAAAGTGGTTTTAGGAGTTTTTTCTAAAGCATTTACAGTATTGAGATTAATCCTTATGCTTACTGGAAACTATAATTATTGATTGAGAATTGAGAATATTTATAATGCCAGTGCCTAAGTTTCAAACTTACATTTTTGGAACAAGGCAACTCAGCCACAGATGAGTTGTCATCATTTTACTTATGATGACATTATTTTGAGCAATAAATCAACCATTTGCTGTTCCTGTTAAAACAGTGCCTGATGGTAGCACTGGTGGTTCTGAGGTGGTTTGATTCACATTGTTTTAAAGTCGGTTGTCAAAAACCAACTTTCCTCCAGCTCTTTACCAGTGCTGTAAGAGTTAATGTGTCCATTAGCTCATGCAGGTTCATTCACATTTCCTTTTCAATCTCATTGAGAAATAATAATAAAAAGTAGATTTGAAATTGTAATTCAGATTTAATTTCAAACTGCTTATCTCTCTTCGCCTTCTGATTAATTTTTTTTGGAACCAAAATATCACATTATCTTTACGACCACGCTTTCCATCAAAGCAGTAAAAGCTTGAAGGTTTACTGCAAAAAGGGTTCCCCTTACTGGTGACTCAGTGTACTACAGCATTCAAATCCCCACTACGGTTTTAAACCTCAAAAATGATTTAATCCAAACCAGCTGCTGGTTGTATGTCTTCATTTGAGGACCCCTCATGCAGTCTTTCTTCAAGGCTTATGTGTATGTTTAGCAAACATATGACAAATCATCAATAAATACTGGCTACTGGTTAGTGGATTTGCAAGTGTTCTTACAATATTTGGGTATTTCTCAATGGGAAGGCTGTATCTGTGCATGTGTCTCAGTGTGTGAACAGACATTATGTGCTAGGATGCCAACCACAATATTTACAGCTGTAGTATGTATATACTATAGGATGTATAAGATGGCTGGATGGTTTTATCGGCATTTCTGTAGGGTGACTACAAGAATGCGGCACTGACAATTATAGAGGTCATTCCACAAGCACTGCTGAAACCATTATCCCCTGCCAGGATGTACAGAGGATACAGAAACCTCACAGCTTCAGCTATAGGGTGCTTGCAAGTGTGGAGAAGGTCAACACTTCAGCAGTGCATTTTCACACCATCACACAAAGAACCTCCCAGCATAGGAGATAGAGCTGTACCAGCCAATACTTCAAGAGTATTACTTAAAACAGTTCTATAAAGAAGCAGTGTAAGTTCACTTACAGTGAAAGCTCACTATTTCCCATGGCTAGCCACACACTCCCTTGCCAGAATCAGGACCATGCTATTTCTGTTTTTCAAAAGGTCAGAAGAAATACTCTTCTGCTTCCCATGTGGAACATTGGAAGAGCTGTTCTTCCATTTCCTATGACATGCAGCTAGGCACTTCACTCTGAAATTTCTTCTGTTGGTATGGACAAATCTATAATGTACATGGAACACAAGCTGGGAAGATCTGTAGTTGTACTTCCACCCACTGAAAGTTAAGAAGCAACCCTAATCTAGAAGTCTGAATTAAATATGGCTGCTGCAGTCAGGTCAGGGACTTAGAAAACATCTCAGATACCTAGGTGAGTCAGACTCCTCTGCTGAGTAGTTCTTACCATCACAGGGTTAAGCTCAGCTTTGACAGTGCTGGGAGCTATGCAGCAGCATGAGATGAAGTATGCCCACCACTCATCAATCATTAAAGGGCAGAGTTGCAGCCTTTCACTTGTTTCCTGCTGCATATATTGTTTGCATATACCTCTGTAATTATTCCCTGTTATATGGGCAGATGCACTTTCATGGCTGTCAGAATGCTGGCTTGTCTAAATATCTGAGTAAGCTCCTTCCCTCATGAGTCAACCATCAACATCTTCCCAAGACAACAAACTCCCAGTAAAAAAAAAGTAGGATGAGCACGCTACAGCTCAAGTCACTGTCATCACAGCTAAGCTTGGCTCTTGAGAAGCAGGGAATTACTGTTTTCATCTTGCCACAGCCCCAGCAACATCACATGACTTTCTGCAACTTATCTGTCACATCAGGCAAAACTAGAGGGAAACTTCCTGACAGTTCCTGCTGCCAGGACATCCCCTGATCAATAATCAGTGCTTCCATGGCTCATTTTGAAATACTACTTGCTGTAATGGGACTCTCCCTTTTAAGTCCCACCTCCAGGTTTTCAAGACTCTCAGCTCCAAGGGTCGTGCTCAGAGGCTGTATTTTTAAAGTACCTCCAGTTTGAATGGAGGAAAGACATTCCCCAGTGCCTGCATTTGGAGTGATTTTAACGCTCATACACCAGAGGAAGATTCAGTGAGTATAGTACCCCATTAACTACCAAGCTGGGATTCAGAAAATACATGGACTTCTCAGGCACACAACATCCCCAAATCACATTCTTATGCAAAGTTAATAAACTGTAGATTCCTGTCTGTTTTGGGGGTTTTCCTCTTCATTATACAAGGCAGGAACAGCTCTAGAAATACACACTGGATTTCTAACTAATTCTGAGAGTAAAAGCTGCGAAAGCAAGACAGAGCAGTAGAATGCTGCTGTGAAACAAAACAAAGCATGACAGTCTGATGTTTCCTCTTCAGTAGTCACTACTATCATCACTCTTTTTTTTTTTTGCCTATGTTTTCAGGCAAAAAGATGAAACCTCTAACGTTTCTTAAGTATCTCATACCCTCTACTCTGAGCACTAACCTAAACGAGAGTGTTGAAAGCTGACACAGGAAACTCCTGACAAGAGCATCAAGCTCCACTGAAGCATTTTTTGATTCAAAGCTGAAAACGCGTAAATGACGGTTGGTAGAGAACTTTAAAGTGTTACTGTGCTCCAGCTTGCTTTCAAAGGGAAGAGAATCTGTCCTACAAAAGGCCAAGTGTCTGAAGCATCTGTCTGGCCAGGATGTACATTGTAACTAATTTAGGCATCTGCTTTTGATGATGCCTTTCTGGGCTGTTGTGGGAAGCAGTCTGTGCTAATAGTCATGTATGCCATTTTTGGCAATAGGCCTGTTTCCTTAATTAAAGTAATTTCATTCATACAATCAATAAACACACATTTCCTTCCTAAATATATCCACCCCAAAAGTTAATCTAGATAGAGTAATATAATGTTTGTCCATGCTATAATAATATTAAATCAATATTTGAAGGAGATTAGGGAACATCTTTGAGAACATCAGTATCTTCACTAATGGATTAATAGCTTTGTCACATACTTAACAGTAACTTAAAGATACATCAATATTTAAGCATGTTAGAACAGCTAACAAGAAAAGTTTGGGTTTAGGTTGCAAATCTAAAAAAAAACCACAAATAGATAAAAGAAGAATGACATAAATACAATTTATCTAATGATTTCCTGACATTAAGTCAAATTAATGTTGTTTGAAGTGTATTTGTGCCCTGAACACTTTATTTTTTTTAAAAATATGCATAGTTGTTAGATTTACTTTACTCAGTTTCACAGTTAAGTATTAACTAATCCTTAATTAATACTGCTCTGGCAGTGGGATTTAGACTAGATGATCATTTGAGGTCCCTTCCAAATCCGAACATTCTATGAATCTGTAATTCTCTAACTACAGGCCTGAATACAATCCACAATGACCCCAAGCAGTGCTACAGGCTGGAGAGCAGCCAGGCAGGAAGGGACCTGGGGGTACTGGTAGACAGTAGCTAAACATGAGCCGGCAGTGTGCCCAGGAGGACAAGAGAGCCAATGGCATCCTGGCCTGGATCAGGAACAGTGTGGCCAGTAGGACAAGAGAGGTTATTCTTCCCCTGTACTCAGCACTGCTCAGGCCACACCTTGAGTCCTGTGACCAGTTCTGGGCCCCTCAATTCAAGAGAGATGTTGAGATACTGGAACGTGTCCAGAGAAGGGCGACAAAACTGGTGAGAGGCCTGGAACACAAACCCTATGAGGAGAGGCTGAGGGAGCTGGGGGAGTGCAGCCTGGAGAAGACGAGGCTCAGAAAGTTGCNTGGACTGGATGATCTTGGAGGTCTTTTCCAACCTGGTTGATTCTATGAATACCAAGATGTGATTCCTTTTGAGAACCACTGAATTTCAGGTTAGACCCCTCCATTCTACTCCAAAAAGCACTTTGCTCTAAGCAGAGTAAAATGAGTATATTAGCTTGCTCCTGTTTATCATGTCCTGGTACCACTGAAGCCACTTCATCATGTGATGCAGCAACGAAAGCCTGTGTGTTTAGGGTGGAGGGGCTACCCAGTGCAAGCAGTGTGCTGTCTCAAGACTGGCAGGAGGAGAGAGCTGCTCTCTAAACGACCCTATTTCCATTCCTCCAGCAACTCTATCAGAGGTGATTTCCTGTCTCCTCACTCAGGAAAGCCATATATCTCTTCACCTCTGAGATTTGAAGCCATAAAAGCCGGCCTGCTGATGTTGTGCTTTGCCTGCAGCTCTGCCTTTCACTCCTCTATAGCAGAAAAGCTCAGACAAGTCTTTCACCTTAGCAGCCATGGTGGTGGTGGATATAGGCTTGCCAGGACTGTGAGGCAAGGTGAAGAGAAAGAGAAGGTTTAACTCCCAATCGCTGATAGGTGATGAGAAGTACCAGTGCAGAACCACACCTTTGCAAATGAAATCTCTTCCTGCCTTCTCCACTTTCACTGAGTAGACACAGACACAGCAAGACCTAATGTAAAGGGTGCATTACGTGGTCTCTTGTTGTCTGGTCTTTGCTAACTCTTCCATTTCTCTCTGCACACATACACTATAAAACCTTCCTGTACCCTGAGTGGCCTTAGTCTAGCTATGTGTTTGCATAGTCCCCGTGGTGGTGGCCACGAGACTGGATCACAAGGACCTTTTCAAAGTGAAACTGCAACAAATCCAAAATACCTGATCATGATGAGTCATGCCTGGATGTTCCTCACCTTAAAGGTGAAAATGCAAGCTGTAACAGGGCTGGGACTACCCAGAAGAGCTGTGCTAACACAGGAGACGATGTATGACTCAGGGCAACAAAAGCACAACAGATATCCAAAGTACTAAGTTCATCATGCATCTATGCCCTAAATCTCTGATAACTGCGAGGTGTGAATTGAGAGGCCCTGACAATCACCTTCATCATATTCCTGAACTCAGAAGGATGTTGGGCTTCCAAAACACTCTGTTGTATTAAGGAGAATAAAGCAAGCTCGGCAGTAGACACTCTCAGTTACTTGAATAATGGGCATTAATCATACAACAAAACACACTTTTCCAAGCTGTAAGATAGTACTTCTTTCTAAGATGAATTCCCTGCTTTCACATACATCCTCATACAGTATCAGGGAGGGAAAAGCAAAATCCAGTTTTTGATGTACACAAAAAGCGAAGTCCCCTCTCTGCACTGATGCACCCCTTTTTTCAACTGCAGCAGGTATGATACCAGCTAGTTACCACTTCTTTATTGAAGTTATTTTCATTATCTGTTTGGGTGGGGCATTTTTTTGGTTTTGGTTTGTGTTTGGTTTTGAGTTTTTTTTAATGTTGGAGTGGGGAAAGCTTTACATGGCTGGCCACCTCTTTCATGCCCTGACTGGTGGGGTTGATTCCCAGAGTAAGACTCCAGACCTGGCAGCTTCACCCAGTATGAACAGCTGGCCTCCTTCTGAGATTCAATCAGCAGTAGTTTTTTAAATACAAAGAGTTAGTGAATGGCCAGAGATAAGCAGCAAAGCTCTTGTGCTGTGCTGTAGATTTATTGCATTCTTGGCTGACTATAGAAAACATTCTATTTTAGAGTGTTTATAGGAAGCTATTGGAATTTCCTGTGTGTATTTTACATTTATTTGAAAATAATATAGTCCGTGGTGTACATATACATTTCACAGACACAGAGCTGGAAAATACATACCACATGCTCTTGAGAAATATGCAGAAGTCTCCTAAAATTTGTTTCTCCCTCTTCTGCATTGAAATAAGTATCTGGTTGCCATCTTTAATTTCTTGCAAAGTGACTCACAAAAGAGCCATTTCTCATTTACAAAAAGTACACTTAATTCTTTCTGTGCAGTACTGCTAAGTGAGAATAAATTATCCATTCTCTTCCTACTTATATTCTTGTGACTTCAGTGCAACTAATCCTGATTTACATCAGTGTAAGCCGGGAGAGACACAAGGGCTCTACATTTCCTTAGTGTTTGTTTTCATACTCTATTTTCTCCTTCTGATGGTTATCCATTAGTTTATAAATCTTAGTAGTCTCAAACTCATACAGCTCATTAAATTTTGAAGTGGTTTGGCCTATTCTTAGCAATATACTTGAGCCAACTCCAGTAGTCGTATCTCTTGATCCTTACCTCCTGTGCTAATCTGAGGAATTTTGTTTCAGCTTTATAGCCATGCAGGACTATCCTATTAAACTGCCCTGATGTCTGACTGTGCACGTTTTAATGATGCTCTATGACTTGTTCAGCAGAGTATAAGACTTTAATACTTACATTCACTATACCTGTAACACTGTCATTAACCAAAGGTACCAATTCAAAATCCCCAGTACTGAGCATGAGAAAAGATGGGCATCATTGACAGTATCATCATATCATAGTATCATCAGGGTTGGAAGAGACCTCACAGATCATCAAGTCCAACCCTTCACCACAGAGCTCAAGGCTAGACCATGGCACCAAGTGCCACGTCCAATCCTGCCTTGAACAGCTCCAGGGACGGCGACTCCACCACCTCCCTGGGCAGCCCATTCCAGTGGCCAATGACTCTCTCAGTGAAGAACTTTCTCCTCACCTCGAGCCTGAACTTCCCCTGGCGCAGCCTGAGGCTGTGTCCCCTTGTTCTGGCGCTGACCACCTGAGAGAAGAGAGCAACCTCCTCCTGGCCACAACCACCCCTCAGGTAGGGAATATTTATGGATACCAGTAATGGTATCCATAAATACTCCCAAGGGAAAGGATGAACCCCACATATTTCCAAGGTACTCACCTTCCTTTCACTGATCTCTAGACAACATTTTGACACCTGCTAAGTGAAACAGGCATTGGGTTGAATCTGGAGCAACAATATTAATTGCTGAACATGTCACTTAAGAGATTGTTCAGTATGCTACAGAGAAAGCTTCAGGGCTTTTCATGCTCATTGTACCTGAGGAATCAAATGATCTTTCCAGAGAGAGTGATTTGCCATTGGAATGGGTTGCTCAGGGAGGTGGTGGAGTTGCCATCCCTGGAAGTGTTCAAAAAAAAGCCTGACTGAGGCACTTAGTGCCATGGTCTAGTTGATTGGATAGGGCTGGGTGCCAGGTTGGGAAAGATGATCTTGGAGGTCTCTTCCAACCTGGTTGATTCTATGATTCTAGATACTCATGAAACAAAACGTTAGAAACATAACATCAACAGAATGATCCTTTCCTGCCTCACCAAGCCTTTCAATTATGAGTTGTTCGAGGGTTTTAGAAAGCTGTTAGAATCACAGAATCAACCAATAATCCTCTCTTCACTTGTTACAGGGCACTGTGCCTGCATCCAGTAGTGATATCACTAGGGATAATGGTTTAAAAATACTTGCTACTTTGATCGATCAATTAATAACTCCCCTGTTTAGTCTTCCCATGCACATGAACCTCCCTAACTGCTGGGAAAAACTCTGTTCTTGTACTGGAAACTGAAATTACTGCATAGCAAAGTCCCAGCCTTGTAAGATGCTAATATATAGTGATTTGTATTTACACAGATGACATGTGGGTTCCCCCCCCACAGGAATGATTTAAACCAATTTTACTCAGAGCTGTATTACTTCAGCCTTCCCAAATGCTGAGATACAATTCCTGTAAGAAGGATTTCACTATGTCGTTCTTTTGTTATCACTGAAATAAGACAGCATTACTTTCCTTCTGTAGAGAAGCATAAGAAAATAAGTGACTTGTCTCAAATCATACATAAAGCCTGAGTGCAGTTAGGAATGGATTTTCTATTTCTTCATTTCCCATACTTCTAATACAAACAGCATAGCATGATGAGGACATGTACTTTAGTAATGCAACCTTCTCATGCCATTTTGTCTTTGCGTGAGGGCTGCTACTGAATGACGTCTGTAACACTTCCACTCCAGAGACACTTGCCTATCACCTGGTATGACAGGAAATTAAGATTGTACTTATAATTCAGAAAGTGCTTTGGGGCTCCTGTGGATCAAATGTACCTTGGAAATGCAAAGTATTTAATAATTTTAACTGAACAGCTTAGTTGCAAAGTTGCTTCTCTGTAATAAATTAGCATTTCCTCTTCTAGTTGTTGTCTTTTGATCTCTCTCTGCTATCTTTAATGTGAATTTGCAGCTGTCAAAATGAATAATATGCAGCATCAATTAAACCCCAGCTTTTCAGTATGTTCTGTGTAATAGTTTCACTTTTTCTTGATTCTGTTGATTGCTGTTGAATTCTAGATTGTTTTAAACTCCTTGAGACCATCTTGGAAGTATCAGTTATAAACTGTAGGCATTTGTTAGAATTCAGTTTGAGATAGAGCATTCTCATTTGGCTGGAATACACTTTTTTCTCTTTCACAGTATCACAGTATCACCAAGGTTGGAAGAGACCTCACAGATCATCAAGTCCAACCCTTCACCACAGAGCTCAAGGCTAGACCATGGCACCAAGTGCCACGTCCAACCTTGTCTTGAACAGCCCCAGGGACGGCGACTCCACCACCTCCCTGGGCAGCCCATTCCAGTGTCCAATGACTCTCTCAGTGAAGAATTTTCTCCTCACCTCGAGCCTAAACTTCCCCCGGCGCAGCCTGAGGCTGTGCCCTCTCGTTCTGGCGCTGGCCACCTGAGAGAAGAGAGCAACCTCCTCCTGGCTACAACCACCCCTCAGGTAGTTGTAGACAGCAATAAGGTCACCCCTGAGCCTCCTCTTCTCCAGGCTAAACAATCCCAACTCCCTCAGCCTTTCCTCGTAGGGCTTGTGCTCGAGGCCTCTCACCAGCCTCGTCGCCCTTCTCTGGATACGCTCAAGCATCTCGATGTCCCTTCTAAACTGGGGGGCCCAGAACTGAACACAGTACTCAAGGTGTGGTCTAACCAGTGCAGAGTACAGGGGCAGAATGACCTCCCTGCTCCTGCTGACCACACCATTCCTGATGCAGGCCAGGATGCCATTGGCTCTCTTGGCCACCTGGGCCCACTGCTGGCTCATGTTCAGGTGGGTATCAATCAGCACCCCCAGATCTGTCTGGCCCTTTCTGTCTGGCTGCACTCCAGCCACTCTGACCCCAGCCTGTATCTCTGCATGGGGTTGTTGTGGCACTTAATACAGAAGAGGTCATGGAAATATAATCTGTCACTTATGAATGGAGAGTGTTTAAAGAAGAAATGTTAAAAATTACTGCAGAGATTAGAAAAGAGCCTCCATAAAGATCACAGATGGAGGTGAAAAACCACACATAACTTGCTTTTTTGCTCATCTACACAGGTCATGACTGGTCAAAGTAAATGGAAAATGTGAAGTTCAGAATTGACACAGCTTTCCCCATTCACCAAGTAAACTTCCCTCTGATGCAGAAATGAAAAGCAAAGTGATCAATTCCTGCAAGTTGAAAACCTGTCTAGAATAATAAGGCTCAAACACATTTCCTAAGAAACTTGCAACTTCCACATAGCTAGATGTTCTAGTGGATCAGAGCTATGGATGTTCTTGACAGTAAAATCCGACATGATCCCACACGCCCACCCCCTTTAAAAAACAAAAGGCACAAGTGTTTATTAGTCCAAATACTCATTGATACTCAGAATAAATAGCAACATCCATAGTCTTTATCCACTGAACATAGAATCATAGAATCAACCAGGTTGGAAAAGACCTCCAAGATCATCCAGTCCAACCTATCACCCAGCCCTTTCCAGTCAACTAGACCATGGCACTAAGTGCCTCAGCCAGGCTTTTCTTGAACTTCTCCAGGAATGGCAACTCCACCACCTCCCTGGGCAGCCCATTCCAATGGCAAATCACTTTCTCTGGAAAGAACTTCCTCCTAACAAGCACCACTGGAGACTGTGTCCCCTTTTTCTGTTGCTGGTTGCCTGGCAGAAGAGACCAACCCCCACTTGGCTACAACCTCCCTTCAGGTAGTTGTAGACAGCAATGAGGTCACCCCGGAGCATCCTCTTCTCCAGGCTAAACAACCCCAGCTCCCTCAGCCTCTCCTCATAGGGTTTGTGTTCCAGGCCCCTCACCAGCTTTGTTNCCTAGCTGCTCTCCAGGCACTCTGTCCCCAGCCTGTAGCACTGCTTGGGGTTGTTGTTAAGTCTTAGCCCACTGGCCTCTGCCCACCAATCCAGCCTGTCAAGGATCCTCTGCAGGGCACTCCTACCCTCCCACAGATCCAACACCTGCTCCTAGCTTGGTGTCATCTGCAAACTTACTGATGACGGACTCAATCCCCTCTTCCAGATCATCAATAAAGACATTGAACAGGACCAGTCCCAGCACTGATCCCTGGAGGACACCACTAGGAGCTTGTTTTGGCTAACAAGGCTAACATGAAGGCACTTTCACAGCCTCAGATATTTATACAAAAATTATATTAAAAATATCCTTGTTTCTCTGCTTTGCAAGAAGTAAAATGTTTGTGTTTCTGAAAGCAACATTAGATCTGAATTGAGAAAACAATGCCTAGGAACAGATGATGATTGGTCTAGAGCTTACAGCCAAGACTGGAGTTAAATTTCAGACTGAATGATGCTGAAATCTTGTTGGCTACTGTGCTGAATTTTTGTTCACGAGTATCTGGATTATTTCATAAGATCACTTGGAGGGTGTTTATAGTGTGCTTGACAAATATTTTCATGGTTTTATGCTTATTTGCTACTTTACATACTACTTTACATATTTTCTACATATAAATCATCCAGCATGTGAATTTTAACTTGATTTTAATGCAAATATTAACAAACCATTAGTTAGGCCAGATGAAGATATTCAGCCTTTTTTTAAAAAAATCTGCATTCTTCTTTTAAATCCTTCTTTGACTTTTTACACTTAAGTCTAAACATCATATTTTCTATTAGTTATTCTGACTCAAGTCATCACTAATCTTTATATACTGATTAGTAAGTCTTCTTGATTAAAACTCCCATGGAAACCAAATTGCTACCAAATTGTGTACTGGTTTCCATTTTTAATTTTTCTTTCAAGGATGCTGACAGTTTAAACCAGAAAGACAGTCACAAACAATTCCTTACTGCTAATATGACTCTAGAGTGTCTTTCCTGATCTGAAGGGATCCCATTTATCTCCTCCAGATCAATAAAACAGGTGCTTTGGCTTCTGGCCAACTTCACCTTGGCCTTGATTATAGTGTTGCAGGTGAAACTTCATTATGTATGTGGACAGAAGGCAAACTGCATCCTGGGCATATGGAAGTAGTTGGACATAAGGAAGAACTTCTTTACGCTGAGAACAGGCTGCCCAGGATGTGGTTGAGGCCCTGTCCCTGGAGACATTCAAGATGAGATTCAATGTGGCCAACTACATCAGGGCAGTCTCATCCAGTTGGAGATATCTCTGCTGACTGCAGGAGGGTTGGTCAAGACAACCTTTATGTGTCCTTTCCAACCCAATGTGATCTGTGAATCTGTGACAGTTATTTGTGCTCGCAATGACTTGCCTAAATTATCAGGCAGCATCACTGATATAACCTTTGGACCAATCCCAGTATGAGTCAGCCATCCTTAATATGGTTAAAATGCACATACATGAACACTGATTTTTAACACCTGGTATCCAATCCCAGTATGAGTCAGTCATCCTTAATATGATTAAAATGCACACACATGAACACTGATTCTTAACACTTGGTATTGTTTCCAAATAAAGAATGCACTCTGTACTGAATGAGAATAGGAAATGTTCACATCAATGAGTGGTGTCAATTTAAATGCATAAACATGAGATTTTAATTAATCTGGGAAAAAAGTGGAAAAGATTATCACCCTTTTAGATACCCAAAGCCTATGAGATGAAACCGATGACATGTAAATAACATATAATTATAGGCATAAAAAAAAGAGGTGGAGAGAGGGAGAAGAAGCTAAAGGTACAAGGTAGAATAAATGCTTTTGCACAAAGAATTAGATAATGCAGCCCTGCTCCAGTTCAAATCCTTCCTTTCCACAGCCTTAGCAGTTTTTCCTTTTTTTTTTCCCTCTTTCTACTCTTAAGTTTTTAACCTGCAGCCCTTGACTACGGCATATTAAGTGTAGAGTGGAATCTATCTTATCTTCTTTAAATCATTCCAATTAAAAAAAATCTTTCAGAAAACTGGCAAAAATCCCTTTTTTTCAGAGGAACAAGCTGATCTGGCTGAGGACTTCTTGAAAGGCTATTTCATTATTAAACTGAACCAACTACTTTACATGGAAGTGCCTAAGTAAAAATGGATGATTCATAAATAGGTTTGTGTGCACACAATTCATATCTGGGTCTACTGTTCTCAAATCTAAGCACTCATGCAAATGATAGTGAATCCAGGAAACCTGGATTGAAAAGTCATTTTAAGTTTGCCCACTTTTTTTGCCAGACAAGCTTGAATTTTGTTTGGAGCCTTTGTGCATGGTAGTAGGTGGCAACTGCCTTCCCTTTTTCTTTTCATCTCTCCCTCCTCACCCTGGCAGAGCAAGTAATCAAGCAATTGGGGAGAAATGAACTATAGCAGACAGAGAGAGAGGGCTTCCTGGAGAGACAGGGTAAAGATTGAGGCAGGGGGATTGTACTTCCCTTCCTAGTAAAGTACTTTCCAAAACCACTGTGAAATCTCTCACCTCTTTGTGAAGTGGGAAACTAACATGTGCTCTGCCTTGCCACCGGTGTTCAGCCCAGTCCAACCACTCAGCAATCTCAGGATGTAGCTTACTCTTGTGCTTGAGCCTTTCCAGGACTGGCAACTTCCCTCTCCTTCTCACCAGAAACTGGATTGAGATGATGCCTAGCTGCAACAAATGTAAGAACATTCATGCTACTTATGTTCCCCACAGTGTTAATGGGCAAGATGGCAAAACTGCATGTCACCAGGACTATTCAGCCATAGAAGCGTGCTGCTTTATTCAGTGCTCAGAAAGCCAGATTTACACTGACGTCAGAACTCTAGCGAATCCCAGCATGCTACTGAGAGCTGTGAGGGCTTATAAAACTTCCTAAGACATACAAGAGTCAGCTAGACTGCCCCCACAAGCTCTGCTGGGCACAGATAAAATTGGGGAAGCAGAGCAGAAGCCTCCGACCAGAGCTCCTGGCTTCTGTACCCCCTTGTCAGGTCAGATAAAAGCTTTATGCCACTGAGAATACTGTGGATAAAAGCTGTGTTTATTGGGTTGACAGGACACAGACACCTCTGTTTTTCATAGAAAAGACAGAAACTGGATATGGAACAGAGTATTACATGAAGCTGTCGTGACACTACACAACATTAATCATTGCTATTGAAGACTGACTGGGCCCATATTAAATACATTATTGTTTGATATATGTCCTCAAAAAGGTCATCCAGAAGCATATCCTGGGAAGAACCTCTGGCATGAAAGTGTAAGACCAGCCAAACTCTTTTAACTTGCACTGCAGTATATTTTTAGAGTTCATTTAAAACGTTTTGTCATGTATATTCTCTTTTCAAGGAATGATACATCACCACTGACAGTAAGTGCATACTGTTTTCATAGTGTAGCTTTCATAAATATTATGAGCAAATATCACAGTGGTATTGTTATAATGAATTGCAGTGATGTGTTTCTTGAGAGAGTGCCAATGACTGGTTTATATCCTCCGTGATGTTAGTGTCGTAAGAAATGTCGCACAATCCCTTTCCCAAGGTTCAGCAGTATCTTTAGACCAATAATATTACACATTTTTAATCTTTTTTTAGACAGTTTCCTCCAAACATTGATGTATAGCCTTTTAAAATTTTATTTTAATATGGTCAATGATCTAACAATGCTAATTATGTTTGAAGTTCCTTTATTATAATCTGGAAGTAATTTTCATCTGACTCTCACCAACAGCCAAACATAATAAAATATGTACAAGCCAAATAACTTTACTCAGAGACTCTCAGGACTACATAAGGTTCTCATACAGTCCTGCAGCATCAAAGTATTGCAGTACAAGTAGAGAAGGAAGCACTGAGCTCTTCCGTTCTACTTCTAGATTATCTGGGAGGGAAAGGACACTTAGCTATGCTGCAGAAAATCTTCACTGAGCTCCTGTTTGTGCACATGTCCATTGGAGGCTGGGGACGTGCTCTGAGCTTCCCCTGGCAGTGCCTTGCTCCCAGTCACTGCACACTGCCTGCAACAGGACTGGTGGTTTGCCAGCCCCTTAACAGCTTTCCCAGATGGACTGCTTCCTTCAGAAATGATGTGCCAGCAAGCACCCTTAGAAAGACATGGCTGGATGAATGTGAACTTCATTTTTATAAGATCTCTGGGGTGGGAGAAATGTCATATGTTTGCCAGCTGCTTGTCTTGAGATGGGCCTGTAGTTGAAGCCATTAAAAAAAAGAGATTTACTTTTTTCCCCCCCTTTTTGTGGTTTTTAATCTAGCCTACCCTGTGAAAACAATAGTTCATTTAACTCCAGCTGCGTTCCACTGCATTCATTTCAATAATGTTTGGTCTACTGAACGCACAGAATTAAATACCTGTGTGTACTGAAGTGGCATAGATATTTTGTCTAACTCCCTCAGAAAAAGTCCTGCACAAAAATATACTAAGGGGAAATTATATGCAAATGTATACCTAAGCCATGGCAAAAATGGCAACATTTGTTAATGGATGCACTGCGCAGTATGCTAAGCATTTTTTAACATACAGAGTAAGATCTAATAGCAATTACTTTCACAACTTTGCTACTCTACCTAACACATTAAATGTTGCCTTCCCAATAGTAATCCATTCATAACAAATTCTAAATGCTCCAACTTTTTCAGTATTCCAGGGACTTTTGGATTTTACAACGCTCCTCTTGCTTCTCACACAAAATTATTTCTCTCATTAAAAAACCCCAAAACCTGAGTCTCAAAAAGCTCAAATTCAAACAAGAAAATTTCCAGAATGATAAGGAGATCAAAAGTAGTGAGTGAAAACAAAAAAGAGCTTTGCCTAAAAGAAGGAAAAACCCTGTGATGGTTTTGGGTGTTACCTGCCCCCCGCCCCGCACTTTGGAAATCACCCAGACTAGACTCAGCCGGCTCTGGAAATTGAATGAAGCTTATTACTTACAGTTCAGCACAATATACAAGCAGATATTTACAGTATACACATTTATATACCGAAATATACAAGATAAAAGGTAATAAAGCAACACAACAGCCCTCCCAGAAACCTGAGTCCCCAGGAGGGGCTCCCAACTGCCCTCCCACTTTCTCCCACCCCTCTCAACGTTACCCCAGTCCCAAGGAAGAATGGAAGTTCAGCCAGGGGGTTAGGAAGCAAAGCGGATTAATCAGAGAAGCTAGAGGGAGAAGTGCAGCTCAGGCAATGCCCCAAGAAGAAGCAGCAGCGACTCCCTTATCTATGTTTGGATTCTTGCTCTTATACCTCTCAGCAAGCCTATGAGTGAATTAGACATCACTCTTGTTTTCCTTTCACAGCCTGTGATCTAGTTCTTCTCACCAAAACATTCTAGTTAGCTTCAAACTAGCACAAACCCTAAGGGAGGCAGAGCTGCATTTTTTTTAATTTGACAGGCACTTAGAAGTGTAATTGATGGGGCAGTTAACATGGCTCTTGACCAAAGCAGTTCATACGCAATAGCAGTATCACATTTATAACATGCTAAAATGTATTCCATGAAAACTCAACTACTTCATTAAATAGGAGAAAAAAGAACCCATATGTTAATAAAGGCATTAAAAGTTTCAAGTCTGTAGTATTAATATTCCAATTTATTTCTACAAATAAATGCAAGGAAGACATTCTTAAAACCTTCCTCTTTTCTCTGTTGCATTAAGGCTATGCTACCTTTGCTACAAACACAATAAAGCAAATTGTCTACAGTCCGGGTTTACAGTGGAAACCAATTGCTTCCCACACTGGGGACAGGGAAGACCAGGTCATTTATCAAAAATCACTAATGCCTAAAGCCATGGGGCACTTTTCAACCCAAAGGATAATAGTTTTTCCTTTCAACTACATATTTCAGCCTAGACGTGCTTTATGATACCTTTTGAAATGCCTTTTTGCCTAAAGTGTGCTCCAGTGTCAGTTAACCTCAGCTGAGCTTCTTTATCTGAACTCAGAGCCACTTGCCTTTCACTGGCAGTGGCAAGGCTTGAAACAGGTAGGCAGAAGAGCTCTTCAATGCACATTTTTTTAACAGGCTTGTGTTCAGTGACTACATTCCTTGCACCTGCAGTACTTAGGAGTGAAATATATACACATGCACATGTAATTTGGTATTATTTTACCCTGTAAATATTTACTACACTGTTTGATGCATGATGAAGCAGAGGAGCAAAGAGAAACATACTCACAATGGAGGTGTGTTTCCACAGGTAGTCTGTGGTGCACTCACAGGGTTCGGTAAGCTCCAGAGAAATGCATGGAAAGACACTTGCTGCCACTAGGATCTTAGACTCTGTCATCGAGCCAGACATGCTGTAACTTGATAGCCTCTCCTGATGATATTAACTGGTTGCCTTATATTGCAGAAAAATCTTGGGCACACCACAGTGAAAATTAATCTTAGTGTATCTGTAACCCTTTGAGACAGCTTGCTACTAATTACAATGCTTACATTTATTACAGGTGCATGGGGTCACTGTTGACATTCCAGCTCTTAATGGCCTTTCTTCAAATACATATCACAGCACAGCGTGTCTCTGTTGTTTGGTGCTGTGCAGGTCTCAAACCACCAGTGGAGCCAGCTATCATCCAGTGGTGACTAATCCACTACCTGCATTTGAAGTTTGTGCTAGTTTGAAACTAGCTAGAATGTTTTGGTGAGAAGAATTAGATTACAGGCTGTGAAAACAATGGTGATGTCTACTTCACTCATAGGCTTGCTGAGATGTATAAGAACAAGAACACAAACATAGATAACAGAGTTGCTGCCTGGGCTTTGGGCTGAACCTCTCTCTAACCTAACCTGTTGTCTTTGTGACTAAGCCACCTGCTTCCTGGCCAACCCTACATACTAAGATCATATGTAGTATCTATGATCATGTGTAGTACCTATGATCTAAGACCATGTGTAGTATCTGCGAACCTACTGCCTTAAACATAAGGCAAGATCTTGGGCAAGGTTGAGGGGTAGGGGGAAGGTGAAAGGGTGGTTGAGAGCCCCTCCTCGGGACTCAGGTTTCTGGGAGGGCTGTTGTGTTGCTGTATTAGCTTTTAACT
Organism: Tricholaema leucomelas; assembly: GCA_013400475.1. Lineage (NCBI taxonomy): Eukaryota > Metazoa > Chordata > Aves > Piciformes > Lybiidae > Tricholaema lacrymosa > Tricholaema leucomelas. Next base: position 313,142 of record WAAF01008793.1, read on the forward strand.
TGTATATTTCGGTATATAACTGCACATATTGTAAATATCTGCTTGTATATTGTGCTAAGCTGTACATATAAAACTTCATTCAACTTCCAGAGCCATTGAGTCTAGTCCAGGTGATTTTCCAAAGTGTGGGGTGCGGGAAACACCCAAACCATCACAAAATTCCTACTTCATCTTAACATTTTCTACAGAGAAAAGCATCAGAAGTACTCTACCAAATGACTTTAAAAAGTTAAAAAAACTGCACTATCTGCTACATGACAGTGGTTTGAAAGGACTAAGTTTGAGTAATCTGAAGGCTGTGCATTTCTTTCAGCCATGCTAAACAGAGCCAACAAGACACTGCAAGCTCCCCCTGCCTTCCTTTTCCCCCTGTCTCCTATAGACAAAGGACAACAATCTCCAGGAGCTGTAAGTCCTGCAGTTTGCATGAACATTAATTTCCCAGAAAGAAAGTAGTTCTAGTGGGTCATCTCTTCAGGCTACGTGGCAATTAAACTAAATGTCTATTAAAAAAAGAAGAAGCTCTCAGATAACCAGCACGAGGTAGCTGTAAATGCTAATTTATGAATCATGACTAACTTGGAAAATATGTATAAAGATAAAAGTAGTGAAAACAGCGACTGAAAATTTTATGAACGTGCAGAATTTGATTAGTTATGATTAATGTGGGTCATGTTTTATTCCTTGTAAATAGTTGAGTAATTGCTGTAAATCCATGAAGATATTCACAAAAAGGGAAAGGTTTTAGCATGGGCATCAACCCACAGAGGAAATGTGTAATGCATTACTACAGAGTCTTTACAGCTTGTGACATTACAATCAGTTTTCCCATTGGTTTCTGGCATCGTTGTCCACTTCTTCACTCAGACATAATCCCGAAACATCCCTGTGGCAAACACAACTCCAGCTGTGTGAAAACTATTCTTTAAAATATGCACAAATAGGCTAGTTTCATTTTTATTTTTAAAAAAATTAATCACTATGGTAATGGATCTAATAACATTGCTGATATATCACTTAAAAACAGATGAGGCCAAAATGAGGGTGTGTCAAGAGGCAGATATTGAAAATGGCCTTCAGTGCTCAGTTTTGCTTGGTTAGAGAAAGCAAGAGACAATTTAAAGACCCACTTCTGCCAGTGAAATCTTCATGTCACACTCAAAACATGTTCAAACAATCTGCACAGGGGGACGAAATGAAAGGTCCCATTCAGTGTGGCACTAGAATTCAGAGACCACTTCTCTGTCCCTGCCACCCACCAAGCTGTCTGACAGTCTGCTGGCCCTGTCAGCAAAACTCCTCACATGGCTTGTCATAGATCTAGAACCCATAAAACCGATGTCTGTTCAGGTTGAAACAGTGTTTCTTTTTTCAAAGCAGAAAAGTTTCTAAATTCTAATCTTCTGCCACTTTATATAATCCTCCCAGGCTCTTTAGTTCTATAGTTAAAAGTGTTTTAACTCTGTCTCCAGGAACAGATTATCAAGCTTCTTACTCAGAGCCCCAGTGGTGATTTAACATCCTCCCAGAAGCCTACATGTTCTTCAAACTTAAGATGTAACACGACTGGTGCTAAAACCTGAAGATGCAGCAAGGTGTATTTATCAAAGTCATTTCCGGATTTGATGAATTCTGCCAGGCTATGCAAGCAACAGTATCAAACTATATCTGCCCGAAGTTAAAAATATCAGCCAGCAAGTGCCAGACACAGGGTGTAAGAATGTTCCCTGTTGCTGCATATTTATTCAATCAGCTCTGAAGACAGGAGCACAAAGGACCCATGGGGAATATCTTTCAGCTGTCAGGCAAAACTCAGGTTGGTTTATTGAAGCACCAAAGGTGTTTATGTTCCAAGATCCCTTTTGTCTGTGGAAACCCTCCTCTTTAATGAAAATTTAAAACATTTGTTATTGTTTTTAAACCTCTTCAGGGATTTTGAGTTTTCTGTTTCTGGCATGGTTAATGACATTAAGTTTTCAAAGTTAAAAAAAGTTCCTGTGTCAGCAATGAGAGAATGTCTCACCATGAGAGCGGTGAGAGCCTGGAATGGGTTGCCCTGGGAGGTGGTTGAGGCCCCATCCCTGGAGGTGTTTAAGGCCAGGCTGGATGAGGCTGTGGCCAGTTTGATCTAGGCTAGGGTGTCCCTGCCCATGGCAGGGGGATTGGAAGTAGATGATCCTTGTGGTCCCTTCCAACCCTGACTGATTCTGTGATTCTATGATAATGAGAAGACATTTTCATTCCAAGTGAGTTTGTCTCTCTCTTTTTTCCCTCTTGAAGTAGAATGTCCAACTTTATCCCTCCAATTTTTTCCCTTCATCTGCCTTGAACAGACTTGCCAAGATTTTACCAAAATTGCTCACTTCCATACTGAAAACCAGGACAACTCCCTTTTTTCTTGCTCTTCGAAACATCTTTTTTAAAACACTTTCTTTCTGAGTATCCTTTGACAGTGGTGAGTCTCTGCTTTCATGCAGAAATCCCTTGAATACGTCTTTCTTTCAAGCCTGCTGCTGCTGCTTGCACTAGCCAGGACAGGCTGGCTAGTAACTAACTTAATGTCCCTAAGTCAGTGACTGCCTTGCAAAACATTGTCAGAGAGGAATCTGTGTTAATTGGAAGGCATTGCCCAAGGCTAACATCTGACAATCTCAGCATGAGCTTTTCTTCTGAGTGCAAACATAAACTACTATTATTACCTGGTGGTGCTGCAACATCAGCTGAATTGAGAAGCTTACACAGGATGTTTATGAAATTAATGACTGTAAAGTTAACCTTAATTTTAGTCATTAAACTGTTACAAATATTCAATGTTGTCTCCTTAATGCACAGTGTAAGTCTTCGTCACTGTGTCCTCCCGTGCTCAGGATGCTTCTTCACTAGAAGGGAATTATCACAGACAGGAAGATACAGACAGTTGCAGGGGAAAAGCCTATAGTCACTGTCCACTTATGTACTGTGACATAAAAGAATTGTTGTGAAGGTTAAAATTACACTGCTGAAAAGGAGCTGGGCAGGGCTTCTACAGTAATATCATCTAAAATGCCATGTACAAGGCCAGGAAAACATCCAGAGTGCTAAGTTGTAAGAAGATAATGCTGGAAATCAGACAGTCACTTGCAACAGGAGAAACGTGTGTAGGATAGATGGGCTGCCACTTCATCATAACCCCTAGCACATTACTATGGAAAACTAAAATAGTAATTGAGAAGCTTAAACCTAGAAGCTGGGAACAGGTAGAAGCACTCAGCTCAGACTCAGGCAGTCTGTGAGGTGGTCATTAACTAAAGCACAGTGCATTTCTGACAGAGTCTGAAGGAAAGTAAGCAGCACATTTTCAGTGACTAAGGGTCAATAAGACTGTCTACCATGCTAGCTGAATTGCACAGGCAACAACAGTGGTGGAAAGCAAATACTTGGAAGTACTTCTACATTAATGCTAGAAACCTAAGAAGTTAGAGAGGGAGCTAAAATGCTTGGCACCAAATGACAACCCTGACACTATACACTTCTTGGAGTGTGAGGGAAGGAAGATAACTAAGGAGATGTAGTATGACTTACTTGATAGGAATGATGGAGTAAGATGGACAGGCCAGGAACAGGTGCTGTATGCAAAAGGCATTAGACAATGGCATAGCATAAAAATATTATGGGGGAAAAAGAAGCACAATAGAGTCCTTACAGGGGAAAAGCATGGACATTAGTAATAATAGTATAGCTGTGTCACCAACCTTCTTATTAGGCAATGCCAGAATCACTGGCTCAAGAAAATCTTCATGAAATTAGAGAAGTTGCAGGTACAATTAGAGAAGGTCAGGTACAAATTCAAAGAGACAATTACCAGCCTGAGCTAATGCTTCATTAAGATACAGAAATCTAATTTTGACACACAAATGCATGCTAGTTTAAAAAAAAAACAAACCACATCATACTGAAGTTGGTCAGTTGGTCTCAAGTGGTGCACAGGACAACAACTATTAATAGGGGAGGTGCTTTGCATTAATGATCACCATAACAGAAGTTTAAAGCTAGAAGAAAGGAGGCAAAATAAAACTAGTTTGTGGCTATTCAAGAAGAAAAAAAGTTTTAAAAAACAGCAATTATTAAAATAAACCCCCAAAACAACAGCCTCTCTCCCCTCAGAGACCCCCAAAAGGTTCAAAAGCCAAGAATTCTGCAGACAGCCTGATAACTATGAAATACATTATACCAGAAGCTTAGGTAATGTGTGTGACAGAGAAGAAGAAGAAACCCTCTCTGTACAGATGGCTCAATTGGAAAGTGAAGGAAACTTTCAAAGGCAGAAGATCAACATTCAAAAAAAAAAAAAAAAGACAAATAAAAAAGCTTTCTGAAGTGAAGAAAGAAAAATCCTATAAAGCAGCTAAAATGTAAAGAGAAAATAAAGGGGGCTAAAAAAGAATTTGAAGAGTGACTCACAAATGATAATTGAACACAGGAAAACATTCTTTGAACACATCAAAAGCAGGAAGCTATCTTCTGTTTAATGGGAATAGTTGATGGCAAAAGCATAAAAAAGATGATAATACTGTCACCACAGATGCTCAGTAAACTATTTGTTTCTACCTTTACTGCTGAGGTTGTTCAAGAGTGTCTCATGCTTAGTTGTAGCACATAGGTAAGAGGGTTTTTTTAAAAAAATTGTAATGAAGTTAGAGAAAAAAATTAAAAGGACCAAGAGGAGACCATGAAGGTCTTTAGAAGACCATCGAAGAGATAGGAGCAGGTCCCTCATCTATAATACATAGTCTTGGACTCTTGTTAAGAGAGAAAAGCTCAAAGGAGACAAGATCAGATTTTACAGAATCAGAAAAAAGTGAATAGCTGAATGCAAGCAGGATCAGACAGAACAGAACCCTACAATACCAGAAAAATTAGTAGGAGATGCTCTGTGAAACAAATAAGAGAATGATTTAATTCAGACTAATTCCACTGTGAGTACTGAACCTCTGTAACTCTCTGCCAAAGAAGGCTGTTTCAAGTATGAATGAGATGAATTCATGGGAAATGAGCCCACGAACATTGAAGACTATTCAGGTATACTGCCTCTAACATCCCTAAAACACCAGCTATGATGCTGAGAGAGTATGATAACAGATCATGGAAACAGCCCAGTCTGCATGCTATCCCTAAACAACCTCTCCTGCTGACTCTGCTGCAGACAGAACCAGGTTGGACTGATCACTCGTCTCAAGGAGTCTGACATCTTAAAGTGAACTTCTGAACAGCTTCTGCATCTCAGCTTGTATTACATTGCCTTTTTAATTTTTCAGGTAAACAGCTCATCCATAGCTGACTGCGTCATTCTTACTGCTTCCAACAGACTGCCACTGCTCTTACAACTCAGGATTCAATGTTCTTCAGTGGCTGGTGCATGAGAAAAGTTTGAATGATTCACAAGTGACTATCCAAACACAAAAGCGATACAGACCATTTCACAGCAATTATAAAAAACTTGGCATTTTGCAGATTTAGTTCTTGATTATCAAACACTTCTGGTTTTTTTTTAATAAAGGGGGCAGAAATTTAATTGAGAAACATGTCTAGAAAGTTCTATTAGTATTGATTACTCAGGACTTTGCAGAAGTTAGTGTCTAAGTGAGACATCTTCTAATAGTAAGAACATGAAAACACTGGGAACATTGGATCACAGTTAAAAGCAGGAAATTTACTCTTCTGGAGAGTAACTTATGCAGCTTTTTAGTGTTGCATAACATACAACAGTGGCAAGTATTACTAAAAGGATGAATAATCTATCCCAAAAGAATTGTAAATTATAGCACATTAAATAGAAGTCACTTGGATATGGTCATTAGCACTCACAGACAGAAAGGCAACAAGCAGCTGCACCCCCACTGTCCTTCACTAACAATCAGAGGAAACACAGATTCCTCAGCACACATGTACCAGACTTTCCATCTGGAATATCCTGTGTTTCCTTTCTCCTCAGAATTTGATGAAAGGTGGTAACAGATACTACAAATCATCAGCCCAAGCTCACTTACTGGCTCGATGGAAATTCTGAGCAAAAAGATGTTGACAAGAGTATCCCAATCATCTCTTTTTCTGATTTGTTGGTGCAGTACAACATACAATCATCAGAGGAAGAGTTTTACAACCACTGCAATAGTGTTTTCTATTTGTAACTATTGGAATGCAAATTTATGGTCTGCGAAAGGCTTTAGAGTTCTGACTGACAGCCTGGGAGTCCTTCATTTCATAAACACTACATGATTTAATAACAAGAAATCAGGAAGCTGTGTCTAAGAAACAATCCTACAGAATGTATTTTTCAATCTGAAGACAACCATGCTAATAAGTCTGAGGTTATTCTCTCATTTTGTTACTCACAGATGAGTATATGTTGCTGTACGAAAACACAGCAAGTTGCAGGGTTTATACAAACTCCTAGAAGGGAGAAACTGTTCAAACAGCGTGCTGGGGAGACAGCTGAATCAGAAACCCAGCATGAGAAATATATGACTTTTCAAAGGAAGTAAAATACATGTTTTCACTAAGGACCATTTATTAGGGACTAACACATCATTTATTTTGAGTGCAGTTGGGGAAAAAAATTTGCAAAGGCCATTATGGGGAAAAAAATTTGCAAAGGCCATTATGGTTAAATCCAAAGATTAAATTACTAGTTTGGAGTTCTAAAAACATTCTGTGCTCTCTTAACCTTGCTCCCCTTAAAGTCAAGCTTTTCCAATGATTGTAATAGGAAAGGAACAGAAGCAAGCATAGCAATTCTTAAAGTTCTGCCAGGGAAGTGCTGCCATCGAGGCACATGAAGTATCAGTTACACTTTTATGTGGCTAGCCAGATACTCTGGGCTGTAAGAGCTGAATGAAGGGCCAGTTCTTATTAGCTCAATAGGTCTAGGAGTTCAATCAAACTTTAAAAGATTTTGCTGAATTAACTTCATACCAGAATTTAGTAATGTGTCATTTCTTCTAAACGCAAAAGCTGTTGACAGAATTACATTGTTCAACTTCCGAAGCGCTAAATAAACATTACGATAGTGCCAAAGCTTATACTTTGCACAGGCATTCCATGTGCCTTACAAACATGATGGATTTAGCCTAAAACATCCCCATGAAGTGGGCTACTCCTAGGATACCCTCTTGCCTTTTTTTTTACTTTTTAATACAGCTAAGTGAGATAAAATGTTGAGGCATATTGAAGAACCTGTGTAGACAATACAGTCACATCACACAGAAATCTGTGGGTTCAAGCCATTCTCCTGCAGAGAAAAGGAGAAGCTGAGGAACTGATGGTGAGGAAAATATTGACTGGCTCAGATCCTTGCTAGAAGGTATCTTCCTGTCTGAAAGCCCATGGGTCCTAGGAGGCTGGAAGATGCAGAGTAAGCCAGCCAAGCAGTCATTGAAGTATTGAGTGGGGAGAGGAAAGTAATTAGTTCTTGAAGGTAGGAAGGATTTGAAACAAGATGGATATTCTGAAATAAGGCTGAGCATGAACTAACAATGGCAGTTTGGTCTTCTTTTACCACAGCAAGCTAAGATTCACCTAATTTCAGCTGCCTAACAGTTAGAAGAGTCCCATCTAAGCCGGCTGTCCAGCCCCCCTTTAGCATTAATGGAAAGTTAAGGCACCTCTCCATTTCAGAGTATGTTCCAGGACAATGAACTGCAGGCAGCTGAAGCTGATGACATGAAACCCATCTCAGGAGTGTCAGCTAATAATTATTTTAAGATGGGGCAAATTTTGAATGAATTATAGATTTTCAGATAGTTGTACCCAAGGCTGCAAGCAGTCCCAGACAGCAGAGTTATGCAAACTGTTACTGCACTGCACTAAGACGTAGCTCTGGCTATGAGTGTCAGTTTCTGGTTTTGTCCCATCAGCACAGAACTTGATGTAGTGGACACCAACCTGGTGTTCCAGTCTGTGATTTGGGCTCTCATGAATCACACCAACTGATAAAACTATGCTGTTTTATAAAGAGCATATAGATCCAGGGTCAGAAATAACTAAAAGGCATTAAAAGGCTGCATTTACAATTAGAGACCTCCCCTTAAGTGAATGTCTGAAAAAAGTAGTGCTGCTAGATGTAACTTGTTCTTGAATTTGCACAAATTCTGCCTTCTCTACTCAATTTTCTTCTTGTATGGTATGTGTCCTTAAAATGTGAATGTCCACCACTATTCATAATCTACTGAGCATACTACAGCTTCCTCACCTTTAACTTTACACCTCTAATGGCACAAGTCAGTAACTGTGTTATACTTGTTTTCTCAGAGGACACTTACTATTTGCAATGGCAAACCAACTCTAAACATATTCCAAAACAGCAAACAAATATTACATCTGTCAGTAGTGAGAACTGATCTTACATGTACTTCTTAGGCACATCTTCCTTTTGATTTTATGGAGATGGAAGGGCTTGTTTTCTCCGCAGCAATTTAGAAATGTCATTTAGACATTTCAGAAAGATAACCCCTAAAGGTACTACATCCCACACCTTAAAAAGAAATGTTTTAAAAATCATCCCTGACCTACACTTCCCCCTCTAGGCATACTACACACCAGGCTAACATCTGCACACCTGTTCTTCATACCTGAATGTCTCTCAAATGAAGAAAACCTGAAAATAGACTACTGTCTTAATCAAGAAGATATTGTATTATACTTCATGGTTCCCATCAACTTAAAAGCAAACACAAACTCTTGGAAATGAAACCCTATTATTAATCACAAGCATTTAACTTTATGTAGAATTACAATTAAGAACCACATAACTGCAATTGAGTGGTGTCAAAATGTGTAAATTTATTCAGATAGTGATTTGTGCAAAGTGTAGCCTGGAAAATGTGCAAGTAAGTCATGGAATCATAGAATCAAACAAGTTGGAAGAGACCTCCAAGATCATCCAGTCCAACTTATCAACCAGCCCTAGCCAACCAACTAGACCATGGCACTAAGTGCCTCATCCAGCCTTTTCTTGAACACCTCCAGGGATGGCAACTCTACCACCTCCCTGGGCATCCCATTCCAATGGCAAATCACTCTCTCTGTCAAGAACTTTCACCTAATATCAAGCCTATTCCTCTCCCGGCACAAACTGAGACAGTCTTCCCTTGTTCTGTTGCTGGTTGCCTGGGAGAAGAGACCAACCCCCACCTGGCTACAACCTCCCTTCAGGCAGTTGTAGACAGCAATGAGGTCTGCCCTGAGCCTCCTCTTCTCCAGGCTAAACAAAAATTGTAGAAGAGCTTGGAAACCACCAATTGATAGTATAATTGCATAAGTGATAAATGTTAACCTGTTTATGAAATAAGGCAAGACACAACACCCTATTATTGGTAAGTGAGATCAGATATGATTGTACACAGGCTCCATTTTTGAAGCCTTAGCATATTCCAAATAGCTGCATATTTTCTTCACAGTCAGTTCCAGCAACCTATTCTGTCTTGTCTGTTTTTTAACTTCTTTTTGTCACATAAAGCTCACCTACGTTCCATCTTTTTGAAGCTCTAGATGCCCAGCCTCCTTTCCAACTTAGTATCTTGAATATATATGCCAGCTCATTTGCTGTGCCTGGCTGTATGCAGGTTTCACTGTTATTTCAGTTGTTTTTTATTTTTCACTACAATGATACACTAGCTGTAACAGAGTCACAAAAGAGCTTTTGAGAAAACAATCTAGTGATGTTCATTAGGATGTAAGATTTCACACAAGCATAACTATCATGGCCAATATGCAATGCATATGTTCTCCAGCTGTTGCTAGATGTCACCATCACCAAGACACAAAAGAAAGAAGAATTCCAAAATCCAACCCAGAATAAATAATATTTTGTAAAAGAATTAAGTGCATAGTAAGCGCTGGAGTCTTCCACTCAGAACCTACTTTGTAGTGGGTCATTTTTACTTCCTTTTGGTGATGTCAGTACATTCTGGCCACACAAGCATTACTTTAAATTGGGAAAGGCCTTTCAAATCTGGAAGAAGAAGGCTGATGAAATCCTGTGTCTGGCGTCAGCTTATTTGTGAAAGACAGAGAATACTTTGTCTAATTAGGATAATACTATAAAATATTTTATCAAGCCAAAATTCTTCATGCTAAAATCGAGCACTTCCTTCAAACTCCTTACATAACACAGATGAACATAGCCAAAGGCATCCAAGCATTGTTTACATATGCCTGCACAGCTTTGCCTGCAAAACAACTGTACTTTATCTGCTAATACTAGTAAGTGGATAGCATTAATTAATCACAGAATCATAGAATGTTAGAGACAGCAAGGGGCCTCTAGAGATCAACAAGTCAAAACCCCTTGCCCAAGAAGCATCACCTAGGGCAGGCTGCACAGGTCTGCCCTAGAAGGAGTAAATAAAACTAAGAAAGAAACAATTGTGATAATTTGGTCAAGAGTCAAAGGATAGAAAGATCAGCCATCATGATCTACACATGAATTATTCACAGTGTCTGGGGAAAATGAGTACTGAAATACTTCAGTTCAAAGACCTTCTGATTTCGAAGCAGACTTCAATTTTGCTCAATTACATCCTCAATGTGATAAATGTTAATGCTTAGCTACTACCAGAAGGTTTTTTTTCAACCCTTATTCCTGTTCCTCAGACTTTTCCGATACAACACATAACGCCAACCCCCTCACAAAAGAGTTTACATTAGACAGCAATGGAACAGATACACGTCTTAATTCACACTAGAGATACCTCTGAACAATACATGAAACACACCCAGTGCTAACGCCTTTCTCAGTCATGCTAATTGAGACCTTCTTCAGCAACTGCAAATGCACAGGAAGTGAAGCTTATAATTTAACTCTGCTTTTGCAACTCAGTTCCTTTTGCACCTCTGTTCCTATCATTTCCTGGGACTGTCCACCATAAAACAATTACATGAAGTACTTCTGTTTGATGTCATCTAGGTCTAGAAGCAGCTCATATAACCTCAAACTCTTAACACATTACGCTTAATCTTTTTCAGTACACACAGCAACACAGTTGCTATCACTTGGTCATGCAGATTAAAGTGCAGTCGGTGTTTTTTTTGACATGCCATTCTTTCCCCGGACAGGAACTGTTCTGCATGTTTGTGTACTCCTAGCAGCTAGAGGCACAGGAGAAGACAAGCCTTTCAGCCACTATCACACACTTCCTAGAATGGCATCAATACTACTACATTGCCCTTTAGATTGAATATTGGTCCAAATCACCTACTGCCCACACACAGATGAACACAGGGTGCAAAAGATCAATACAACAGCTAACAAAAGGGAGAGGAAGTGTCCTCTCCAGCCAAGCCAAATACATAAATTCACCAGTCAGCACTCCATTAAGTATCATAACCCCACCCCAAAAATATTGCAAAAAAATTTGAACTTCGACTTCCTTTCAACATGCTAAATGATGCTCTTTACAGTATTTTAGCATGTTACCAGGTTTTAATAAAACAAATGTGCTCAGCTACTGTAGTAGTATTCATGTTTAACCCTACAACACCCCTGGCCCAGTGCACGTGTCTGCTGCCAACAGAACGTGCGCTCAGGGAGTTTAAATCTCAGCAGTGAACATGCCTGAATGTTTCCTCTCTCAGTCCTGCAAATGCTGGCAATAAATTACTTACAAAACATAAGCCTGATTCACTGCCACGTTACACCATTTGTACATAGCTGACTTCAACAGTTACACTAGTGGGAAAGTAGGGGAGGGGTGAAGCAAGCCCTCGTGCTGATAATTAACCATCTTTTTTATTGAACCATAATATACTTCCTCCATAAACTAGGAAAAGAACCAATCAGTGTACACATTTCTTTTGGAATACAAAGTAATTTTAGGAGCTAGCATTATTGTACCATTTGAAATATTCTCTGCTCTCATTAAATGATTCCCCCTGTAATTGATGTCATAAAGAATATCTGTGTTAAGCTGTCTTCATTTCCACAGTTTTCAATCCTTATGATGATCAATTATTCATATACAGACTAGATGAAAGGCAAGACTGTAATGACTCCAAGAGATTTAAGAGTGACATAATAAATCTTGAAAGCAGAACTCAAGTGGGTGATGGTAACAAGAGCCAGTGCTGGACGATCATATTTTACTATTTTTAGAAGTTTCCCTCCATGCTCTCCTTAAAAAAAAAAAAAAAAAGAAAAAAACCCAAAACACCAGCACCTCCTCCTGCACTGCTGATCCCTGCCATCCTCATCTTTCCAGCTCAGACTTCCTTGAAAAGGGAAAGGGCATTTGTATAATAATCGTAAAGTACACTAACACAACTTTATCACATTAAAGATGAGTCAGGACTCTGAAGCTTTCATATGCATCTAAACTTTAGAAAAAAAATCTGCTTTTCTTCCAGACCACAATAAACACAAGCATTGTCACCCATCAGTATCCATGTTATATGTAACTTAAAAAAGGACACATGCTTCTTCATGTAACTCTTATTAGACTTGGGAAGGGTCTGGAAAAAAAACCCAATGACTTAGGAAAAATCAAAGATTTGAACTCATGCTTCCACCTGCTTCATTTTCCCACAATTCTCTTTAAAAAGATCAAGAGCTAAGGGTCATCAGTGTATTTCCAGTGATCACAGTGAGCCATCAGGCATGTCTAAGCATGCAGGTTCTGGCCTGCTTCCAAGCATGGCTTTCAGTCATGTTTAGGAGCATGCATCTCTATTAATTATACAAATAAAGAAGCCTATCCCAAAGCACATTCTTTGGATTTCTCTTCAAATACAATAAAGACATTGTTCTAGTCTTACATGTCTTCTTCATGCTTGCAGTAATTGTCTGTAGTAACTTGGATGCATACATTAGGTTTGAAAATATATATATTTATAAATCCATTTTGCAAGACTGCAACCACATTTTGCACAACTGTAAAAAATGTAATTTTCAAATTTGCAATTCAATGCAATTGAACTGCAATGCAATTACAATTTCAAATTGTAATTTTCAAATTTCCTTGTTGCAGGATTCTCATGCAAACAAAAGATTACCAAATTGCTAATAACTTTTCAGAGTTAAAACCAAAATCTTTGGTTAAATATAGGGCAAATTACAAAGCCTTTATGTAATCCAAAATTTCTTACTAGTTCTGCACTTCAGAACATTATTATGTCTGTTAAGAAGATGTACAGTAGGTACACACCTTGCAACATGATCCCACATTTTTAGAGTGTACTAAAAATAAGTTTCCTATAGTGGTAGACAAATTATGTGATTAAAAGATTAGATACTGTTGGACATTTTGCAGTAAAAGAAGTGGCAGTTTTCCTCAGTTATGATTTACAAAATATGACCCTAATTGATTTGTATAACAGTAACTGTAGCCATAGTTACAACTACTGCCAAAGTCCTTTGCCAGTTGCTTGCTTTCTCTCCTCTGGGATTTCTCCTTTTCATAATACACTTGCAAGAAACAATAAGTCTTGAAAATGTCTGCAAGGAGTTAATTCTAAATGATAAAGCAATCCAGCCCGGAAAGCAGCTAAGATTTGGCTTATGTCAACAGGTAGAATTTACAGTCCCACAAAAAGAAATGTTTAACAGTCAACTATTTAGTTGCAATAAATCAGGCTTTCACTGTGTTCTTCTTATCACTGTGATCTATAGATGAAAAGCAGAATATAGTGGCTAATTATTAATTTTATTTATTACCACAGGCAGGATTTTCTAGTAGTATTCTGTTCTTTAATGTGAAACTAGGGATCAGAACTTCATGACGATCTGAAGCTGATTTCTTAACAGTTTTGACTTCCTGCTCTTCGTAGTCACCATAAATCTTGTTTTCCTCCTCAAAACTTCAGATGTTTCTAACTTCTTATCTATCAGCCTCTAAAGTGCTTCCAGATTGCCACAAATGTTTCAGCAGACTCTGCAGGCTTGCCTGCCACTCTGCTAAGTGTCACGCCATATATCTCTTTTAGGGGAGTTCCCCACCGAAGAAGCCGTACCATATGAAAACCATCTAAGTAGGGAGGACCCAGAGCCATTCCAGCCTCAGCCATATTTAAAGTCTGAACCCACACTGTTTGCATACAAAGTGATTGGACAAACTCGCACTTAAGCTCACCATGCTAGAGCAAGCAAAAAAATCTCAGTTCTCACTGCAACACAAAAGCTCAGGCAAGGCTCTGGGCCACATCCTTCAGCAACTGCTCTGTATTGTTTTGCAATAGCTTTGCATGATTGATCTCAATGCAGATACATGAAACCGAGATTGTGGACCACACTGCTTTATCTGAAACTTTGATAGCAGAGATGTCATCACATAGGCACTGGTAAGTTTCCAGCCTTAAAACTGGTTGTCTTTAAAAAAGGAAAAAAAGGAGGGTGGGAACTGAGGAAGGAGAGGAAGGAAAGGTGATAAGGAAGGAAAAGGTATTTGAAAAAACATGCTTCATCATTAAGCGTTTCAGAACTAAAATCATAATAAAATAATTTGCAATTGCCCTATCTATGCTCTTTACACATCACAGTCACCAGAGCAAGTCAACAGAATAGGCAGTTTTCAATCTAAATTTGACACTTGATTGAATCCCTCAGTGTGTTCTCAAGCAGGAAAATGAAGACATTTTCCTAGCTCTAACTGGGAAACAGGCCTTAGAAACAAAGGGGTACAGGAAGGTTGGACCTACTTCCAGAAAGAATTCTTGAAGGCTCAGGAATAGGCTGTCCCATTGTGACAGAAGATGAGCCAAAGAGGGAGACAGCCAGACTGGATGGTTAAGGAGCTTCTAAAGGAATTAAAATAAAAAACAGAGAGTGTATCACCTTTGGAAAAAAAGGGAGGTATTCCAGGAAGAGTTCAAGGATGTTGTTAGGTCTTGTAGGAAAAAAATTAGAGAGGCAAAAGCCCATTTAGAACTGACGTTGGCCACTGCTGTTAAGGACAATAAAAAATATTTCTATAAATGTACTAACGGCAAAAGAAGGGGCAAGGACAACCTCCAGTCCTTACTAGATGGAGAGGGGAATACAGTGACAAAGGATGAGGAAAAGGCAGAGGTACTTAACACATTCTTTGCCTCATTCTTCAATAGTAGGACAGTTTGCCTCCAGGACAACTGGCCTCCTGAGCTGGCAGATGGAGTCAGGGACCAGTATAGTCCCCATGTAATCCAGGAGGAAGCAAGGGACCTGCTGAGCCACTTGGATCCTGAAAAGTCCATGGGACCAGCTGGGATCCATCCTAGAGTGCTGAGAGAGCTGGCAGATGAGCTGGCCAAGCCACTCTCCACCATTTATCAACAGTCCTGGCTCACTGGAGAGGTCCCCGGAGACTGGAAGCTACCAATGTGATGCCCATCCACAAGAAGGGCGGGAAGGAGGAACTAGGAAATTACAGACCTGTCAGCCTGACCTCAGTGCCAGGCAAGGTCATCTTGATTGCCATCACAAAGCACCTACAGGTTGAGGAATCAGGCCCAGCCAGCATGGGTTTAGGAAGGGCAGGTCCTGCCTGACCAACCTGATCTCCTTTTATGATTAGGTGACCCGCCTGGTGAATGTGGGGCAGACCGTGGATGTAGTCTACCTGGACTTCAGCAAAGCTGGCAGCTTGGACAGATTCACTCTGATATGGGTGAAGAACTGGCTGGAGGGCAGAGCCCAGAGAGTGCTGGTGAATGGTGCCACATCCAGTTGGCAGCCAGTCACTAATGGTGTCCTACAGGGATCAGCACTGGACTTGGTCCTGTTCAATATATTTACTGATGATGTGAACTGGGGGATTGAGTCCAGCATCAGTAAGTCTGCAGATGACACCAAGCTAGGAGCAGGTGTGGATCTGTGGGAGGGTAGAGGAATCCTGCAGAGGGACCTTCACAGGCTGGATGGGTGGGCAGAGGCCAATGGGATGAGATTTAACAAGGCTAAGTGCAGGGTTCTACACTTTGGCCACAACAACCCCAAGCAGCACTACAGGCTGGGGACAGAGTAGCTGGAGAGCAGCCAGGAAGAAAAGGGCCTGGGGGTACTGGTAGATACTAGCTGAACATGAGCCAGCATCGTGCCTAGGTGGCAAAGAGAGCCAATGGCCACACCTCTAGTACTGTGTCCAGTTCTGGGCTCCTCAATTCAAGAGAGATGTTAAGATATTGGAATGTGTCCAGAGAACGGTGATGAAGCTGGTGAGAGGCCTGCAACACAGCGCTGTGAGGAGAGGCTGAGGGAGCTGGGGGTGTTTAGCCTGGAGGAGGCTCAGGGCTGACATCACTGCTGTCTACAACTACGTGAAGAGAGACTGTAGCCAGGTGGGGGGTCGATCTCTTCTCCCAGGCAACCAGCAACAGAACAAGTGGACACAGTCTCAAGTAGTGCTGGGGGAGGTATAGGCTTGGTATTACGAGGAAGTTCTTCCCAGAGAGAGTGATTTGCCATTGGAATGGGCTGTCCCTGGAGGAGTTCAAGACTTGATGGGGCACTTAGTGCCATGGTCTAGTTGATTGGATAGGGCTGGGTGACAGGCTGGACTGGATGATCCTGGAGGTCTCTTCCAACCCGGTTGATTCTACGAGCTGTCAGGAATTGTCACACTTCTAGGGAAAATATGGGGCAAAGTCAGAAAGAAAGGGAAGGAAAGGAGATTTACAATGCTTATGTAGCTGTTGGAGCTATTTCTGTAATGTAAAATGCTAACAACAATGCAACTTAGCAAAGCCATTCTTGTGCCCCAAAGTATGTTTAAAAGAAAGCCACGTAATAAAGGAAATTCAGGTACTGAGAAACAGGCAGTGTAACACAGAAAGACAGTGTAGTATGGAGTAAGAAATCTTGTATGACACACTGGCTCCTCATGTGAAAAATGGTCTAAGATACCATTCATTACTCTGGTCAGGAGTTCTTAAAGAATACAAAGTGAATATACAAAAGGCTTCTCTCTTTCTATAGCATTATCTTTTTGAGTGTGGCAGTACATTTGACAAATGTCTAGCAACCTAAGGGATAAGATGTTATGTTTGTGTCACATGAAATGTGAAATGACATAAGACTCAATGTCATGTTTCCTGATGGTGCTTTCATGTTCAATTATGATGGGTTTTAAGCTGTTTGGTTTGCTTCTGCTGTTTGCATGGGCTCGTGTGAATAGTTTAGTATCTGGGTCATGGGGTTTGGCCACATGTGGCAGAGTTTACAGGATTTTATACATTCTTCTATAAATAGGTGCTGAGAATATCCTCCCTCGTTCCTACATTTGGCTCCTAGATGCAGCATTCACAGATGGAACTCCCTTGTGTGAAGCAGAGCTGAATGCTTACAGATGTGTTTGACAGAACTAGCTTTTCTCTTAAACACACTTTCCAAATCATGTTTCTCTTAGCAAAATGAGGGAGAGTTCATAAAATAGGAATCCATGTTTGAAAGGAGTTATTCTGTTAAGAAATACCGTAACATTGTGAAACAGGAAAAAAAAAGTGAAGAACACTTGAATGATATCATTGGAGACCATCTTTCTCCACTTTTGTAGAGGTAAACAAATCAGCTGCAATCGTCTTTATTTAGCTTTCCCCATATCTAAGGCACTCTGTCTCAGCTGGATGCTCCACTAGGTGCAAGAATAACAATATATTCCCAAGGAAAACTGCATGCTCTTGTAAGGGCTTTTTTCTTTTAGTGACCATTTTGCTCTATCTTCTGGACTGCTTGCAGTTGCCAGGGATTCCTTCTCTACTTTCTGCCCTGTTTGCAACCCCAGGCAATGACAGTCCACTGAGAAGCACAGGAACGAAACAGCGTTCTTCAGATTCCTCCTCTCCCCATGCTCTTCACTGTCGACCCAATGGATTGCACTGACAGTTACAAAATTCCTCTTATGATTATTTTTCCAGACAGATGCTGCTGGGTTGCTTTGTTACATTTGGATGCATTTTTCTAATTTATTAATTCACATTTCTCCAGGGCGGGGCCTGTCTAGGATCAGCAAAGGGCAGACAACTCTGCGTCTGCTTTCTAGCACCCACTTCCATTCTGCCGATTCTCACTGCATGTTGCTCCCCCCCCCTTCCCTTTCTCCTAACTGCTCTGTGCCTCAGCATTTTTATCTACTTTGCCAAGTCCCTCAAACATCTGCTTCTTCCGCCCTTGCTCTTGTGCTCAAGAATGTTTCTGGCAAAAGCTTATGACCAGAAACCTATTCTTCCCTCTTTTGGTCACTCCCCAGTACAACACCTCTCCCATCACAAGTCTCTGGACTAAAATCTCTAGTGACTTCAAGTCAGCCCCTCTTTGTCTTTCTCTACTTCCCTTTTCAGTGCTCAAGATTGTAACAAGCTCTCAAAAGAAGCTTGACAGAGCATGACTTGATCGTCTTCCTCCTATAGTTTACCTTTACCTTCAGTGTTTACCCTGAAGTCTCTTTCACTTCCACATAATCTCTAGTGCAGATGCAAAAGTTACTTAAGTTTTTCTCCATCTAGCCCATGACCACCTCCTGAACATTCCTCTCAGGCTCCTGCTGCACTCTTTTACTCTTTTCTCCTTAAATGGAAATACAGAACAAACTCTGACCTAAACCACACAAACCAACCAACCAAACCTCAATCAAACAAACACCACTCCCCTGCAAAAAAAACAAAACCAAAACCCAACAACAACCACAAAGAAGCACAACACTGACTTCTTCCATCACTAAGCTCACTCTGTCTTGTCATTACCATTACACAGACGTTTTTTTCACATCACTTCCAGCTAAGATCCTCTGCAGTCTGGCCTTTCTCCTCATATTTCAATAAAGATGTTGTCATTACAATTTCAAGTGACTGTTTCCTAGACAAATTTCACAGACACTTCTTCTATCTGCATTCCCTCTGTGTATCATTATTTTCAACACTCTTGAGTATGTATGTTCAAATGTATACCTCCCCACACCTCTTATTTCATTGATATCATATCTCAATTGCCTTATTTCTTCAACTGATCCTTCAGAAGGACTCTCCCATTCTTTCCTCCATTTTTCTGTGGGACTCCTGCTCTGTATCACAATTGAATTATGTTATCCTGTAAGTGGGGACAAGTGATGAGTGCTGTGCCTCAAAGGTCAATGCTGGGACTGGTGCTGTTCAATATCTTTGTTGGTGACACGAACAGCGGGATCAAGTGCATTCTCAGCAGGTTTGCCAGTGACACTAACCTGTGTGGTGCAGTCAACATGCTGCAGGGAGGAGATGCCATCCAGAGGGACCTTAAAAGACTTAGAGGTGGGCCAATGCTAACTTCATAGAGTTCAACAAAGCCATGCACAAGGTCCTGCACCTGGTTTGGGGCAATCCCAAGCACAAATACAGCCTGGGTGGAGAATGGATAGAGAACCGTCCTGAGGAGGAGGACTTGGGAGTCCTGGCTTATGAGAAGCTCAGCACGAACCAGCAATGTGTGCTTGCAGTCCAGCCAGCCAACCAAATCTGGGCTGCATCAAAAGTGTGGCCAGCAGGTCAAGGGAGAGGATTCTGCCCCTCTACTCTGCTCTTGTGAGGCCCCATTTGGAGTACTGCGTACAGATCTGGAGTCCCCAACAGATAAAGGATATGGAACAGGTCCAGAGAAGGGCCACAAAGATGATCAGAGGGCTGGAACACCTCTCTTATCTACACAGCTAAAGACTTTTTGGTTGCTTAGCCTGAAGAAGGCTTCAGGGAGGGAGACCTTATGGCAGCCTTCCAGTATTTGAAGGTGGCCTTCAGAGTAGATGGAGAGGGACTTTTTACAAAGGCAAGGAATGATTGCCTGAAATCCTAAGAGGCTAGAATGAACATTAGGAAGAAATTATTCCCCGTGAGAGTAGTGAGGCACTGCAACAGGCTGCTCAGAGATGCTGGGAAGGTTCCAACCCTGGAAGTGTTCAAAACCAGGATGGAGTTTCAAGCAACTTGGTCCAGTAGATGTCCTTGCCCATGGCAGGGGGGCTGAAACTAGATGACTTTTAAGGTTACTTCCAATCCAAACTATTCTGTGATTCTATACTATTTTCACTTCTTTTTAAGGTTAAAGACTTATTTGCTGATTCTCCATGTTCATGTCAGGAATTAGCCTCACTGAAATCTCACAAGTATGTGGCCACAAACTAAGGCCCAGCACAATTTTAATATGTTCTTCTTTCTTCCTCCTTTTTAAAGGCTTCCCATCATCTTCATCTCTCAACTTCAATCACAGTGAACTACCCCACATGATTACTAGCCTCTTCATGCCATGAATTTGAGAAGATTCTCTTTGCTTTGACCTCTCTAGTCTTCACATTCAAACCACATCTAATATCCAAAGCTGAAACACCCCATAGCTCTCATCCTCTTGCAGCCTGTGTAAAGCTCCTTCTTTCTTTATGTTAACCAAAGTCCTTCTAGCTTCTCCTCTGGGGCTTCTCTCAAAGAATCTCTTGAGCTGCTGGACCTTTCTTAATGCATTTTCTTTTCATTTTTTTCTGCTAGAACAAGTACAATGCTCATTTGACTTATTGAGAGGCTTACAAACACTGAGATTAAAGCAGACATGAAAAGCTAGACTAAAAATCATTCCCTCTCCCTGCTTTTTCCCTAAAGTGAGCAGAAATCATGCAACAAGCAGGAAGGGGTAAAATAGCTCGGGAGACCAAGGCAGCTGGTCTCATCAGACAACCGCACCCAGCTGTTTTATATATGGGACAGGAAGAGGAAATGAGAAGCCAGAGTAGGAGGATAATTCCCTGTTCAGAAACTTAATGTGAAAAGACTGTTGTATTAAAGGCTGTATTTGTTTATACCACATAAAAGATCTGAACAAATAGGTATTGCCACTGTTGCAGGGTAAAAACTATAAAGCATTTTAGTACTTTTATCCTGGGGCTTGTGTCTTTTTCCCCCCCTTTTTCCTTTAACACTTCTGCTTTGAATATGTTTTATCAGAATAACAAAAAATTGAAACTGGTTTTGTTGGATTTACCTTTGCAATTTCTGGCTTGGTTTGCTTTAAGCAGTCATTTGTCATAAACTGGATAGAAAAACCAGTATCTTCTCTAATTCCTATGAAGGTTTTAGTCTTCATTCCAATTTCTGTAATTCCTCCAACCTAGACTTTACCCATAGGATCATGTATCATATTTGGTTTCCAAAATACTTGAGTTTCTATGTCCTATCAAACAGGTGTTTTGGACTATCAAAAGGTCACAGTGATTTCTGGTTTTCAGTTTGTGAAGCATACTGAGAAAATATTGTTACTAGACTGGTATTTTTAGCTCAGCTGATATCAAGAGAAGCAACAAGAAAGAATTACCTGTTCTCCTCCCCTTACTCTGTAATATATTAATTTCTCTAGTAGTGTCAATTTCTTTCACCTAATACCTAAGTACATTCACTAGTTTACAGAAAGAAGCCCTGCTCCTAAGGAAAGAGGAACACTGAGTCTCCTGTTTTTTTGCAGCTTTTGATTCTATCAGGCATGGCTTGTATTACAAGCAATACACAGCTCAGAATTGCCAATCTTGTAACAATTTTCATCAGCAGTGCTGTAAAACGAAGCAAACTCATTTCTAAACCCCATTACAGTCTATAACTTCATTCTTATTTTTGCTTTCATTAATAAAAAAGATGCAATTCATGCTACATTTTCTGTGAATCAAGGGAGACTAATGGAATCATACTTTACGTACTTGAAACAACAATTGGGTCGAAAATGAATATGGAAATTAGCACAATGTATTTAGAAATTTACCATTACCACACTAAAAAGCTACAGCAAAATAATAAAAAAAGGCCCATAACGGCTGCAGGTCTATTTCATGGACTCATAGTTTCCCTTCTTATCATAGAATATAACTTTTAAAAATGTTTGCAAAGTTCAATTTCCTATATTTAGTTTCTAAACTCTTGCGTAATATGCCTGCTGCATAATGAGAAAGTTTTAATGCCAAGATCACTTGACATATATGAGAGCAGACACCAATATTTTTACCTGGTTCTCAGAATCACTGCCTGTTCAGTGGCTATAAACTGCTGTATTTGAATTTTATCATTCCTAAAGCTCGAAGTGTGTGAAAAAAAAACCAACATTGATATATCTTAGGTTTTTTGATAGTGGATGTTATTAGACTGTCTGAGTGGAGTTCTATTCAGTTGCACAAGCCATCTGAAATAATGATGCTTCTTTCAAGTTGGGAAGTGACAAAAGTAAGTGGCTCTGCGTGATCTACTTGTCTAGAGAAATCACTTGCTGCAAACACCAAACACCTCACAATGGCTCCACACCAAATGTTTTTGTTTTTTTTTTTTTTTTATGGTGTTCCATCTTTCACAGGCAGACTTAGGCATATGGTAGTCACAGATTTAATCTCAAACTGTCACAGAGTAAAATGAGTCTTGTGCTTGGAACCCAAATATTTTCCTGTCAGTGTTATCTTGTGTTGTTTACATTTGTGCCAATGTTATTTTATTTTTTGCCAATGAAATGCATTACATTCAAGTGTCAGCATTCCTGGAAAAAAGAAGCCTGAGAGGAGATCTTATCACTCTCTCTGACTATTGGAACAGAGGTCATAGTGAGGTGGGTGCTGGTCTCTCCTCCCTAGTAACGAGTGACAGAACAAGAGGAAATACCATCAAGTTGTGCCAGGGGAGGTTTAGATTGTGTATCAGAACAAACTTCTTCACTGAAAGTGTTATCTAACACTGGAATTGGCTCCCCAGAGAGACAGCTGAATCACCATTCCTAGAGGTGTTTAAAAGATTAGCAGATGTGGTGCTAAGGTTCAGCACCAGACTGTAGAGTCAGAAAGTAGCTGGATCTTAAAGGTCTTAAAAAAGCAATTTAATGACTCTATAAATGGAGCGTAAGCTGCAAATTATGCTTTCTTCACATATATAGTATGGGTTTCTGTGAGTAACCCTGCTGAAATCATTTGAATGACTTATTAAGAAGTCTGGGTGCTAACACATATTAGAATATTTTTATGAAATATTATTCAGATTATTTATCTTTGGTGAATTCATATTGAAAACGAGCGGAGGGAGCAAAATGTTTACAATCACTTTAACCATAGTGACTAGTTATTATTATATTAAAATAGCTATTTGCATGTACTTGCAACATGAAGACTTAAGACCTAAACCAAAGCTCTTCCGTGCATCTTTAAGGACCACCTAGTGGACACATGTAATGCCACCTCTGCAGCACTGCACACCTCCCTCTTGGAAAAGGAAATGGGAAGAAATTAATTCAACTACAGCTTTTTAACAAACCTCTATCTTCTCTTGACAAACATCAGAGCAGAAAGAAAACTTATTTGCCCAAATAAATGTACTTAAAAAATGAGAATGTTGATTTCATTGTGTCTCTCTTTTTTTTACATGGAGAAAGACTGGAACAGATGGGCTGTTTAATAAAAAAAATGTAGAAACCTGTTTTCCTAGGAGACATATGTGTAAAAGTCTGTAAAATACCTGCTTAAATTGTAATAAAACCTGTATTCCATGTGTGGTATCTTCAGTATCAACCCAGAATAAATTTTGAAGTGGAAGCAAACAGCATCTATATTAAAAACTAATGATGTAAAAAATGTCTTCAGTAATAATAATCTAAAATGTGAGTAACCTCAGACATGCTGTCTTCCTCCATTTAAAAACGTGTTTTCTCTATTCAACTGTATTCCACATAGTTAGCAATATGTATTCACCCTACTACATAAAGCATACCTTGTCATGTGCAGTATGGAGCTACTGCCTATGTTATAAAGATGTATTTGTTTGTATTTACAACCGAATTTCCTCAATTTATCTTCATTCAGATTTGTTAAATATTCATTTATTCATTGCAGAACCTTGCCCATTTCCTTAGTCTGCATTCAGACAAAGCATTAATATGGGACCTTAACTACAAACCGTATTTTTCTGCCATTTGGTAGTTTCTAAATATACCAGGAAGCAGAGCTCGATGGAACTATGTTTCCCTCATGTCCTGTCTATCACTGGCACAAACACAACATCTTTTGTAAAACCGTAACAGTTGGTTTGATGCTTTGTGTTACTTTTTCTGATGTCTTACAAACTCTGGAAATAAGGCCATGACTGCGCAGCAGCAGCAATGTAAATGATGTCTTACGCAGGATTATCTATGGTATTAAATGGCTATCCCTGAAATATTATTGCTTATAAAATCAACCCTTCCTATCTCACGGAGCCCCCTATGCCCTTTATATAGCCAAGAGCAAACCAGTTCAGGGCAAGTGTTTGTGCTCAAGAGGAATATGGTGTCATGGAAATTCACATGGAGCTAGTTATTTCTGTGGAACATTCTACTGTTGGAGAAGACAGAGCAAAAAAAAGTGCACATCCTGTAAGAAGCTGGAGTCCTTGTGTGAGTGGAAAACATGCTTTAGCAGCTACCTCTTTGTAGAAGCTGAAGTGAGCCTGCTCTGGCTGGCAGGCTATTGAGAATGTGATCATTTGCCAGCAAAAGGAAAAGCTTTCAAAAAAATAATGTGAATGGGGGTAGGGTCAGAACTGAGGCACAATAGGTTTTAGATAATGACTCATTAAAATCCTAGTATGCCTCTGCTGTCTTACATATGGCTGCAGTCTTTCTAGGAGGTCACTGTTTCTTGGCCGGAATGCTGTTTTCCTGTTGGGTAATGTCACCTAACCAGTACTAATAGGTTACTGAATAATCTGAACCTCCAGTAATGGGCCAGCCTGCTCAAGCCCTAATCTACAACAGACTAGTAGGGCATTTGGGATGTCTTGCCACTTACCGTTTGTGAACCTCTCCAAGAGTTCATCATCTCCATTTTGCCCATGCCATCTCGGCTCGATGAAGAGATCAGTGCTGGGTCTGACTCTGTTCTGTACGTTTATTGATGATCTGGATGAGGAGATTGAGCCGATCATCACTAAGTTTGCAGATAACACCAAGTTAGGAGCAGGTGCTCATGTGCTGGAGGGTAGAAGGGCCTTGCAGAGGGACCTTGACAGGCTGGATGGGTGGGCAGAGGCCAATGGGATGAGATTTAACAAGGCTAAGTGTAGGGTTCTACAACAACCCCAAGCAGTGCTATAGGCTGGGGACAGAGTGGCTGGAGAGTGGCCAGGCAGAGAAGGACTTGGGGGTACAGGTAGATAGTAGGCTGAACATAAGCCAGCAGTGTGCCCAGGTGGCTAGAAGAGCCAGTGGCATCTTGGCCTGTATCAGGAAGAGTGTGGCCAGTAGGACAAGGGAAGTTATTCTTTCCTCTACTGAACACTGGTCAGGCCACAGACCTACGTCCAGTTCTGGGGCCCTCAATTCAAGAGAAATGTTGAGGTACTGGAACACATCTAGAGAAGGGTGATGAAGCTGGTGAGGGGCCTGGAACACAGCCCTGTGAGGAGAGGCTGAGGGAGCTGAGGTTGTTTAACCTGGAGAAAAGGAGGCTCAGGGGTGATCTCACTGCTGTCTACAACTACTTGAAGGGAGGTTGTAGCCAGGTGGAGGCTGGTCTCTTCTCCCAGGAAACGAGCAACAGAACAAGGGGACACTGTCTCAAGTTGTGCTGGGGGAGGTATAGGCTGGATGTTAGGAGGAAGTTCTTCACAGAAAGAGTGATTTACCATTGGAATGGGCTGCCCAGGGAGGTGGTGGACTCATGAGAAAAGACTAGATGAGGCCACTTACTGCCATGGTCTAGCTGATTGGCTAGGGCTGGGCGATAGGTCGGCCTGGATGATCTTGGAGGTCTCTTCCAACCTGGCTGACTTTATGATTCTGTAAGAGTTGTGTAAGGTGGCTCTGAGGATAAGAGAGGCTGGGCAGCTGCATTCCTATAGGATGGATTTCACCTGTGGAATTAGAAAAGCTTATGTCAGACTCTAAATTCCAGAAAAAAATCTTTTCTTCAAAACATACAGAGAATGCATTCCCACTCACTTGAAACACAGAGCTAGTAGACGAGAACCAGGAATGAAAACAACTATAAATAGCACAGAATAGCCTCACTGAACACAAACTGAACAAAGTGGAAAAATAGGCAAGCGATGTAGCTCATCTTAAGTCCTCCTGACACTGAAAGAATGAATTGCAATTGCTTCAAGAACACAAGTCATCTTTGTTATGCTTAATGTCTATGAAATCACTGTAAAGAGATAAGAAAGTTAGGTGTAAAGTTCTTAAAAAAATCCCTGGTGTCCAGAGCCCTAGTTGCTCTGAAGCATCTGGTAAGTTTCCCAAGTTACTGCAATCATGTAGAGAATTGCCTAAACTGCTAAGTCCATCTCGTCCCACCCCCTGGTCATTCCTGGGGCAAGCTGCTGCTTGGACACCACAGTATCTCCATCGAGAACTGCTGCTCCTCAGCACACATACTAGGTAACGGAGTTTGGAAGACCTCTACAAAGCTTGTTGCACATTCCTACATCAAAGGAATCATTTTGCTGTAGAAATAGGACTTTTATTACTCCTGCTACATTAAAGTGATTAGATGGGGGATCTTCACCATCTGTGCAAAAGAATTCCTTCTTCTGTCTTTACTTTGAGTTGAACAAACATCTTATCTTTATATGACCCTTAAAACCTGCTGCTTGAAAGCACCAGAAAATCAGTTGTAGCAAACTGTGTTCTGCTACCAGAAACAAAACAGAGGAAGAGATCAACATCTGTGATTCTATTTAGAACAACTGTGCCTAGGACAATTGCCACAATTGCTGCTTGGCAGGCAATGGGTAGTTTTCCTGTAACAGTTAGAAAGCTTGATTCTGTACTGGTTTGTGCCGAGTCTACGTTTTTAAACCAAAGAACTTACGTTAGAGTAGAATTGGGCCCTTTACTTGGCTGAGGCATTGAGCATCTTTCACCTTTGCACACAGCTACCATGACAAATCATTCTTACAAGCCTCTCATCTAATTTCCATTTTTCTTCAAGTGTTCAGAATACCCCTGCACATGCAAACTGTTGCCATAGGGATCTGTCTAAACATGGCCTGTTGCTAAACAGCAGCCCTAACCAGAAAGACACCTTTCACTATAATGTTGAAATGGGTTTCAAAGATGGACTGCCAAGTGCGATACACAGTACCATGCTGGACCTGTCCCTGAATTGCTGTTGGCATTCTCCTTGCTGCCCTTTCTGTGAAGAGTCACTGTCAAGTGAATGTCATCCCTTCAGGGCTGTGCCAGAGATGGGAAGCCACTTTCCCCTTGAGATCAGCCAGTACCATTAAATGTGAGCAGTATTACCTAAAACCATGTCCAGGGATCAAATTCAGTGATCAAGTTCATTACATGAGGAAAATTGTCACTTGAGACCTTTCCACAACAACTAAAAAGTAGGGTGGAATTTCCCAACTTTGACTCCCCTTTGATTACAGGTTTAAATGATAAGAGATTAATCCATAATCACCTGCTGAGCATTTACACCTTGCACGTCCTCCCTCTTCTGAATGTCTAAGCAGCTCAGCATGCTCTGCCACTTCTACAGCAGCAGAATGAGTCTTCATCTGCTATTTCTAGGACAAGCCGCTGTTCAGCATTCTTACCATTTTTCTGTCCCTGATTTGATTTTCTCTTTGCCCTCAAATTCAATTTTCGAGCAAATTATCCCAGCTGCTCGCGAAGCCTCCCCCAAGCACAGAGAGCAGGCCGCGTTCCTTCGTGACGCGCTGCTTATCACACCTGCCCGGCCCGTCACCTCCCCCTACCAGCAGCCACTGCAAAGAGAGCCGTCCGCCCCTCCACCAGGGAGCTGCCGAGTCTACGGGCAATCGGCAAAACGCACCCGGAGGAGCATCGCTGGTGTCCCCTCCACCCTGCGGTGGGTGAAAGCTCCTCCGGACCCATTCCCCTCTCCTCTCCCCCGCCGGGGCGCGGTGAGACAACATGGCGGCGGACAAACACTGCACTCCCTCGCCCTTTGTGCTCCTGCTGCCGCCTCCTCCACTCCCCAACCCGGCGCGCGCAGCGCCCTCCAGCAACAGCGACCCCTAGCGGCGCCTCGGCGCGCAGCAGGCTCTTGCCGGCCGCCTTTGTCCCACCCTCGCTGCCTGTGACTCGTGTGCCGTCCGAGGAGTGCCCCGCCCTCACTCGGTAGCGCTTCTGACGTCAGAGCGCGCAAGTTGCGTACCGCGCGCGTGTCGTCGGCGGGCCGGGCTTTCCTAATGGCTTCTGGCGTGGTGAGTCTTGCTGCTGGTAGAATCACAGAGGTACAGCATCGTCGAGCGCAGTTGTTACTCCTCATAAACACACCAGCAGCAGCGAGGGAGATCACACTATGGAAGGTTTAGTTTCATTCTCGTCTGAAATTTGCCTGCCGAATCACACGGTGTGCCTCTCAAATCTCATCAGCCTTGGTTGGTTCCTGCCTGGTGCTGGGCAGAGAAAGGTAGAAACATGTTACATAGCTGCCTTCCCACTGGCTTCCAGTGCATCATCCTTCAGGCTTAAGGGGGCAGAAGAGGATCTGTACCAAAAGGGAGCCTGGATGGACAGTACTTACTCGAGTTTGGAGATTGCCTCTTGGTGCAGTGGGAGAACAGAGTCAGCAAGTGTGAAAATCAGCTTGTCTCTTACTGGATGAAGTTTTGCAGAGTCTGAACCTAGAAACAGTTGGCATTTAAGCAGTTAATACGACTCAGGGCAGTCAGTCATGCCCAGCTTTTACCAAAGAGGAGCAATAGATTTGTTCCTGAGTCACTGAGCACTGCTGAAGATCTCGTCCACTGCTAGGGTCTGTAATCTGGTGCCTTTATGTGAGCAGCTTGGTGAACCATGAGAATGGGGCAATCAGATGG
The DNA here is from genome assembly GCA_013400475.1 of Tricholaema leucomelas. NCBI lineage: Eukaryota > Metazoa > Chordata > Aves > Piciformes > Lybiidae > Tricholaema lacrymosa > Tricholaema leucomelas. The sequence continues at coordinate 341,885 of WAAF01008793.1, forward strand.
TTCTCTGCAGCTCTCCACGTTCAGCTGACAACTTCAGTAGTCTCTGGCAGAGTCTGTGAAAGCCTATGATTTCTGATACCAAGATAATTTTCCTTTAACTGTTTGTGTAGTTTCAAAAAAAAAAAAAGTTGACAGTTGGATATTTTGAAGAATAAACCCAACTACATCTAGACAAAATCACACTATTTGTTCAACATTAGCTATTTATTCTTATGGCAGTTAAAAAAGCACTGAAATTGCCCTTGAAAAAAGTAATACCTGCTGTGTTTTAATTGAACATTCTGAGTACCTCGTGAGTTTCATATGCCAAATACACATAAACACAATACTTTCAAGGACCCCGAAGCAACATACGCTACGTGTTTGCCTTAAATGTGTCACTGATTCCATTTGTGTTATATTAAAATAGCTGTCTTTCATACATACCGAAAAGCAGTGCTGTAATACTAGTTGACAGAGTAGATCAGGTCAGAGATGATAACCAGCAAATGTTGATGGTCTGCAGAGGGTCTGGAAATGATATATGGAATAGAATAGAATAGAATAGAATTGAATAGAATAGAATCAACCAGATTGGAAGAGACCTCCAAGATCATCCAGTCCAACCTATCACCCAGCCCTATCCAGTCAACTAGAGCATAGCACTAAGTGCCTCATCCAGTCTTTTCTTGAACACCTCCAGGGATGGTGACTCCACCACCTCCTTGGGCAGCCCATTCCAATGGCAAATCACTCTCTCTGTGAAGAACTTCCTCCTAACATCCAGCCTATACCTCCCCCAGTACAAGTTGAGACTGTGTCCCCTTGTTTTGTTGCTGGTTGGGCTCTGCAGCATACCAGCTCTCATTCTTATTCTGGGAGAGAATGGATTTGAAGACATCTAGTTTCACTGAGGGTTATGCTTTGCTAGCTCACTGTCTGTTTCTACAAGTCTCCAGTCCTTAATAATGTTACTGATCTTGATTTTGGTTTTCTGTAGGAAAAAAATGTTTTCAGGTGACAGCATCATGCATCACTGGTGCTGCTCTGGAAGTGGGTTGTTCTAAATATGGATCTGGCTCTGACTATGGGTGCTTTTCAATAAGCTCTTTATTAACTTGGCACCATTTCCTACCGAAGTATTAGTGTGGGAACTGTTCCATTGGCAAGGTTTCTGCTTAACTCCAGACTACTTAAACCAAATAATGTTGCTGTCAGTTACAGTTGTGTCGGCTGCATCACAACTACTTTAGTGCTTTTGACACATGTACTTGTCTGTAACATCTTTCTGAGTGAGCTCAAAGAAGAAAGAAAACCAGCATAGGGTATATAGCTTTTTTTTCCCAGCTTACATACTTCAATGCCTGTTTCCCTTTTGAGAAATTGTTGCTTTGTGGGCTTCTGTTGATTTAGTTTGACTTTGGCATATGTGATGAGTCTTGGATTTCCCTCAGTGTAACTTTCTGTTTTCAGGCAGTGTAGGACATGTTCAGTCCTTCTCACAGGCTCCTCCATGCCTTCTTAGTAATTTTATTCAATACAGAAGAAAACACCTTTTTAGTATCTTTAAACAAAATCTGAGATGAATTTCTCCTTACTGGTAACAGGTGCTGGGAGGACCCACTACCAGCCACCTTGTTCTAAAAGCAGGATATAAGTTTCCATTACTTTCATCTTAGGGTAATTGGAGAAAGATAAATATGTATCACAGAGCCTTTTGTTACTGGAGATAGATGTAATAACTAACAACTGAAAAAAACGCAGTTTGTCTCTATGTTACAGAAAGTATCCTAAGAGTTCTCTTAAATCATTTTTGTCCTTTGCTTCTTCGGTGACTGTTTTCTTGAGGAGGCTGTAGAATTGACATACTCTTACCCTATAATAGACTTGTATCCCCTTGCTTTGGCTTTACTGTTATTCTGAATAATTTGGATTCCTGTACTGTCTTGGTCTATGCATCACTGTTCACCCTGAAGAAGCACATACTGCTTTTTTGTGTGAGCAACACTTTTAATCTTGCCACCAGCTGCAATACTGTCTACTGTTCTTCCTTTCCTTTCCTTTCCTTTCCTTTCCTTTCCTTTCCTTTCCTTTCCTTTCCTTTCCTTTCCTTTCCTTTCCTTTCCTTTCCTTTCCTTTCCTTTCCTTTCCCTTTCCCTTTCCCTTTCCCTTTCCCTTTCCCTTTCCCTTTCCCTTTCCCTTTCCCTTTCCTTTCCTTTCCTTTCCTTTNCCTTTTCCTTTTCCTTTTCCTTTTCCTTTTCCTTTTCCTTTTCCCTCTTCTCTTCTCTTCTCTTCTCTTCTCTTCTCTTCTCTTCTCTATTCTTTTTCTTATTTTCTTTTTTTCCCCTTTGTGACAAATTATAATTACTCATCCAAAAAATAATTCTTGCACTGTTTCACTGAGATTTTTGTTCTGGTTTATATTCCTCAAATCTAACCAGTATCCCACCCTAAATGGCTCTGCAGCATATCTTCACAAACTTGTTGCAGTATTTGTTTTGTCATTCCCCTTATCCAGATACATAGTCCAAAAAGTACAAGTTTGCCCTCCTGGGCAGTGCTAGGTCCCATATTACTTAGGTAGACCTCTGGTGTATGTTTGCTTTTTGCAGCACCCTGCTCCCTCCAAACAGCAGTTGAGAAACTAAAGAGGACACATGACATAGCAGCAGTGAATAAGCTTCCAGAACTGCAGCCTGAGGATGTAGAATAAGGGTTAATAGAGGGAGGTGATGGAGGCCATCACTACACATGGTGAGCCCGTGACTGATTTTGATAATGCCTTTTTATTATGTCGGTGTGAAAATCTGTAGCCTGCATCTTGGTCACTCAAGGGGGTGTGTAGTCTTCACACACTCTGTGCTTCACAATGAGCCATCTTCGACTAGAGTTGAAGGAAATCTGTTAAGAGTGTAGAAAAATTCAGATCCAGAAATAGAACCAACTTGTCTTCCTTTTACGTGCAGGTGGAAGAGAATTCACTCTGTTGTAGTGAATTGCTCATTGCTCCCCTCCTCCAGGTTGAAATTTTTCTTAATTCCCTTTTACTCTATTAACCACGATTATTTAAGCCCAGATAACAATAGGCTTTACACACTTGGTTTCATTGGGAGTAAGGTACCTTTTGGCATGAGATCTGAGATGTGACATTGAGTGGTGATTGCTGAGGCCCTGCTCTGTTCTGTGCCTGGTGGCAGTGTGTAGCAGAGCATAACAGGGGGGCTTGCAGACTTGGGGAAGCTCAGCTCTGCAGTGGGGTGCCCATGCCCTGGGTGTGATGCTTGCACACAGAGTATTACTCAGTGCTGGTCACCTCTCTGCACACCTCTTACAGCTCTGCCTCAGCCAAAATCCACCTTCATGTCTACACTAGTAGTTAAAGTATAATGGTGTCTAGTTCTAGATAACTGGTACTAGCTTTTAAAAAGCTGGTTTAGTACCATGAGACTTGAGCATCTAGATGCCACTACAGCTTGATAATAATAAAAAACAATGATTCATGTGAGTGAATTACAGGAATGATTTCAGAACAGTAGGACAGAAATGGTCCTCAGCCCTTCCAGTTTATTGAAGCTGGTTTTGTTTTCTTGCTTTTCTTGGTACACAATAGCTGCTATTTACATCTAATTTATTGTAAGCACATGTTGAGTAATAGATCATAAAGCTTTTGGAGCTTCTATTTTCAGTTACATTGTACTGCTGCTGAATAAGAAATGCAATTGCTGAGATTTGTTTTCAGTGCTATGTTGATTAAAAGATGCTTGAGTTTAAAATTTCTAACCATCTAATATGAAAAGCCTTTGCATGCTTTACAGTTTATTTTCCTACAGTGTATAAATAATGGATTTTGCTGTTTACATGAATCCGTCATCAAACTAGGCTGAATTCTCAGTTGGCAGTGTGAATTGTCTTGCAGTGAAGCTAACTAGCTGGAACTAATTCTGAAATGGTATAGTGCACAGTTATAGTAACCTAGTGTACAGGGACTGATTCACCTGAAATCTGATGTAGAAAAACATGAATAGCAGCCTGGTTATAAAATAAATCCATTTTTGTTCAGTGACTTAATTCCCTTTACTTAGCAAACCAAGTGTCAAAGTTGAATGTATTTCACACTAGCTTTTCCCATGAATGCTTTAAGTATAACCATTGACAGTGGTTTACAGATAATCTTGCTTCTAGAGAGGAAAATGTCCACAGGCAAAGTAAAACATGCAGGCAGGTGACCAGCAAGTCTGAAAGAAAGTTGATTTCCATAATAGAGAAGACTTTGATAGGAAGGAACTTGCCAACAAGGCTTCAGCAAGGATGAATGAATCAGGTGAAGTATTGGAAGGAAATTGGTGGAAGACATGGAAGGAGGTACAAAGTGGGAGATAATTTAAGGGGATTAAATATGGAAAGACTTGCCAGTTGTGCTGGAGTTTGAGGATATCTGAACTACAGAGGGGGATGGGGAAAGGGATAGTGCCTTTGAACACAGAAATTTATGGACCTCTGAAAGCAAAGACAGAGATAAGGTCTTTCAGAGATAGCTGAAGATGAAAGACTCACAATCTAACTTTCAGAGATACAGCTAGCTAAGAGAGCTGCGGGATTTAAAACTTGTTGCTGCTGCCTAATGTGTTACACAGTTGTGTCTCCCTGGGTGACCGCCTGTGGCTGAGTGAAGGGGGATTCTACTTACCTTCCAGCTCAGTGCCTTGCCAGGCTTGTATCACTTCTCCAGTGTTGTTGGCCAACCATGAGCTTCCCAACATAAGCAGAGTAGTCAGGCTTTGCTATACAGTTATTTTTTCACCCTGAAAAGAAAGAAGATGTACTTGCATCTAATATTTACCTTTAATGTAGCTCATCAAGAACTCAGATGAGTCACTGAAGGCCGCTATGGATATCAAACTGCTGATGTGTACACGGTGGAAAGACTTTCATCACAATCCTCAAGTAATAAAAGTACTTCTTTAACAGCAGCTGTGCTTTATTTCTGTTTGATGAATGCCAAGGCAGCAAGCAGCACAGGGAGAAAAACAAATAGAGATGTAGCATCTTTACAAATACAGTCATTTAGACTGTAGCCAGCTCAGCTAAGATGAGAAGGATCAGAGAGGTCACTGAGTCTAAAGCTTTGCAGTTTTGGGCACACGTTTCCTAAGAGATTTTTCATGTGTGCCTTTAAAAGCCACAAGTATAAGCTCCCTGTCCCTTCCATAGGGGAAATTATTCCACAGATTATCATCATTCATATTCAGGAAGCATTCCTTGGATGTTTTTGCTTCTCAGTTACTTTCTGGGCTCTTTGCTGTTCCCTGTTAATTCCACTGGAAAATACCTTTCCTTCACTCACAGTCTTCTTCAAATATTTGTAGGCTGTTATCATGTCTCCCATTAGTAATTTCTTAGCCAAGCAATTTATATAGTTATCTCTTCTAATCTCTCCTCATAAATCAATTCTTCTAGTAATTGGATCATGTTTGGTGTTCCGCTTTGAACCCTCTGATTCGTAATAACCAGAATTGTGTATAATACTGCAGATGGAGCTGTACCAGCACAGTAGAAGAAGTGGCTATTTCTTCCTTTCTAAGTGATGTGATACTATTTACTCTGTCCAGTATTGTCTGGGCCTTTTCACACTGTATCATGTTGCCAATTCGTGTCATTTAGCATGAGCTATCTCCCTCTAATCTCTTTCATCATTATTGCATCCTGGATTTCTCCTTCCTGTTATTCCTTCTCAAATCTTCTCCTAGCCTCATTTAGTTATTTTCTTTCCGTGGTTCCATATTCTCTAGGAAATCCTCTATTGTTTTCTTTGTACACTGATCTTTTTGTCTTTCAAACTGGTATCTGTGCATCTCATCAAAGCGCTGTGTGCTCTCTTTTCCAGATCATTAATAAAGAATTCTGACAAAGACTCTTGCTAACAGTCATCCACATGGTGGCCAGGAGATACTTCCCACCACCTTGCTACATTGCAGCTTATTTCCTGTAATTTCAGCAACTCGAAAGCCACATGGAAATGGCCAAGCCACTGCAAAGTACTTTTTCAGCTAAGAATCTGCAAGATACAGCATCATACCTCTAATAAAGCTCACCTGTGCTTGTGATAGTTCCTCGCTAAAAGCTCTGTACTCCAGGCTCAGTCGGAAGTGACTATTAGGAATTGAAAGTGGATTTACAAGGAGGTATCTGGCTGCAGTACACTTGCTGTTGTTAAAGTTGGTGATGTTAATCTTTTGCTTTAATTTTTTAGTTGTTTATTTTATGCACAATGAACATACAGGAGTTGAACTAATTTCTTTTAAATCCTGTAGGACTGTCAGGGTTTTTTTCATTTGTTCACATTTCCCTGATGGATTTCCCTAAGTGCCCTTGACCAATTGTGGTTTCTTTCACAGGATCCCACCCTCCCTCAGTGCTCCAGACATTTCTTCTTGTGTTTTTTTTTTTCTTCCTTGTTTTTTTTTCCCCCCACTGTCCTCAGTTGAAAAGGAATTTAGTGCTGTTTATGAGTTTTTCATTTATTCCTCTCATGTGAAAGGATCTGTTCTCACTAAGAATGTCTTTTCTTAAAAAAAAACAACCTAATAAAAGCAATTGAAAGAGTCAAGGTCAATCTCCTTGGTCTCTTTGGCTAACATAAAGCTTTGCAATATGTTTTTTTTGTTTGTTTGTTTGCTTGCTTTTCTGCTTGGTTTGAGAGTGTTAGAGGTTTGGGGACCAATTTTTTAGGTATATTTATATTTAACTTGCAATTCTCTATTGTCCAAAATGTCACACCATCTGTGTGAATGTGGTGGTAGGCCTGATAGGGCAAACATGAGTTTATCCATGTTGGCTTGCCCAGACATGTTTTCCTGCTCCCCTTCTGTGCTGGGGGAAGGCAACCGTGGGAGGGGAGAGTGAAAGCCCTGGCTTCACCTAATACTGCGAGGCTTGGCAAAGTGCTATTCTGATTGGCTAATCTATGTCCAATGCCCCATTAGTCTCATGCTGGATATTGATAAAAGGGATAAGCAGGTAGCACAGGGGCTGCTGTCACCTCATTTTGCATCCTGAATTTGCCTGGAGAGCTTACCAGGAACAGGCTCTAAATGCCTGCACACAATCGGCCTGCAAAGCCAGCCAGACATTGTGCTGAGACTGCATATAACAAGACATCCTGCCTGCACCTGAAAGTCTCCTGCCATGATGAGAAATCCTAGAGGTACACAGATCGTCCAGAGGAGCCAGGAGACAAGGTCAGAGATTGTCTGCCTCCTTTCCCCAGAAGCCTGGGAAGAATCAAGACTCAGCAGACGACAAGAAAGAGTTCCCTGAAAGCACTTGGGTACTGTCTGGGACTGTAGCTAGCCCCACAAGTCAGGTAATAATTTTGTGAGCAAATACTTAAAAGCCTCTTGCAGTATAATATTTGTGTTTGACACTTCAAGAAATAAGTGATCTAGTTTTGCATGTGCCCTGCATGTATAAATTTCCAACCTGTGCATTTTTGAACCTGTGAATAAGTTTGCTGGTGAGTTTTAATGTTAATGAACAGTTTTCATAGTTATGAACAATCATTGCCTGGATATAAAAATTAATACAGATTATTGATTTTGCATAGTCCTTCACAGTGAGGAAAATGAAATTTTTGTTGTGAATAAACCGTAACTTAATGCCAGTTTTATTGTGCTGAAGCACTGATGAATTCACACTGTTTGAAATAAACATACCTGACATGAATTTCTTACATTAGACCCTGAAAGTGGATTGGAGTATATCTATTTTTTCTTCATTTCATCATTTCCATGTATAATTACAGTTAGTGATCTCCAGAATAAGATGAAATGGAGTGATTTTACACTCTTTAAATTGCACAACTAAAAAAGTCATTAGAAACATAACCTTAGGTGACAGTAACTTCTTCAAATAATTGATGAGAGAAGCAGTAGAACATGATAGCTATCAGAAATGTCTTGGATCTCAACAGAAAAAAGAAGTAAGAAACATAGTGAAAGACCAAATTAGTTTCATATTGGCTCTATGACACTTCTTTCAGTTTGAAAGATTTGGTTAGTGATAAGTAATCAGCATAACTGTCTCAGGGAATAGACAGATACTACTATCTCCCTTATTAAAGACAGGCAAGCAAAGGGGTGGCAGTGAGACAAATCAACCGTGAGGCATGAACCAGACCTATAGTGAGGTACCATTAAAAAGAATATCTTTCTTATTCCAGTTACCCCAGCTACTTTACCACTGGAATTAGGTATATTTAAGAAATAAGCATACAAACCCATTAGGAAATAATGTTTCATAGTCAGGAGAAAGGCAGGAGATCTCATCTAATAAATTCACATTTTCTAGTATTTGAGGTTCTGATTTGCTAGCTGGTTCTATCAACAGATTATGTTGTTAGGGATATTTTTGCAGTGATTAATTTGAAGTAGGGCTCAGTCTTTCAGAAAAGAATCTCCTCTGGAACACGCTATGTCTGTAGTATCACAGTATCACAGTATCACCAAGGTTGGAAGAGACCTCATAGATCATCAAGTCCAAGCCGTTACCACAGAGCTCAAGGCTAGACCATGGCACCAAGTGCCACGTCCAATCCTGTCTTGAACAGCTCCAGGGACGGCGACTCCACCACCTCCCTGGGCAGCCCATTCCAGTGGCCAATGNGCCAGATCCCCAGTCCCCTCGGATGTGCTAGCAGTGCACTGTGGAGTGGTCAACTGACAGAACCATAGTTTCACCCCATTGTATGTTGTCGTTTCCCCATACTGCTGTATGCAGCTAAAGTTCAATACTGCTTCTGTAAAGTCTGCTATTGATTTTGATGTGCTGTGAATCCATCGTACTTATACTGTATGGACTCAAAGCAACATCTGTGTATTCTGCATGTGTCAAATGATAGATTCATAGAATCATAGAATCAACCAGGTTGGAAGAGACCTCCAAGATCCTCCAGGCCAACCTATAAAACAGCCCTATCCAATCAGCTAGACCATGGCACTAAGTGCCTCAGCCAGGCTTTTCTTGAACACCTCCAGAGACGGTGACTCCACCACCTCCCTGGGCAGCCCATTCCAATGCCAATCACTCTCTCTGTCAAGAACTTCCTCCTAACATCCAGCCTAGACCTCCCCCAGCACAACTTGAGACTGTGTCCCCTTGTTCTGTTGCTGGATGCCTGGGAGAAGAGACCATCCCTCACCTGGTAGAGTCTCCCTTCAGGTAGTTGTAGACAGCAATGAGGTCACCCCTGAGCCTCCTTTTCTCCAGGCTAAACAACCCCAGCTCCCTCAGCCTCTCCTCATAGGATTTGTGTTCCAGGCCCCTCACCATCTTTGTTGCTCTTCTCTGTACACGTTCCAGTATCTCAACATCTCTCTTGAACTGAGGAGCCCAGAACTGGACACAGTACTCATGGTGTGGCCTGACCAGTGCTGAGTATAGGGAAAGAATAACCTCTCTTGTCCTACTGGCCACACTGTTCCTTATGCAGGCTTGTTCTTTGCATGTGAACCTTGTGAAAGAAATGGATGAAAACTGCAAAATGTGCCTCATTTAGAAGGCCAAGTCTCTTGCTTTCATTTGATTCTGTCTTTTAAAACAGAGGAATGTCTAATTTTATTTGAGATGCATCAAAGATCAGTGCTGAGTTTGAACTTAACAAAAGTATTCTTGGGTTACGGAAAGAGACGTCAATTATTAGTATTGGCTCTTGAGAGACTACATCAAACTACAAGTTTCAGTCTTGTTTTTAGATAATAGATGACTTCCTTATAAAACTTTATCATAGCTGGCACTCTTTCTCTTATTGAAAAGAAACAAAAGATTGGTCTGGCATGAAGCCTTAACTACATTTTACCTTTATTGGAGATCTCTTCAGGTCTACGTTTTATCAGACTCATGGGTTTATTGCTTGTTATGAATGTGAATTTCATGGAAATAAAAGGGCTGTCAAACTAACAGCTTTGTGTGTTTACTAGGATTGTTTCTGCACGGTGTGCAAGCTCAAGAAATGAAAGCACCTGAAAAACTGGATAACTAATGGAAAATGTGTGTGGTCCAAAGGTGGAGCAGTCAACATTTAAGTGCTGACTGTTTTGCTGGCTGCCTTCACTCAGAATAGGTGTCGTGTGGGTCTCTTTCCTTCTTCCCTTGCACAGCTGCTCAGGAGGCACTGTTGGTGCATGAGAAGGTTTAACGCTTCCCACTTGCGGACCACCTGAATCTTGTGACTCGTCAGTGCCAGCAGGAATATCTTAGCCAGACCCTTGGTCTCTGCTGGGATGGGGTTGGTAGTGGCTGCAGGAACTGCGAGCAGCTCAGATGACAGTTGGGGAGGCTTTGGCCAGCCCTCTCCCAGCAGTACAGCTCTCCTGCGAGGAGGTGTCACTGAGCTGGTGTTGTAGGTCTGTGGTGGTTCTCCTGCTGGTCTTTGTACAGTTGAAGCTGAGTTATCTGAATTTATTGTTAGAAGATACCCTCTTAATTAAAATCTGTTCTTTGTGCTTTCTGATATTTATTCATTACACTGGATAGGAAGGGGGTTCTATTAATATTTGATTATCTCTTGTGTTTCCCCTCTGCTGTTGCATTTCTGTAGCTGATGTCTTTCCTTTTTTGGGCTGAAACGTTTTTCCCCATGTTGTGTGGTCCCAGTCCCTCACTGTGTGCACCGTAACCTTGGCAACATCCAGCACCTTGGCACAAACACGACGGACGGATGGTGTCTCCCTGCATACAAGTGCACGTCTCTGGCGCCCACCTGGCTCTGGACACCACCCCGGGGGACTGCGGTGGCCTAGCATGCTCCTTGGCTTGCTGCCAGCCAGAGCCCTTAACCTTGGCTGGGCTTTGTTTGTTAGCAGCAATGCAGCTAATGAAGTTGTCGTGAACTTCCTCATGCTTTACAGCATGTGAAATGTTCCGAGTCGTCCATCATTGCAGTTGTTGTGTTTCAGTGGATTTTGCTGACATCAATGGCGACAGAATGAGGTCAACACCGAATTCTTCTGAAGAATCTGTCCTCTAAGGAATTTGTTTTCCCCCAGTAAACCAGTAAATAAATAAATCTGGTGCTTTATAATGACTTAGCTGCTTGAGAAACTTCAGCTCAGCAGTGGTCTGTGCTTTCCAGAGAAGACCTGGTTTTGCTCAGGCAGGTAGCTGGCTTGGCAGAAGAGCAGCAAGGTCAGGTTACCTGTCCAAGGGCTCCGCTAAGAGAAGCATAGATGTGGGTTGGACCCAAGCATTTCCTGGATCTGCGAATCCACTATAGCTAGAAACATAATTTTGCAATTTCTGTAATTGTTCTTCTGCATCCAAAATCCACTGAATAGCAATGCTGGTTTTAAATAATACTTCTGATAAAATGAAGCAAAGGAAAATGTGTTGGTCTTAAGGAAGGATGGGCTTGTCTGTGTCTGTGTGGAGGCAACTTGAATTAATAGAAGCCCCTGGGAGTGTCTGAACACAGAAGCTGACCCACTGAGTATTTTGCCATCTGCTTTCTTTTGCAAGAAATGTTCCAGAGAAAGTTGGGAAGAAGTCATGAGTGCTTTAGAGCTACCACTGCGGTATTATTTCCTGAGGATTTATTGCCTTTTGATGCCAGTCTTTCAGCAGAAACTCATGAGTAGTTATGTTGTGAAGGAATTAGGAACTTTTGTGGCTTGTCTTTAATTTACAAATCAGCGAGAGTATATCTCTCTGAGGTGACATGCAATGAGTAATTTACATTATATGACATGGTAACTTTCTCCTATGTGCAAATTGCCCTCCAGGAATGTGATAAAATGGCAATCACTCACATTTAAGCACTAGTTTAGAGCCAACATAAAAGTTTTTTTAGATTTGTGAGTTGTCCCAGTAGAAGAGATCCAAAAGCTGAACTCAAACCAAATTGGAGTATCTTCTGTAATTTTAGTTTGTTTGGAAGCAAGATTTCAGTTGGCTCATCTTGTGTTTCAATGCGACTTCAATTTTGATAAGACCTTTTGTATTTAGTATTTCTTTGTTTAGAAATCACCCTTTAGCCTATTTAATTCTTTCCATATGTCTGTGCATTTAAAGTTTTTTTGGTCACAGGATCACAGGATCACAGGATGTTAGGGGCTGGAAGGGACCCAAGGAGATCATCGAGTCCAACCCCCCTGCCAGAGCAGGACAATACTATCTAACACAGTACACAGAGGAACACATCCAGACAGGCCTTGAAAGTCTCCAGGGAAAGAGACTCCACAGCCTCTCTGGGGAGACTGTTCCAGTGCTCTGTGACTAGTACAGTAAAGAAGTTCCCCCTTGTGTTGAGGTGGAACCTCTTGTGCTGCAACTTACACCCATTGCTCCTTGTCCTATCACAGGGAGCAAGTGAGCAGAGTCTGTCCCCCTAACCTGACCAGCCCTCAGATATTTATAAACATTTATCAAACCCCCTCTAAGTCTTCTGTTTTCCAGACTAAAAAATCCCAGGTCCCTCAGTCTCTCCTCATAAGCCATGTCCTCCAGTCCCCTAATCATCCTTGTAGCCCTCCGCTGAACCCTCTCCAGCAGATCCCTGTCCCTCTTAACCTGAGGAGCCCCAAACTGAACATCATGTTTGGTAACATCTTTTATTTTCTTTTCCGTCACTACCTGGATAGTACATGAAATATACACATTTGTGTTGGTTCTCTTCACTCTTATTCCCTAATTAGGAGAATATTTTCCCATTCATGCCTGGGAAGAGCAAATTTCTGGAACAATTCCATAGATCTAGGCTTCCTTTGAGGTTTTATTTTGGAAGGCTTTATTCTCCTGATGAAAATACAACCATCATATCAATTTAATATTCAGTCTATCTCCCTGAATCCTATGTTTATGGTGAAGGATCGAGTCAATAAGGCTTTATGATTTCGTCAGAGTAGAGTCCTTTCACCATTCATGGAGTAAATGCCAGGCCATACAGAAACCTATTATATATTCTTGATATGTAAACCACTCCAGAATAAAACTCAATAACAGTAATTAAACTAAATCAACATGACAAATTTCAAATAATGCAGTGTAATTTTTTTTTCTCCATCCTGCAGCTGTTAAGACCAATGGCAGAATCATGATGTGCAAAGTCTACAGAATAATGCTATGGATTTTGCTGCTGCTGCTGCTGCTGCTGCTGCAACAAGAAACAACCTTTATCAAGAAAACATCTGCTGTGTTCCCTTTGCAATCACTGGCAGCTGAGACCAGCACACAGTAAATTACTCTCCCTGTTCCATCAGTCCTCTTCTTTACTCCTCTGCTATGACCTATGCTGCACCAGCAGTGGCTGTTAGAATATTTGTGCTGCCCTGTAAGCTTACTCTTACATTTAAGGGGGTAAAAAACCAACAGGGTAAAGTTGACATATGGTTTTTGTTCAGGGCTCCCACCCCCTGCATATGTTTAAAAGAAGATGAAAACTAGATTAAGGGACTTGAATCTCATTTTAATCCAAAAGGTAACCTGGCTCAGATTCTGTGGCAGCAGACATCATCTGGATAATAAATATGATTGTCCAGATTTTTGATTGATTCCAATCAGTGTAGTTTGGACTTGGCATAGGTTTTGATTAGCTCCTTTTCTGTTGTTGGAAATTTTCAGAAAGCATTGGTGTATACTACTGGAGAGCAAGCTAACAAAGGCTATGCTAACTAACAAATCATGTCCCCAGAGCTGTGGTGGTTGCTGGCATGATGGATGGTGCTGTGACACCAGGTAGGGCCCTACTTAGCCTTCCTTTCAGGGGCTCATGAGACTTTAGAAGGCCTCACACATTGGTTGCACGTCAGGACTTCCTATGGAGAAGGAAAGTCAATCCCCTTTTGCAAGGCCCAAGAAAAAGAGCAAAATGAGAGCTTTCTGCTGTGCAGTCAGATAGCTGCTTCACGTCAAGCCTGTCTTCATCACTTCTTTAGTGTTTGTTCCACGATCCTGCCTGGGTAGGGCATAAATCCTGCCAGGCTGGTTTAACCCTTGCTCTCCTCCTTCTGTTGTGGGTCTGGGAGTGAGTTAGATGAGCAAACAATAAGGGTTTGGAGTGAGTTAGATGAGCAAACAATAAGGGTTTAGCCCCAGCAAAGAAGCCTTGAGGGTTAGGGGGCTTAGCACCACGTGTCAGGTGTCTTGCGATGCCCTCAACCTGCCTGTGTGGTCAAAGGAAGCAGGAAGCTTTGAATTCACTGGCCAGAACAATGGTGCTAGTGCCTACTGGCCAGCTTGATTTTCAAACTGAAGTATTTAAAGGGGAATGATTTAGAATTCTGCCTTTCTGCATCCTGCCTTTCTTCATCCTGCCTCTCATCATTTGTGGCTTGTTAAAGGCAGCCACATGTACGCAGCTCACGCCTGCCAGCTCAGTAGCATCTCCTTCCTCTGCCTGGAATATTTAGTATTGTACCCTGGGATCATTATCACAAGTTTGAAAAGCATCTTTGATGCAGGAGACTTACTCAAGGACCAAAAGTGTCGTGAGTACATGTGCTGGAGTGAATGCCAAGACTCCATAAGCAGAGTTAGAATTTTTCCTGGTTTTGTGTTACTGGTTTCCAACTTCTGATTGTTTAAACTGTTTAATTCTGTGCAATTCCTTCTGGTTGACTGAAAATCCAAAGAATCTCAGGAAATTTTCCCAATTTTTGAGTATTAATGACAAAATTAATATTAATACAGAAATTAATAGTCATAATGCATAACAATTATTAATTTCCAATACAGATCCCCAGTCCTATGTGTAGTAATCTTCCCTCAGTGAAGAAACAGCAGTTACCTTAGCCCTAAGGCTAAGAATTCAGTTATGTTATTCGTGAGACCCTGGAAATACAATAGGACGGTTGCAGAAGGCTCCCACACATGGTTGGGCTGGATACCACAGAGAGTATGGAGAGACTAGACCCTCTAAAAATAAATCAGCCATGGTGTAGAGAACAGTCTAATAAGTAAGTAAATAAATGAGATAAATGAGGGGATTGTGGTGGGGACTCTAGCCATGTGTCCAGCCCACATCCATCACTTTGGTAGCTCTAGCTCCTCTGGAGACTACAGAAAACAAGCAGTGTGGGGCTGTACTGCCAAGGTGGATGGTGCTGGTAGATCTCCATCTGTAGGAAGGAGACACATGGCTTACGTGCCCTTCAGAGGAGTGACAAAGATCTGCTTCTTCCTTAAGGGGAAGTGAGGAATGTGGGCATGCCTCAGGGGGCTTTCTGTATGTGGGACAGACTGTTCCCCCCTTTCCTGTTTATGTGTTATTCCCATCAGTGTGATAGTTAAAAACAATTCAGATCCTGATAGTATTTTTAATCTATATGGTCTGCCACTGTAAAGGTCTATTCCCTACTTATATAATTACTTTTTTTTTTTTTTTTTTTTTTTTTTTTAATTACTTGATGTACTTTTGCCTCTGTGGAGCCTTCAGCTAGTTGTGCTTGCAGAGCTATTTATATTCTGCCTCACCTTGGGACTACTTTCGGAACAGCTGCTATTCAATGTTTCCAAAGAAATGTCTTTAAGCAGGCAATAAAAAAAAACAAAACCAGAATGCACACAACACAACAAATAATACTAGCTGCACCAAATCTTATTAATTATTTTAAAATGTCCTTCAGCTCAATTACAGAGGAAACTATTGACCTCTTGGCTTAGAATAAAAGCATAGAGGCTGCATGATGGGCTGCGTTCATAAGCAGTCCCCTGAGCACTGATGGGAATGGAGAACAGACTCATGTTTGCTGCCCTCTCTGTGTACGTAAGGTCAGTGTATCAGAAAATAGCCAGCCAAGCAGCTAGTTTCAAGAGCTTTCATACACTAATTAGGAATCTTATTTTACTGTTAATGCTTCTCTTAAACTTGACATTAATCTCCATATTGCATTATGCACTCAGGCAATGAATTACTTTTTGCATGTACGAAGGAAGATTAGAAATACTCTTGAACAATCTACCCATTTCATGGGAATGCTAAGCAGTGGACCTGATGTGTGACAAGGTGGGAATCCTCTCTCTGGGAATTCATAAAGGAGTAGGGAGGCACATGTAGACCAGTCCAGAGCTTTACATCAGAAAACAATGGTCTGTTTTCTCATAAAACCAGTCAGTCATCACAAGCAGAATGATTTCAAGGAAGTGGAAGTTTCAAAATTGTTCGATTCAGAAAGTACTGGGATTAAAAAACAACAAACATTAAAGGGTTTGTGTCAACATTTTCTTAATGGAAACAAAAAAAAAAATGTTTGAAGCAGTGTTTTCCTTTGAAACTCAGCCTAACTCAAGACAAACATAAATGGTCATAAGGGAAATATTTTGAGATGAATATTTTAAAATGAATAAGGGCATATTTGATTCACTATCACCTGTTTAAAATTTAATGTATTTCATTTTCTCATATTTTTCTAACACAAGGAAGCCTTTCTTGACTTGTTCATGGCTATACAGACTCTGATAAATTTAGTTTGAGTAAATATACGAGATCTTACTACCCCAACTGTACTTTCAGTGAGGACTCCTATGACTGACCACAAAGAAACAAACTTTTCTTACTTGCATTGCCTGCCTCTGTCCTGGGTTTGCTTTGAGATAGTCCATGTCGCTGTATGCATGTTCCCCATCCCTGAATGACACTGAAGAAAAGAGAATTCAACAGGAATCCTTTCAGGACATTCAGAACATGCAAGACTTATTATACTGTCTCTTGGTTAGAATTTGAGTAAACTCTGTTTTGCTCACCTGCTTTCACTTGATAAATACCTGTTTTGTGTGAGCAAAGAGGTAGTAGCTGGTGTAATGCATATAAGGGTAGCCTTAGTATAAGAAAAGGTTGGTTTTAACTGACTTTTTCTTTAAAAATAAATATTTTTGAAATGAGAAAAAATTGCACCTACTATTTGTCAAGTGCTGTCACACTGCAACCCATTTTTCAAAAGCCCACTTCCCTGCTTGCTGGCTATGATTTCACTCAGACATGGATTGCAGACAGAAACTAAGTGCAAAAAGGGTAAGTACAGGTATAGCGACTTAACTGGTAACTGGTATCCTGTCTAAAGTGTAACACACTCTTGGGAGCTGAGCAATATCAAATTTCACAGTATATTTTGCAAGCCCTTTTATAGAGCATCACTTTGTTTTTGCTAATCTTACTTCAATTTCCATTCCATAAATACACAGGAAGGCAGGACCATGTTGCCATGAGGTTGTCCCAGAGCTTTCCCATGCAACAAGAACTGCCAAACCCTTGACCCAGTTACAGCATACTTGCGGTGGGGACTAGCTGTAACTGTGGTTTGTGACCAGGACAGGAGTTTCTCAAAGTCCCCCAGACAGCTTAAACCACAGGGTATTTAATTTGATTTTGGTCAACTCTCATTTGAATTTCCAAAGAGGAGGACGAAAAGGTTGAGTAAAGAGACGCATGCAGGGGAGCAGAGGGTAGCTCTCTTGCTGTTGTGATATTCCTACCTGGAAGGATTGCTCCATCGTAAGGACCATGACAAAAAATAAATGTTCTCAAACATTTATTTAGCTATGAACTAGACAGCTCAGCCATGCTGATTCCTAGATTCATCTATCCCTGTTCTGTATGATGTCTAGGTTTGAATTTAAAAAACTTCATCTCTAAGTGCTTTGCTGAAATAGGACCTCTCAATTATTGAATAGCAAGAGGTAGTTTATAACTTGCAGTGAAAGTTGTGACAGAACTTTCATTGATTTCCCTTTAAAATAAAACGAGTCCATAGTCCATATGCATAATAAAGGTTAAGAAAATCCTTGTTATCTGAATTATTTGAATATCTCAGTTCTATCATTTTCACAGTATCACAGTATCACCAAGGTTTGAAGAGACCTCACAGATCATCAAGTCCAACCCTTCACCACAGAGCTCAAGGCTAGACCATGGCACCAAGTGCCACGTCCAATCCTGCCTTGAACAGCTTCAGGGACGGCGACTCCACGACCTCCCTGGGCAGCCCATTCCAGTAGCCAATGACTCTCTCAGTGAAGAACTTTCTCCTCACCTCAAGCCTGAATTTCCCCTGGCGTAGCTTGGAGCTGTGTCCCCTTGTTCTGGTGCTGGCTGCCTGAGAGAAGAGAGCAACCTCCTCCTGGCTACAACCACCCTTCAGGTAGTTGTAGACAGCAATAAGGTCACCCCTGAGCCTCCTCTTCTCCAGGCTAAACAATCCCAGCTCCCTCAGCCTCTCCTCGTAGGGCCTGTGCTTGAGGCCTCTCACCAGCCTCGTTGCCCATCTCTGGACACGTTCAAGCATCTCAATGTCCTTCTTAAATTGAGGGGCCCAGAACTGGACACAGTACTCAAGGTGTGGCCTAACCAGTGCAGAGTACAGGGGCAGAATGACCTCCCTGCTCCTGCTGGCCACACCATTCTTGATGCAGGCCAGGATGCCATTGACCCTCTTGGCCACCTGGGCACACTGCTGGCTCATGTTTTCCCTACAAGTGTATCTGGCTAAGAGTCACCCTCATATGACAATCCCGACTGAGATGACTGGCTGTTCCAATGTGTGATCTGCTTTACAGGTAACATAACAAAACACAATAATTTAGCAACCTCTGGTAACATTCAGCCTTTCCTTTGCTGACCTTCTCTGGAGAAAAAGCAAATTTCTGACTATATGTTCACGTTTGAAAAATTCAGGCTAATAAGAGTTGTTGTTAGTTATAAAAAAAACCCAAATGTGGTTACATTTGTTAAAATACTCATTAAAGAATGGCTTGAGGTTTTTTCTTAACTACATTGTTATTAATCTCTGAATTCTTTTGAATGGATGTAGCTTTATTGTTCTCTAGCCAACTGAGCTTATAATTCTATTGCTGTATTTGTGGTTGGCCAGGCATGACACATTGGAGTGCGCTAACCTGTACTTATTTTTGTCCTGTTATTAACTGTTCAATGATATTTTTTTAATAAGTAGGGAACCCTACATCATGTGCTGTAGTTAGTTCTTGAAGTACAGAGGAGAATTAGTATGTGGCAGTAAAGATGTAGTCTCTTGCTAAAAAACGACCATGAAATGATGAAGCAAAGCCAGCATTCCTTGCTGACAGCCTTTGAAAACAAGGAGTTAAATAATTGTTAAAAACATAAGGGGAAGTAAATAATTTGGTGTTTGGCTTTTGAATACAGTTGCCTAAGAAAGTAATATGTGCAATTTGATCTAATGAATGGTAACTAATTCTTCTATTCTTGCCATGACAGTGCACAGTTTGAAGTGGGCTTGAGTTCTGAAGAACTTTCTTTGGCTATATTTGCTGTAGAGAGCATTAACCCTTGTGTAGCAGTCAAGTTTGCAGCAGTGATGATGATGCATTTTCAACATCAATGTAGATGCATCTTGCTTTTCTTCTGCCTATACCTCTTGTAATGTGTTTTCAGGTGCGCTTAAAACGGTGGGGGTCAACAGTCATGCAGAACCCCCTAGAGGTAGCTGGACAAATTATCACGAGGTGTTTAAAAAAAGTCAGTTGCTTCCAATTGTCGTAAGTATTTAACATCCTGTTTTTGTCTTTCTACAACCTTGGCTCTCTCAATAGTTCCAAAGCTGCATTCCTGTGTGTTTTTAACAGGATGCAACAGCCATTTCCTTATTTTGTATGGCTATTTTTATTAGATTACAATTACTTTACATTATGATTGATGGAGGGCTAAAACTCAGCTATTCATTTGATGTTCATACATTCAAAAGCATTTCTTTGAAGTCAAGAGTTTAAAAAAAAGAAAAATTCCCTCAGTTTTGTATAAGGTTTGCTAAACTAATGGACAACCACTATAGTAGTGTGCATATTGTCTGTGTTCTGCCTGTGCACAGTTTTTATTGCTTTGAATGAATTTAGCTTATGTGAAAGGGACAAAATAATTTGAAGCTGCAAAAAATTTTGTAAACAATGATGTTTACTTTAAAGACTACCTAATGCATACAGATGCATACCTCATTTATTTCTCTCTTTTCTTTTTTTTTCCTGCTGCTGTAAAGCTGCTGTCAGAATAGGTCATGCTCACAAAAATATTCTCAGTTTCTTGGTAAAGCTAAATGAAATCAAATATAAAGTTTGTGATACATTAAATCACAAATATAAATACGTTCTTTACAGCCAGCTGTCACGTCTAAATGTGCACATTTTAAAATGGAAACATTTATCCAACATGCTGATTAGCAATTTCAGTTCTGAAAAGCCTGATTACATTTAAGATGCAAAAGATTAAAATGGCTAAAGAGATAATGTTAATGGTTCATCTTCTTTGATGTTTTTATGTTTAAAATTGCAAAGTTACACCAGAACTTCTTACATAGTAAACTCACCATGGTTGTAATGTATCTTGCCACAAGTTGTAATCTCTTATGGCCAGTGTTTGAAAGAAAGATTCTCACTGAGAATGCCTATCTGTGCTGCCTTTATGAGATTTACACACACTTGTCTAATTTAGGCTACAAAACTATGTAACAGATGATTGTACTAAAAATGCCTGGGGGGAAAAAAAATCCAGATCTGTGTTACAGCTCAATTCTTCCATTTTTGCTATCTATTTCTTGTACACTTGCCTGTGCAACTGCAGAGGTAAAAATGTTACTAGCCTTTTTTTTATACATTAGCAATCAGTGGTTCAAAAGTTCATGCAATACCATATGTCCTAATAATATTTATCTAAATCTAAAATAATATGGAACTGTCAAATGGGATCCCACATGGTAACAAATGATGGAATGCAGGGGAACTCTTAGATTTAGCCTTTTCTTTTTTGTCCAACAAGCTAATGCAATAAGACCAATAATAAAAGGTTGTATAGTAGGCCAAAAGTCTGTGACAGATAAAAAAGAAATGTTGGAAACCGATGGAGCTTTTGCACAATTAGATTTTTTGAGGCAGTGCTGTAAGAACTGTCCGGGGCCTGTTCAGTTCTGATTGATGGTAAAATCATAACTACATCATATTAGCTGTAGAGTTCACTGACAGGTTACTGCAGATTAATATTGCTTCTGCTGTTCTCTAACATCAAACTGGTGGAAATATGAATTGAGCTGCTCCTACAACAAACCCTGCATATTAAGAGGTAGGGTGTTTTACATCTCCATTCTGTCATTAGTGAAGGAGATGCAAACAACATTTATCTCCAAGGTGTGTAGATATATAGCAACATAGTAATTAATTTTTCCAGGGACTTTGATGCTGGCCAGGTAGCAATCATGCACACTTAGTGTTGCTTTGAGGTTTGTTTATGAATAAAATGATCCTTGCAAATGATAATGAATAATGTTTTTCTCTGGTTTAAATCTTTAATCTCATGCAAATAGCAATACCATATAATGGATACATGCTTGTTCTGGAAGATAAAAATGAGAGATATTTTTAGGACTCAGACTGATGGAGTTGCTGCACCCCTTCATTTCTGGCTGGAGATACGGGATGGGGCATGCTGGAAGCCAGCCTGGAGTGCCCGGTGACTGTGGCTAGTATGTGCAGCTTGTGGTGTGGAGTAGCCTTGCTAATCACAGTGGTAGGAGCAATATTGTATGTGTTTGAAGTCACAAAGACCCCACTGTTTTTTCTTTCTTTCTTTGTTATTGGGTCTTTGTTCTGCCAGAGTCTTCTCTCACCCAGTGCTCTCAAGTACCAGTCAAGATTTACCTTCTGTTCTGCAGAGATGAATTTTCTTTTTCTTTGGAGGAAAACTCAATGCACTCTGCAACACTTTTCTGCACACTCTATAGTTATTTTCTTCTCTTTCCCACTGCCAATGGCTGTATCAAGTGCAGTTTCTCACCATTCCCAGCTATGACAAAAGCATACTGCCATCCAATGATGGGCACCTCTCATCTTCCACTATTCTCACTTTATATATTTCACAAAATCTGCCTAACTCCTTCTGCTTCCCTCCTGACAAGAACGTACCATATCAAAAGGTCTTTGGCTAGGGAAAAAAAACACTTATTCCCATAACAAAACAAAACAAAAAGAACCCCAAACCAAACCAAAAACCAAACTAACAAAAAGTCTTAAAGGCCCATTTGATCTGAAAAAGGGCAGGCAGAGGAAAGATACTGCCGGTGTGTAGTCAGCATGGAACTCCCTGTTGATGGAGTTGGCAACCATGGAAAACAGGCACGAGTTACCCAAAACAGCATTTACATCTGCCCTCTTCCAGGTCACCTTAGTGAGCTCCTCTGCCTCAGATTCACCATCTATTAAAAGAATAAACCATCCAGGAACATGGTGAGAAGGAATTAATGGCTTTTAATTCAGCAGTGCTTTCTGAGACTCACAACAGGAAATGTACTACCAAGGTGCACAGGTCTGCAAAAAACAGTTCCCCAAGCATAACATAATAGCATTTGTGATTTTGAAAATGTAGGCATGAATCTTTACTGCAAGTCTCAGCTCAGTTAGATGTATTTTCTGTCAAGGAGACTTTATTTTATGGTAGCTACTCTGATTCATGAATCAACATGCTATACAAATACTAGAAGGCATAAGTGAGTTATAGACATTTCTCAGGAGTGGCACAGCAGTTCTCCATTACCCAATTCAGTTAAAATACCATATTTATCTATTTATTTATTTAATGGATGAATCCTGCAATTTTTAGTTAAGTGAAAAATCTATGTGAAGGAACATTTGCTTTGGCTAGAAATGAGTCTGGATAAGAATTACAACTTACATTGTAAAAAACAATTTAAGAAAATGACATATAATAGTCTTGCTGTAAATGCTACAGCCTCAGTGGCATTTAATGGCTTTTCATTTCTGTCATTTCCTTGTTTATTTTGCAAGACACATGGAGTCTTATATCTAGGTGGTGTCGGATATTATTTTCCCTTGACACGAGTAACATTTAAATTCAATGGTATCATCCTTTTAGAAGAGTTTGGAGTGAGTTTGAGGCTATCAGAGGTCAGCACGTTTATGGTGATACACTCCTCATTGAGAAATACCTGTCTGGCAACAGGAAAACTGCTTTGTGGATATGCAAAACATTTCAATGAGAAAAATCAGTTTCAGAGCAGAATTGCTACTTCAGTCCTGAATAAACCCCATGTGAGGTCAGGAGCTGATCTACCTACCTGTGACACATGAAAGACCTAGGTTCAAGTCCCTGCAGGAACTTGAACCAGTTCTTTCTGCATTCAGGTGAGTACCCCAGCAGTGCAGCATGGCAAGACCATGGAGGCATGAAAAAACATGGTGGATTTTGAGCAATGTCAGAATATTTTGGGTTTATTCAGGACAAGATGAATTTCTTGGGGACTTCTGAAATATTCCAGGACAGATAAAGCTGTTTTTTGTGACATCACTTCTTTGCAGTCTATGTTTCTGGAATTTTTAGGAGTCTGGAAAAGCTTAGAGTCACTCAGAAGTTAAAGAGATCACAGGGACAAATTGATCCACAACATAAAACTTGTTGATTTCCAAGTTGGTCTCATTACCAGCAGGATTGAATTTGGCCAGTAGAGAGAATTTGCAAAAATACAGCACACTTAGTAAGGAGAGGATCAAATGCTCATGAGGGGCAGGGGGGAGGAAGTCATATGGGGGTGAGCTGGAGAGATACGAGGGGAAGACAGAAAGGAAAAGGTCATAGCGTGAAAGGGTGCTGTGAATTCCAAAAGTGTCTAATTAGGTTTCTGGCTGTGGAATTTGCCTTTGCCCCTAGCCAAGAAGCCCAGCTGTTTTACAACAGGGCTTTTGCCTCCTAGCAATGACTGCTGACAATGTGTGACCTAAACTGCAAGTGTATTTATAAGGACAACTTCCTTCACTCTTCACAAGAGATTCAATAAAATATGTTCAAATGTTATTTAGAAGGTCACATAACTGTTTCAGGGTGGGTTTTTTTGCATGTTTCTTGCTTTTGTTGAGCATCTAAGTATCATTTGGAAAAGTCATAAAAAGAAGGGGGTTGACTTTAATTAAAGGCACTCCTCTGAACTTGTATTCCATTGGGTCATTTTAGAAAAGTGTCCGTCTTCAAAATGAAATGCTTGATGGAATATTAAATTTGATGAATCATTGCCAGTTTCCATGTTTGCTAGCTTTTATAGACCACATTAAAGCATTCGTTAATAAAGTGTCACAGAGCACTGCTTTGATTGAGTCCTAAAAGGTTAATGACTTGATACAGGCTGGTACTCTGAGCTTTACTATTCGCAGGCAGTTTGTATTAATGCAGAGTGCTTTGAAATGGTAAGAAAGAGAAATCTTTTTATTTTCCTCTTATGTCAAGTCCAGAGAGTGTTCTCAACTGATCTGGATGTGCAAGACCAACCTAACTTATCACCATTAGATTAAAATAATTAAACAACAGGAGGTAGAGTCACGAGGAGCAGGATTTATTTTGTTTGTTTAGTTCAGTGGTTGTTTTTTTTTCTCCTTACAGAATGTACTCACATTTCACAGTAAAAAGCTTCATGTTTACATGACTCTTCGGAGAAGGATACCTACAAACCGTGTGTTTGCCATTCACTTATTCCTGCTTGTATCTTTAATCTGCCTTGTAAATCAATTTTAAGGGCTGCAGCTACTTTTCCCCCACTTTGAAAGCTAGTCCAGAATTATCCCCAAATTTCAGATATAGCAAATCAGAACATTTCAGAAAGTGCCTTTTAAGTGCACTTAACCATGAGGTTAGATTTTGCATGTGAGTCAGAATGCAGGCTGGAGATGACCAGTATTTTGCGCAGTGCTCTCTTGGTAATGGCCAAGATGGGTAGTCTGGTCAAGTACAGGCAGTTTTATAGCTTAGGAAAGTGTTGCATTTATGACTCTTGAAAAATCCACAGGTGAATGGGCAGTATGGGTAGCAAAAAGAAAGGCAATAATGTTTACAAAGCCTGTCCTCCTAACTCCACTGTGTCCAGATTTTATGAAATTCAAACTCTCCTGAGATGGACAAAAGCTGCTTGACAAAGTCATGTGTGAAGTTAATTTTATTTTAAGATAGTATTGAAGTTCTGCTCTGAGGGGAGTTGTTAGTAAAACAAACGACTCTAACTATTTTAGTATGGAAGACAAATCAAAGCATTTCCATGAAGTAACAGGGGTGACCTGCTGTAACGTAACCATTTCCTGAGCAAATACAAGCTGTTCTATTGGATGGGGGATAGTTCCCATGTTAGCCATTGTTCAGAGAAAAATAAAAGTTCATATAAAAGAGACCACCAAGGGTTATATGGCTGCAATTGTTTCCAAACTGAAACAACTTAGTATCTGTTTATGATTGTCACTATCATGTTATATTGTTCTTGTAGAATCCATAAAACCTGAAAGTCTGCAGTATTGCCTTTAAACATCCATCGGCTGCAGCCTGGAGACTTCAGAGCCAATGCATTTAAACAAAGGGGAGATAAAACCCAAAAGTTAATAAAAAGTTGACCTTGATTTTATTTACCATCTTAATCTAATTTTGATGAGGTGCTTCATTTGAACATAGAAGAACAAAAAGCTAAGCCCAAGCTGATAAGATTAAGGTACTTAAACTTGAATTCTGTAAAGGTTTCTTTCTTTTTTTTTTTTTTTTTTTTTCCTTTTTCAGGGATTGAAGATGAGAAGGATGCAGCAGTAACCCTGGATTACAACTTTCTCACTATAGGTCACATTTCCACAGTTCAGGATGGTCCCCATTAATTTTCTGAGCCATTCAGATGTACAGCATGCTCTCATATTAGCAGTACTTAGATGAGGATATGCATTTGCATTTTCATAGTCACTTCCTTTGCATTGTGTGTAAAGAGTGATGCAGAAAACAAATGGGCAAAGATATGGTTCTTAACTCAGCAAAACTGTCCCTTGGAAGAAGCTATGAAACAATTCAGTGTCTTAAAAGACAGCAATGTTGTCACTCAATACAAACTATTCTTCAGACAATGCCAAAATGTTGTTGCTAGTGAAATCATATTTCAAAAGCTAATGACTGAAAAAAACAATTCATACTTGGACTTGGGAGCAAGCTGATGGAAAGTAGATAGAACAATCATTTGCTGGTAAATCACATGTATTGTCAAGTACTCATGCTGGCCAATTGCAGAGGCTTTTTAGTGTCTGGTTTTAGCAGTTTCAGATTCTTCTGTTATTTCTAGCAGTTCAAATGTTAACAGGCATTAGGGTGAGCCATAATCTGCTCACAAAGTGTACACACAGTCATATGAGTATCTACACTCCACAGACCTCTGTAGGAACAGGACCACAATGATGATGACAACAAGGAAGAAAGAAGGCAAGAGGGAGAGAGGAGGGAAAAAAAAAAGGCACATCATCTGGTTAATCCTATCTCAAACACACTTCAAAGCAAATTCTGCAAAGTAGTTCTTATCAACTGCAGCTGCTTAGTAGGAATGTCATGTGATCAACACAGTTTGGAAGATAATGGATTTATGTCCAGCAGGAAGTCAAATCTGTGGTGACTTCATGCAGATTCTATTAGGAATCATGTTGCTAATATTTTTCCCATCCCAACATTGCCATTTAAAAACAATGAAAATTTTATATTTGAAGTCCATATGGGATGACACAGGGAATGCAGATAAGAGGGAGCTTTACTTCAAGGACAGATTTTATTAGGAATGATTCCTTTTAGAGTTGTTCTTGCTAGAAGCAAAGCTCTTAGTCTTCCTAATTCAAAAACAAGGGGTACATCCTTGCAGTAAGTGTCATTGTTTTCTTAGAGCTAACAGTGAGATGGTAGTTTATGATTTGGCCCATGTACTGATGAGTCTGATAGATGAGTTTATATTGCTTGCTCATAAACAAACCCAGTTTGTTCCACTTCTCAAATAAAGACTCTATATATTCATAGGCACTCAGAAAATGAAAGAGAAAAGTAATCATACTTGCTGAACTCGAAAAACCCAGCACTTCCTATTTTAAACCAGTTTCTCATAATGATTTCATATTTTATTATCTTAGCCTACAGTGGTCTTTTACTGTGTCTATAGAAACCTCATTTCTAATGGTCTCAAAGGACATACTTGGTATTTTCAGAACAAAATAAAATTAAAACATGCATCCAGAAACCACACACATGCACACACAGTCCCAAACTACTATAATGCTTAAGGCTTGATTCAAAGTCTGTGGAGGTTTCAGTGTGGGACCTAGGCTGTGATGACTGACAGATTGGTTTAAGAGTGCTGTGACATACTGAATAGCAGGCTGAGCTTCTTGCTTTCTCCTTGGCTTCTACAGACAGCAGCACTTGTGGGGTAATCCAGAGAGATGTTTGGCCTCTATGGAGATGGTACTTTGTGTCATCCTGAAACAACCTCATCTGGCTACCATCCCTGGTGAAATACAGACCTCAGGGGGTAAAAATGCTGCTCAGTCCAACAGCAGGCTTTAGAAAAAGGAACACTAAAAATGGCTTGTGCAGGGAGAAGAGCCTTGGAAATTTTCTTAAGTAATTGTTTGTTTTTATAAGCATATGGAAAGAGAAGAAGTGATCCAACAATGTAAATGGCAAAATCTGTGACATGGATAATGAATTTAAAGACTTGACAGCAGGAACTCTAGTGAACTGTTCCAACTGATTCTTCTCTGTACAGTAGCAGGAATAGTACAGGCATAAAACTTTTACTTCACAGAGCTCCCAGTCTGAATTGGAAAGCTGTCATATTCTGGGAGGAGGGGATGATGTGCACATGCAGCGTGCACACACACAGTGCATGCACACACACGCAGAACGCACACACATGTATCAAACACCCACATGCAGCATGCACACACATGCAGCCTGCCTGCCACGTTCACTGGTGCACAGATCTCAAATTAGCAGGTATATCCCTATGCATTTTAAGTTCCTTGTACACTGTCTTGAGACATGCTACATGTATTACATAGGCTACAGAAGGGTTTGGGACATAACGGCAGGATCCCAAGAAACAGATGGAGCAAAGCCAGCATAATCTCTGAATCCAGCTCTATACTGTTATGCTGTGATCATGAAAAGCCCCATGAACTTGGAACAGACACTTGCATCCAGCAGCTGTATGCATATCAGACACTAAATTCATACAGAAAATCTGAGATAAAGAGTTTTCATGCAGGCTCAAAGCAGGGCAGGGAACCAGAGTTCTTTTTTCAGTCATAGCAGCAGCCCTGAAAGACCAGCTCAGGTTTTCTGCACAGGCTGCAAGAGGACTCTTCCAGTGCATGGATTGGCTTCTCCCTCGTTTTTTTTGCTGTATGCAGTGCCCAGCACAAAGAAGTTCCCACCAAAGCAAAGTGCTAGAATGATATAAATGCTTAGTGCTGTTACTGTAGCACTCTATCCTCACTATTACTAGCACTATTACTACAGCACATATGTTCATATACTCATGTCCCTCCCCATGGGAGTTCTGGCCATAAACTTAGGTGGTCTGAACTCCAAAGTATAGCCGTGGAATTGTACCCTATGCGCTTGCTCTTTTTGACATAAGAGCTGTGTTCTCTCCCACAGGCTGGTGCCTTCCTTTTTTCTCTGTAGGAAACTGAAAATGCTTCTGTTTTACAGATCTCTTTCAGGCATGATTAAATTGGCCTCAAAGGAATGGGTTTTTAACTGAAAGAAGGCCAACTGGTATTTTTTTAACCGTGCCTAAGAATCCTTGCTTCATAAATAACAACTGGTGGAGCCCATCACCATACACAGTCAGAACTCCACCAGATGAACTTCAAGCAAAAAGCGTGTCTTTATCACACTGTGTTTAAAGGACAGAAGACATATATTTCAGAAATAATAACTTTTTCCTTTTCCCTCCCTGCTTCTTTTCTCTAAGTTTGTTCTTGTAAATAGCTGTGTGAATTTTAGTGACAAAGGCAGATGAATCTGTTATGTTGCCCCATAACACCCCAGTTACTTGTCTTTACTATTTTTCCCATGGACCTGGTTTTCTTTAAGGACTTTCATCTCAATCCATGAGCAATTCAGGGTGCAAACCCCAAGCAGCAGTTGCTGCATCTGATGCAAATCTTCTGTCTGAGAGAGGGAATTTCTTTTGTAAAGATGCAGTCTTGATTTAAAGACTTCAAATGATCTACCACATCCTGCGGTAGGTTGTTTCAATGATTAATGGCCCGTGATAGAGAAAGTACAGCAGCTTCCAACCATTGGATCTTATTGTGCCTTTTCCTGTTAAACTAAATAGCTATTTGTTATCAGAAATCTCTTCCTTATGTAGATACCTACAGACTTTGATTACATCAGTTTTTAACTCATTGGATAACCATAACAGATGAAGGCATTTTTTTCCTGACTCCTTTTTAATTTGAATTCTCTTTTAAAACCTTTTTCTAATTTTATAATTTGAAAAAAAAAAGATGCAACATTCCCACAAGCATTTTCACTAATGCTATATGCAGGTATAATAACACCTTCTGGGATCCAGTTCATGTTGTGTATCTTCTTGTCCTCACATCCTCCTCTGTATATTGTACTGAAGGTCCATCTTCCTTTGTTTAACTAGTGTTATTCCCTAATCCATGCTGAGGCCCTGAGTTGCTCGGAAGGCTCTTCCCCCTCAACCCTGCCGTGGTATTGGCAGCCTACACCCCAGTGTTGCTCTAATATGGTCCACTTATGTATCCCTGGATCAAGCTTCCATGAGAGTAGCTAAGCTGTGAGAAATTGCTGAGTGAGAAAAAGGTGGAGGAAGCTTTGTGTGTGGGTTTTGCCCACTGGTTTGGAAGCTGCGTTTAAGCTCAGCTTTTGCCCTTGGTTACATTTCAGGTGTATCTGTGTCAGCCTTGTGCTGTGCTGAGCCTGATCTGGTCTTGCTGATCTGACTTCTCAGGTTGACCTTACACGTACTATGGTCCTATAGACTTGTCTGAGATGAGTGGACTTTTAGACAATTGTGGATACTATTGTTGGATCTGCTCTGCTGCTGTCTGGGTGGTGTGTTCCATGTCCTGGCCCTTGGTATAGCAATTGACCAAGGGCCAGTGCCTGTGGGGCCTCAACAGAGAGCATGGTGGCTTTCAATCTCCAGTTACTCAATGCCTAACCTAAGGCTGCACTTGTCTTTCAAGACTTAGCTTCCCTGAGAATGTGCCAAGAGGAATGTCCTTCTGCCGTCATTTGGTTATTTATTGATGTTCTCCAGTGTTAAGCTGCCAAGACTGCACAGATAGCTCCTTTCAGCCTAACAGGTTGAATGTGTATTAGTTATCACGTTTACCACATTAAAATATTTGCATGACCTTAGCTTCTTCTGCAGTCCTCTCAGACTCTTTCAGCTTTTAAAAACGTCAGAACATGTAGATCAGAGTGTTCCCTAGCAAGATGCTTTTATACCCCTGAATGAAAGTTGGCCAGTGCCATTTATTTGCTACTAGGTAATATTTCTCTGCTGGCTCATGGGTCAAGAAGAGGTTCCACAGGCCCTTCAGGATCTATGAGCACTCTTACACACAAAAGTGCCGATGGGAGCATGAAGAAAATGCTATCATTAGAAGGATTTTAAAGGGAGTTAAAATATTTCCAATATTTTATAATATGACAAGTCTGGATTTTCCACTATTCTGCTATGCAAGAGTCTGAAGATGAGCTCTGGCTGTAAGTCCTCTCTGTATTACATGTATTAAATACTGCCTGCCTTGAACTTTGCTAATTGATGCTTTGTTTCACCATCCCATCCCAAGACTCATCTAGAATTAGTGCCCAGGCCATACTCCCCAGACCCCTGCATGAAGAAGCTGTGTCAATCCAGGTTTGGACCAGGTGGCAGTCTGTACACACCAGCTCCTGGACACAAGAAGCTGCCTTCCTACTCCTTGGGCAGGAACAAAACAACTCAATACTCCTGACATCTCCTTGATGCTTTGAAAAGCATTTCAGTTCCTAGTGACTGGGCAGGAAGTGCCCCAAAGCTGCAGTGTTTGGGTCATAGAATCATAGAATCGATCAGGTTGGAAGAGATCTCCAAGATCATCCAGTCCAACCTAGCACCCAGCCCTAGCCAATCAACTAGACCATGGCACTAAGTGCCTCAGCCAGGCTTTTTTTGAACACTGCCAGGGATGGTGACTCCACCACCTCCCTGGGCAGCCCATTCCAATGCCAATCACTCTCTCTGGGAAGAACTTCCTCCTAACATCCAGCCTGTACCTCCCCTGACACAACTTGAGACTGTGTCCCCTTGTTCTGTTGCTGATTGCCTGGCAGAAGAGACTGACACAGCCTCTCCTCACAGGGCTGTGTTCCAGGCCTCTCACCAGCTTCATCACCCTTCTCTGGACACGTTCCAGTATCTCAACATCTCTCTTGAATTGAGGAGCTCAGAACTGGACACAGTACTCAAAGTGTGGCCTGACCAGTGCTGAGTACAGGGGAAAAATAACCTCCCTTGTCCTGCTGGCCACACTGTTCCTGATCCAGCCCAGGATGCCATTGGCTCTCTTGTCCACCTGGGCACACTGCTGGCTCATGTTCAGCTACTATTTACCAGTACCCCCAGGTCCCTTTCTTCCTGACTGCTCTCAGACACTGTCCCCAGCCTGTAGCACTGTTTGGGGTTGTTGTGGCCAAAGTGTAGAACCCTGCACTTAGCCTAGCCCATCCAGTCTGTCTGTCTCCCTTGTCAGCTCATCTTCTGGCACAATGGGACAGCCTGTTGTTATGCCTTCAAGAGTTCTTTCTTGAAGTAGGTCCAACCTTTCTGAATTGCAGGGTCTTGCAGAAACATTTTTCACTGCTACTCTATTGCAAAAGTTGAAGAACAAACACAACATTTTTTTTTAAAGTAAGCACAGTAAAATGAGCCGCAGAGTGAGCAATTACTGGTGAAAGAGCATGTTTTTTAGGAGCTAAAAGACCTGATGAAGAAGTCAAAATAATTCAGATGACTCTAAAAAAAGAGTAAGCTTAATCAATAATTAAAGTCATCCATAGTCATAGAATCACAGAATCAGAATCAAGCAGGTTGAAAGAGACCTCCAAGATCATCCAGTCCAACCTATCACCCAGCCCTAGCCAATCAACCAGACCATGGCACTAAGTGCCTCAGCCAGGCTTTTTCTGAACACCTCCAGGGACAGCGACTCCACCACCTCCCTGGGCAGCCCATTCCAATGGCAAATTATGCTTTCTGTGAAGAACTTCCTCCTAACATCTAGCCTAGACCTCCCCCAGCACAACTTGAGACTGTGTCCCCTTGTTCTGTTTCTGGTTGCCTGGGAGAAGAGACCAACCCCCACCTGGCTACAGCCTCCCTTCAGGTAGTTGTAGATAAAAACATATAGATGAGGCACCTGCCTTTATTGAAGTACACTATTACAAGCTATGGGTATCCTTTCCAGTATCTAACCCAAATTTCCCGTCTGTGTAATCTTTATTGAGCTTCACTCATCGTTTTTGCTAATTAGAACTGAACTATTTGCTTTAGTTTACTGGACTGTTCCAGTAAGAAAAAAAAAAAAAAGGGCAAGGGGAAACAAAATAATATTCTTAGTAACTCATTTCTTAGAAGAAAGTTACCCCATCCTGCTGTAGTGAAGATGCTCTTATGGTATGGTTTTGTCCTTCTTTTAGAATACAGCACTTGATGTATTTGGATTAGACCAGGGCCGCATTGAAATCAATGGGAGTTTTGTGCTAAAATGTTTCTCATATGCTGTCACTTGGGCAAGTGTCCACCTCAGGCTACAGCAGAGGCAAACCACCACATTCATTTTCACTTCTGACCTGCTGAAAGTGGGATTATTTACTCACATATTTCACTATTTTTTCTCATTTCTGATTTAAACAAAGACAGCACTGTGGTATAATCTGATACCAAGTCCTGTGCAGGAGGCTGGAGAAGTCAGTTACAACCAAAACTGCAGACTTCATCGCTTACTATTGCCTTCAACTTCTCAATAGGCAATCAACATGTAATTTCTTTTCCTCAGTTTATACTTTTGTGTCTCACAAAGTGAGCAGTGGCCCTGCTCACTCTGAATTCCCATATTTTTCTTGCACTGAGACACTTTGTATTTTTTAACTCCATCTCTCACCTGCATAGATATATTACAGGGGAAAATTCAATATAACTTCTAATAAGTTGTCAAATGAGTGAAGCGAAACTGTGCCATGCTGAGCTGGTAAAAACTGACTGAGTCAATTTTTCTCTATGCAAAATGTATTTTTAGCATTTTGCTCAGATGATCCAAGGGCCAAGAAACACTCTTCCAGTGACTGGCTAAATCTGATTTCTGTTTGTGACCAGCATGAATACTGACCTTTGCCTTCTTGACTGCTCTTTGTATCTCCTAGAAAGTTCATGGAAAGGTCATGGAGCGGCACTGACTTCCTCTGTGTGTGCCTGTGTCTGCCTGTAGTTGTGTATGTGGGGACACCTTCCTGCTTCTGGGCCCATGGAAGGGCTGGCCTTGACCACTGACAGCTTTAGTTTCATATTTGTGGAAATCTGGAGCCGCTTATGCCAACAGCAGCAAAGCGAAACCAGGCAAAAGGGCACATACTTTTTTATTTACTAACCTCCTTTGTTTGCCTTGCTTTTCACTGGCAATTGCTGCCTGTTTAGCTTTAAAGTTTTGTCTCAGTTCAGATATATCCTTAGCTTAAGGAAATGGCACTACACAGAATACCTGGCTTTGTAAAATGGAAGGACTAAAATGTGACTAGAAGCAACTACAGAAGAAATTACCAGAGCAGTGTTTTCTTCAATACACACATATTAAAGAGAATTACTTATCCCTTTGGATTGCTTTGGCATAGGTTAATGAGAGAAAAAAATGATTTCTTGTATATTCTTTAGCTGTTTCCATTCACAGAGAGTTCAGCGCTGCTTGTCACTGCAAAAGAGAGCTATGAATCTCACCAGAGCTGCTCGGCTGACACCATCAGCTGTACAGCACTCACTTCCAAACCAGACCTGGGAAAGCAGCACCATTACAGGGTTTTAAATCTCTGCTCAGAAACTGTATCTATTTACTAACAGCAAGGATAGTTCTGAAATTGTGAAAAATGCACTCGAGTCATGTTTAGAATGATTGTATGTGGGGGATATAACAATACTTTTCAAGACTGTAAGCACTGTGTATATTCATATCTCATGCTATTTATCTTGCAGATATACAGTGCTGGAAGTTGCTGGCTGCAAGCTGGTAAGCTTGTAGCAGTGAGAAAGAAAGATCTCTCCGTTTGTCACTGGCTGTATATCACTGCAGCTGTGCCCTTTGATTACACAGAGGGCTCCTCCAGCCATTAATAATGGGAAACACTTTTTGTCTGGTGAATGCATCTCAGCGCTGTCCTCTAACACCTAGGTTTTGCAGTGAGGTAGAAGAGGTAAATTAAGGATGGAGCTTGTTCATTTTACATTTACACTAGATGTGTAAACAAGGATAACCTTTGTTTTCCTCAGAAAAGGTGCCATTCTTTTTCCTAGAACTACAGTGACTACTTTTTTACAGAAACAATATAGCACTGCCAATTACAACTTGCTGAGGAAGTGACACTAATGAATCACAATAATGCTGCCACAGCATCACAGAAAGTCCTGTGACGCCAGCCTTCCAGATTAATTGCATCACATCTAATAGCCGAGCCACATCTGCTGGCCAGGTGTATCAATGTAAAAGATTTCCCCAAAAAGGCAGAGCTTAGAGTAAATCAATATATAGGCCCTGGGCACGAATCCTGCACTTGCAGAATCACATCGCTATCTATTTGAAATTGTCACAAATAATTGATGTTCAGATTGGAAAATTCTAAACTGGTGTAAATGGTTTAGTGCCAGAGAGCTCTATAAAAGGCATTTCATGCTTGATCTGCAAAATGAATCAAAATTAATGCTAGGCTCATGCAGCATGCTGTTGCTCTTACCTCTTGCAGCACAGTCTATCTGAGCTGCTACAGAGAGGTGTTTGCAGTCAGTGGTGCGTGGAGTCTCTCTGGGTCTGGCATACATTGATCATCTCCCACAGCATCCTTGACACAATAGGAAAAAGCTAAAGACCATTCATCTTAACAATGCCTTTAGTCATGTGTCAAAACCTTGCTTTAACTCATCCCAGTTTTTACTTAAAATGAGGACTTTTGACTAGCGAAACACCTCAACAATAAAACCATGAGCCCCTTTGAAACAAAGCCTGCTCTGTCTAGCCATTATTTCATATCCTCTGCTCTTTGACTGCTAGAGGTAGCCATCCCATTAGGCAGGCCACAAATAGATTTCTACTGAGGGAAAGGATTCTGCAAAATGCTGTTGTTTTGGAGGTATTCCAAATATCACACAGAAAGGTACCATTCCTGTCTCTCCTTTTGTCCCAAAACACTGCTCTCTGTTTATATTTTGGTAGAATCCACAGTTACTTCACTGATGGTCCTGTGACTATGATATGTTCCTCTTAAATCTGTGCTGACAACTTATTTATGCCATGGAGTTAGTGTTTAATTTCCTCAAGTTAGATTTATTTCCTCAAGCTGGAAAGAAATGCGCAAGTGCATGCTTGTTGCTGAGTCGAACACGGAACGAAAATCTCTTAAGGTGGAAGCTTCATACAGCATGCTGCACCTCTTCTTTTCAGCCTCAGGTACTTGGTTCATGATTTGAGAATTTGGAAGATGAAGCAACTGCAGGATGCTTCCTGGCCTCAGCAATAGACATGAATGGGCACTGGTGCCCATCTTGCTCTATGGATGTCTCATTTCATTGAGTCCTGTTTGCAGGTGGTGAGGTAATACATCATTCTAGAAACCACAGTAAATCCTTGGCTTGAGAACCCATCCAGAGCAATGTGAATAACATAACATGTATGGAATAATAAAGCATCTTATTTTTATATATGGCTGTTCTTCCATGGGCACGTAACTTAGCTGGAAAATGCTATCTATATGAATACCCAAACAAGGATTAACTGGCTGTGATTGGCTACATTTCACCATGAGAACACATTGGTCAGTTTAATGCATTTTTCTAGAAATCAAGAAAACTATACAAAGCTTATTTTTTGCTACTTGTATAATTTATCTGCCCCAAATACAGTTATTCTATTGCTGAGTGAATTTAAATGATGCCTTTCTCTGCTTTTAAAGCCAAGAGGAAAAGATCACTAAATTTCTTATCAGGAGACAGTGATAGACTTTTCAAAAATGCACAGCATCTTGAAAGTTTGGTTTCATATCACCATTTATATTCCTGAGAAATAGACATGTCTCACATTCTGTAGCGGTGTTTTGTGACATTTGGATTTACAATGCTCAAGTTTAAGTCACTAGCCCTTTGCAGTCTGTCAAAAACAGCTTCTCTGTCCATTTATTTTTGTCTTCTGTGCTCAGTCTGAATATCTTTTGTAAATTTATATTTGACAACCCTCGTATTTCAGCAGCTGGCTTTGTTTCACAATCTACCTTGCTTGCTCTGTTGCATTAGCTGAAACAACAAATTTAATCCATGATGTCAATAGTAAATGATAGTGGAGATATAATATATGCCTGACATCACTAAAGCCAAGGCTATGGTGAAAATACTGCAAATAGTAGATCCAAAAGGTCTGCTCATAGTGGTAGTTACTTGCTGCACATTTAATGTTACGAGAGACAGATTAGTGCTGTACACTGCATTATGTTAGTGTTTTAGTTACAGCCAGCATAAAGCTCTGGCTAATGTAAGAGTGCTCCCTCAACATGAAAAGAGGTTCCAGCAAAGTTCACTGTGTCATTATATTTCATATTTTCTAACTGATAAATAATTAAAATAAGAATTACTTTACTGAGAAGATTCATTTAAAGCACACACACATATTCCATTACTCTGTTTGGAGGGGTTTGGGGAAACATTTATTGCATACCTTACCTAAACTACCTTGCCATTAAAGTATCTAAATTACCTCAGTGAATTCTGAGCACAGAAGTGGTTGATGAATTGCTTTTTGCGTAAATGCACTTTCCCTTTGCTGGGGCCTGCTTTTGTGTATATACATACACACACATGCAGAAGAAAGCAACCACTGGACTCTCTCAAGAAGAAAAATTAGAGCCTGGAATTTTCTCTGTGTAATGAAGTTTTTTCTAAATGTTGCTATTATTATAAACTTCCTTGGACTCTCTGAGGACAAGTCAAAACCAGGCTCTTACACAGTGGCAAAAGAGCTGTTAATGAATCATTTTCTCCCACGTGAAAGTGCTCATTCCTGTTAATTTGTCCATTTTTATGGCCAGAGCTTTTTTATTATCAATATTCACTTTAGGATTAAAAGTCCATTTAGAGCCAAAGAGGAAAAACAAATACACCAAGTGAACCATAAATAACTTCAATGTATGTCAGAACATGGAGATTTCCATTCCATCAAGCTCTATTATTTGTTTTATATGGCATAAAGAGCATCGACAAGTCAAGGACTCTCAATCTGAAATTCATCCCTTTAACATGGCTCTAATTTTAATTCCTTAACAAGACAGGATGAGTCAAATTTACGAAGCTGCAAAACAGATCAGTGTACAACTACAGCCCTTGACTTTCTAGGTATGCTTATAATTTAATAGGTTTGCTTCTCAGAAAAGTGGGATACCCTTTTGTTCCCGGTGTTCCTACCACTGAATGGAGGAAGGCTTGTGTGGGTGGTGTCTTTCGGCTTCCATTTCAGCTTAGTTTGAAAAATGTGAGGAGCCCCAGGGACATGCAAGGGGAAATCAAGGTTTTCACATACAAATCCACGTTTTGGGAAATCTGAGCATTAACTACCTCTGCAGGAGCTTTGATCGTCATATGCCATTGGCTGTGTTCTTTATTCCTTCAATCAAATCCATGCCATGCCACTCCTCTACATGCAATGAGTTGATGGGTTTGGTTCAGCTCCTGTGGGCCACGAGTCAACACCAATTTTTGCCCATTGCAATACATTTTTTATTGATGCCTCTGTTGGTCAAATCAGCAAAGAAAGGGAGTGACAGACCACAAGATAATCCTTTCTTAAGGTTGTCCTGAAAGCTTGAGGGAGGCAGGGTGACGGAAGGGTATTACAGAATCTTGTGCTTTTGACCCCTGGGCTCCCCTTTTGGAAAAACAGTTATCATTCTTGATAATCTGGTGGTCAACTGCCACGAAGGTACTACTTTAGGGATATAAACATTAATGAGAACCCCAAACACTGACGTTCCTGTGCTGGTCTCTTACATGCGAACAAAAAGCAGAAAAGGGAATCATTGGCTGTTGGAACCAATCAGCAGTCTCAGTATAGGCTGCTTCAATGACTAGTTAATCTTGCTTATAAAAGAAGTTTAAATAGTTCTGTTACATGCTGATGCTTTCAGCACTTGCTTTGGTGTATGATGTATGGGCAATGTCTGCTCTAAGAATCAACAAACGTGCGTTATTCCACTAGCACTTTTCTGTTTTCTACAAAGCCTTACAATTTATTACAAGTTATTTATGTTAATGTACTGGTGCCTTATTTTACATATTTATAATATCTTCTCTGCCATGGAAAGCAATGAAGAAGTTAGGTAGTGCAGATCAGTTCAGCTTACATAACATTTACAGATGTTCTTTATAAAAACAGTGTCATAGAGTCCTTTCTGTGCTTGGAACTGCTGTTTTATCTGACGTGAAACTCTTACTGACACAAAAACAAGATGAACACTTTTAAAATCCTCCTTCTTTACTGCTCTTTTTCAAAAAGGAAGAGAAACTCCAGCTGTATAAGCACAGATGACACTTTGTTTCTAGTAAGATTTGAGATAACTGTAGTAAGAGGAAGAACATTAACTGACGGTTGAAGATGTGGATAAGAAGGTTTCAGTAGGAGTGAGAACTTGTAGGGAGCAGTACGGTGGAGCCCTAGAGAGTTTAAAATGCATATGGATTGAACTGATGTCACTGGCTACCCAGCAACTTCCTGCTATGTCTGTGTCAAGCAGCAGGGCATACAACATAGACATGAATCAGTTTCTTCCAACTGACTGTCTTCCCTCAGTTTTCATGGCACTTTATGGTACTTACAGATTCTGAAGATGGTCACCACCATGGCTGCATAACACCCCTTCTAAATACGGTCTTTTAGAGCATTTCCATTACACTCAGCACCTTCACTCCACACCTGAGTTCTGCTTCTACAATTAATGTACCACAATGGTGTAACTCTGCCTCTGTAACTCTAGGCTAACTGCAAGGGCACTTTGCTTTTTAGTTTTGGTTGCTGAATCTACAGGGCCAATACTGGGGCCTGGCTGATTTGATCTCTGTTCAGCACTGCAATTTAAAAGTACATGTGTGTGGTGATAAAAAAAAAGAATTGAATATTTCAGGATGTAAATGATTTGTTGTTTTCTCATGTTTAACTCTAAGTTATGTTTTTAGCAGTGCTTATAGCCTCTAATTGTGTATCATCAATGCTTTTGGGTAAATTCTACTCATTCAACTTAATGACCAGTAGGCTGGCTCATTAGGCAGAAGTTCATTAGGATCGGATGTCTCCTAGCCACTTGCAGCACGGGAAGCAAGTTGTCAGTGTTGATGCAGTTTCTAGATATTGCAGAATTTTCAGACATTTTTAGTTGCACACCTGTTCTTGCAAGTGGACAAATCCCCAAACATAACAGTGAAATAATATTTGAGTAGCAATCTTAATACTGTTTCAGTCACAAATCTGCTTTATCTGCAGAAGTTTTGATTAGCTGCAGACCACAGAATTTCCCCATTTCTGCCCCCACAACGTGACTCATTTTAAGCCACATCAGTTCCTAAATTCCTGTTAAAGCAATAATGGACCTCACACATGTGATAATCCCTTATTAGCTAAAACCTCCATCAGCACTGGCAACTCACTTGGCACAAGCCATGTAAAAGATGTGACATGCTAATGAGTTTCAGCCTCTGCTGAGGTGACATCAGTTAATCTCAGTGATGGACAAGCTGTTTCCGATACTCCAAGCATTTCCAGTCCCAGAAAGCATCTATGGATGCTCATTCAGTGGTTTCCAACAAAGTTTTATTTGTTTGCCTTTTCCACAGAATTATTACTTCATTATTAATTCATCATTAACATTTATGAGAGCATTTGTCAGATACAGAGCAATCTGCCTCTTTCCAAGGACATTTTGAAGGCTCTGGATGATTTGGGGCTGATTTGACCACAGTTATTAAGTATTTTAAAGGTAAATTTCTGTAAATTGAAAAAAAACATAAGAAGACTAGGGCCTGTAAATGACCCCTAAGCTTCAGTTAATGTTAGCTTGTCAGTTTGCCTTAAAAAAATGTTTTCCTTCTTTTTTTCCTTTTCTGAATGGTCAGAAGGGAGAAATTTCACCCCAAGCCCAACAATTTTAAATGACTCACCTGCTGCCTAACAATGAGAAATCATCATCACTAT
The DNA here is from genome assembly GCA_013400475.1 of Tricholaema leucomelas. Taxonomy (NCBI): domain Eukaryota; kingdom Metazoa; phylum Chordata; class Aves; order Piciformes; family Lybiidae; genus Tricholaema lacrymosa; species Tricholaema leucomelas. Next base: position 382,166 of record WAAF01008793.1, read on the forward strand.
ATAACACCTATATTATTCGTGACTCTCCTTTCTATATCAAACGTTTCTTTAGAGTCCTGATGTGATATGATGTCTGGTCAGTATCTGCCGATAGGCAAAGTAACAGTGCAGAGCAAAATACTTAACTTTACAGAAACAAAGATGTCTGTATTACTGCAGTAATGCTGTTTGTATCATTTTAACTGAATAGGTGCATCAGTAGGACAAGGGAGGTTATTCTTCCCCTGTACTCAACACTGGTCAGGCCACACCCTGAGTACTGTGTCCAGTTCTGAGCTCCTCAATTCAAGAAGAGATACTGAGACTGGAACATGTCCAGAGAAGGGCAACGAAGCTGGTGAGAGGCTTGCAACACAGCCCTGTGAGGAGAGGCTGAGCAAGCTGGGGTTGTTTAGTCTGGAGAAGAGGAGGCTCAGGGCAGACCTCATTGTGGTCTACAACTACCTGAAGGGAGGCTGTAGCCAGGTGGGAGTTGGTCTCTTCTCCCAGGCAAGAAGCAACAGAACAAGGGGACACAGTCTCAAGTTGTGCTGGGGGAGGTATAGGCTGGATGTTAGGAGGAAGTTCTTCCCAGAGAGAGTGATTGGCATTGGAATGGGCTGCCCAGGGAGGTGGTGGAGTTGCCATCCCTGGAGGTGTTCAAGAAAAGGCTGGATGAGGCACTTAGTGCCATGGTCTAGTTGACTGGATAGGGCTGTTTTATAGGTTGGCCTGGATGATCTTCGAGGTCTCTTCCAACCTGGCTGATTCTATGATCTCTACTGATCTCAGATCTCATCTGTTATGTCATAGTCAGGATTAATTTGGTCACTGTTTTACAACAAAATGCTTTCATAATCTGGTTTAAAAATCTGTCTAACAGTCCATACAAAAGTAATGGCTCAATGTTTCACTAATTTTTCAAGAACTGGCTAGAAAATGGAATTTTTAAAGCTGTGACTGTTGGTGATGGAAAACAAATGCATAATGTTAATCGGAGGCTAGGCACTCTTTTGGTCCAGTGGACTTGTGATTTTCTTCTACAAAGAGTCTGTTCTTCTGCAAGCAAGCTCTTCATATCAGGAATCCTCATTTTCTGAGAAACACTTTCTGGGAAGAAAGCTTTCCCAGTGAGAAAGGCCCATCATGTAGGAAGGTCATAAGAGAGCCCTCACGTTCTTCAAATCCTTCCTGACAGAAGCAGTGTGCACATCTAAATTGTTCAGGTGAGATGGATTATCTAAAATGAATAGGGGAGAAGATAATTTAGCCCATGAGGTCAGATCCTCCTGAGAGTTCAGCTCCATCCTTTGCTTCCCTTGGTGGTGCAAGCTGCCTACCTCTGTGCCTCCTATTGTAGTGCCTTGCTTCTTCCTGAGCAGCACTGGCTCCAGCAAGAGCTTTCCCTGCCTGACACAGAGTCTTTATTGCTACTGCTTGTCCTTCTCACAAGTAACGAGGGCCATGGAGCTGAATTCCTCCTTCATGCCACTGCACTGGTCAGTGGATTCACTCCAAAGGTGAATGGATGCAGTGAGAGTAGGCACAGAAGCAGAAGCTGGATTTTTGACTGGGAAAACACTGTGTGCAATCATAATGCTTTTCTGAGGAGCCTGTATTAGAACATCAGTGGCTTCTCTACTCAGAAGCAAGCCAATGCCTATACTTCTGGTTCCTGACCCAGTGGTACAAAACAGACACTGGCTCAATCACACACACAGCAACTGTGTTCCTAGAACTTACACCCTTTCCAAATGGCAGCCTTCCTGGATTAAAATACACGTCCTTCTATAAAAGGGAAAGAAAAGAAGAGTTCTGTTTTCCACAGTGTGGTGGTTTGGGTGTCCCCCGCCCCCCCACACTTTAGAAAATCACCCAGACTAGACTCAGCTGGCTCTGGAAATTTGAATGAAGCTTATATTTGCAGCTAGCACAATTTACAAGCAGATATTTACAGTATATATAGTAATAGACAGAAATATACAAGGTAAAAAGGTAATACAGACACAACTCCCCTCCCAGAAACCTAAGTCCCCAGCAGGGGCTCTCAACCACCCCCTCACCTTCCCCCTACCCCTCTCAACCTTACCCCAGTCCCAAGGAAGAATGGAGGCTCAGCCAGGGGGATTAAGAAGCAAGGTGGATCAGCCAAAGCAAATGGAGGGTGAGGTTAGAAAGCAAGATGGAGTTTAGCCAGCAGCCACAGAGTTCCCCAGCAGGCGAAGAGCCAAGAGCAAAGCCCAGAGCGAAATGAGCAAAGTGACTTTATCTTTTGTTTTGCTCTTCTTCTTTACACATCTCAGCAAGACTGTGAGCAAAGCAGATATCATCATTGTTTTAATTTCATAGCCTATGATCTAGTCCTTCTCACCAAAACATTCTACCTAGGCTCAAACTAGCACACACAGAAACCCCAGCTGATCTGAAGAGAAATTTAAGGGAAATACAGACCAACAACAAGAAAATGTTGTTTTGTTTTTTTTTTTTTTTCTTTTTAAACCTGTGAAATTCCAAACCTCAAATCATTTCAAAATGTACTCTCTGTCTCTGGTCTTCCAGCAACAAGCTCATTCCAAATTCAGAACAGTGGCAGAAATAAATGACAGGGCGATTCGTAGGAGAAACAATTTGGAGCGGTTTTTGTCATTTCTAGAACTGTGTATGTTGCTAGAGCTTGAAAATCACTGCTTTGAACTTCTCAACAGCAGGTAACTTCTTTAGGGAAATTACAAAACAAATTAAAGTGCTGTTTGTGGCCACTGAATCACTCTGAACGAATATTTATTATCATGAATATGTTATAAATGCATGTGCTGCTGTCATAAATTATTACTACCACAAAGGCACTACCTGAAAGAGAAGACACAAAAGTAAATGTGAAATTTGCACCCAACAATGGGAGTTTCTGCTCTGATATGGGTTAAGAACTGGCTGGAGGGCTGGGCCCAGAGAGTGGTGGTGAATGGTGTCACATCCAGTTGGCAGCTGTCACTAGTGGTGTTCCCCAAGGACCAGCCCTGAGCCCGGTCCTGTTCAATATCTTTATTGATGATCCGGATGAGGGGATTGAGTCCAGCATCACTAAGTTTGCAGATGACACCAAGCTAGGAGCAGGTGTGGATCTGTTGGAGGGTAGGAGAGCCCTGCAGAGGGACCTTGACATGCTGGATGGGTGGGCAGAGGCCAATGGGATGAGATTTAACAAGGCCAAGTGCAGGGTTCTACACTTTAGCCACAAAACCCTCAATCAGCACTACGGGCTGGGGACAGAGTGGCTGGAGAGCAGTCAGGCAGAAAGCGACTTGGGGGTACTGGCAGATATTAGCTGAACATGAGCCAGCAGTGTGCCCAGGTGGCCAAGAGAGCCAGTGTTATCCTGGCCTGTATCAGAAATAATGTGGCCAGTAGGATGAGGGAGGTTCTTCTTTCCCTGTACCAAACACTGGTCAGGCCACACCTTGAGTCCTGTGTCCAGTTCTGGGCCACTCAATTCAAGAGAGATGTTGAGATCCTGGAACATGTCCAGAGAAGGGCAACAAAGCTGGTGGGAGGCCTGGAACACAAACCCTATGAGGAGAGGCTGAGGGAGCTGGGATTGTTTAGCCTGGAGAAAAGGAGGCTCAGGGATGACCTCACTGCTGTCTACACCTACCTGAAGGGAGGCTGTAGCCAGGTGGGAGTTGGTCTCTTGTCCCAGACAACCAGCAATAGAACAAGGGGACACAGTCTCAAGTTGTTCCTACATCAGTGCTTTACAGTCTTATGTACCGAAGACTAGAGGTTTGCCCTCAAATGTGTACAAGAGTCCAACAGAAGTGATCAATAAAATCAACTTGAGAACAATTCTGTTATTTTTAAAAAGTATTTGGGAAGGTAGAAAAGCCAGGTGAAGAATTTTAGACACTTTCCTATGGTAATCCTATTTAAGTAAGATAAAATGCTTTATTCTGATTTAAAAAAAAAGGTACTATTGTTTGTCTAGGCAAAGTGTAAACTTTAAAAAGCATAACCAAATGCTGAAAGGTTTGATCTTGCTCAGGCATAAATGGGTGGGTTGTTTCTGATGTCTGGGAACCTTCCGATTAGATCATTTGTTCATGCTTTATTTGTCAAAAAAGAGACATTTTCAAGGGAAAGTTTCAATGACTCCTTTGTCAGGAAAGGTTTCTTAGCTTCATTTTGTGGTTAAAAACAGGATAAAAGAGAATAGATAGACCCAGCCCAGCCTAGCAGAAGGGTCACAGACTTCAACCAGGCAAGACCTGCCTGGAAGTGTCTGCTGGCCCAAATCCACTCAAACAGTTCACACCATGACCTGCACAACCCCGACTGCATCTTTGATCTGTTTATCCATTTGTTTGTTCCATTTGCTTTTTGCTATGGTTCATCTTTCTCATTTTTTTAAAACTCACATTTTACAGAGGTTTTCTTTATGTTTTAAAGAAGCTTGGGCTTATCACAGCACAGAGTAACTAACTCTAACACATTCTAAAAAGTCTTATGGGCCCAGAACAAAGTTTCTTGCCCAGTTTCATCTCTGAAAGCAGGGAACTTATGTGTGCTCACTGCTGGGACATGGGGTCAGCTCTTGTGTATTCAAACCCACATTTCATGAGTTGTCTCTAGTACAGCTATCAAAAGCAAGGCAACTCCTCAGCCCTGTTTAAAATGGCAACATGTTTTTGTAGTGGCTGGAAACAGGTTTTTGCTCTCCCTTCCCTGCTCTGGGTTATATGTAGATAGAGATGCTAAAGAGTCACAGAGTCACTTGAAGAATACCACAAAAATGCAAGACTCTACTTATAGCATGTGCAAAATTTTCTGGGAAAAGACCAAACCAAACCAACAAACTCCAACCATGTAAAGAGATTTTACATTTCGTTCATCTTGGCATTTGCATCTGTTCTGCTGGCAGAGAGCTCTAATTGTCAGGGACACAATAGCCTGTGCTCTTCTCTGTGATTAATAAATACACATGATCTTTCCAGAATTATAACTGCAGGTAGGTAAAGTCTCTGACTGTATCTATGGTACATCATAGATTATCAAAATCCCTACAAAGTGGACATGATAATAAACACCCATGGTGTCTGAAAGTGCTGGCTAAGAATTCCTAATGTCTAGAATTTGATTGTTATGATTTTAATGAGGCTTTGTGTGGGAACATCCTCCAAAAACATTGAAATTCAGTAGTCAGTTTCTGAGCTGTTGTCCAGCTCTCTGTTCTGGATACTTCCCCCCACATTCCCATCTGAAATTCCCTTTAAGCATAAAGATGGATCAGTGCCCTGAGCAATGGAACAGCCTCCAGACACAGCATAAGTATGGACCATTGCCATTGTGCTGAGTTGTCCAAAACTTCTGCAGAATGGTTATTTATGGGCTTACATCTGCAAGGAGATGGGGCGTGTGCTGGTTTGAGGCCAACTGGAATATTTTAATGAGAGAAATCAGATCTCTAGTTGTGAAAAGAAAATAGTGATGATATCTATATCATTCACTGGTTTGTCGAGGGGGATAAAGAGTCATAGAACCAACCAGGCTGGAAGAGACCTCCAAGATCATCCAGTCCAACCCATCACCCAGCCCTGTCCAATCAACTAGACCATGGCACTAAGTATCCCCTTGCTCTGTTGCTGGTTGCCTGAGAGAAGAGACCAACCCTCACCTGGCTACAACCTCCCTTCAGGTAGGTGTAGACAGCAATGAGGTCACCCCTGAGCCTCCTCTTCTC
>WAAF01008793.1:387947-544496 GCA_013400475.1 Tricholaema leucomelas
TGGCCTCTGCCCACCCATCCAGCCTGTCAAGGCCCTGTTCCTTTCTCTGTCTGGTCTGTGCTTCCTTTTTAAGCCTAATCTGTTTTGATACCTCACCTCTAATTTTGGCAATTAACATGCAAGCTGTCCTTTGTTTATGTGTGTGTTTCTGAGACAGAGGGAGGAGAGAACAGAAAGGGGGGCAACTTTGAGCCCTTCTGGGCAGTTTGTTTTGTCCGGGAGGGAACTGAGATTTCTGTATTATTTCTAACTTGCATATAATTGCAAATACTTTTAGATATTGTGTATATATGCTTGTAAATTTTGCTGTGCTTTTAATATAGCTTCATCTTACTTCCAAATTGTCTGATTTAGTCTGGGTAATTTCAAATAATATAGGGGAGAAGGTTCACAGGGTGCAATGCAAGACCTCCCTCCTCGCTTGCTCTCTGCTCCAGAATAAAGTGTAATATTCATCTTCAAAGTTATAAACTGCAGCAATTAGGAAAACTTTATGCTATATGTGGCTCATTTATTGCAACATGAAGTAAGAGTGTCATTCTATGAGAGCCCTGCCTGGCTTGTGCCACACTAGAAAGTTTGGATTTGAGTGTCATAAACATTAAAAGTGCCTATCCTGATGATTTTATTTAAATCATGCTGCCAGCACAATGCCTTAATTCAAATTGTTTGGGAAAGCTCATATTTTGTTAAAAAGAAGAAGCCTTAGATAAGCCCAGGAGTGAAGGAGAGTGGGGCCACAGGGGGCTGGAGAGAAGTGGCTTCATTTAATGGGTGATCATGCAGATCTACACCACTCAGTGGGAAGGTCAGGAAAACTCAAAAATATTTTGTCTTTTTCATCCATCCTTACTTCATTGTGTGCTTTAGAGTGACTTCAAAGGAAAATATTCCCTGGTTTGTAGGCAGTGGTGTGTTTTTTTTAAAGGGGGTGCAGATATACAGTATGTGGTATGGTGTGATAATGCTGTCAGAGTAAAGGTACGATCCGACCTCTGCCTATGGTTAGGATAACAACGTTCAGGGATCCAGCTAAATGCTTACATACTGTCCTTTCACATACTGTTAAGATTTGGCTTTTGATGCATGACAAGCTTACATAGAATCTTAGAATGGTTTAGGTTGGAAGGGACCTCCAGGATCATCCATCTCCAACCCCCTGCCATAGGCAGGGACACCTCCCACTAGAGCAGGTTGCTCAAGGCCTCATCCAGCCTGGCCTTAAACGCCTCCAGGGAGGAAGTATCCACAACNTAGTTTGCAGGTAGTTTGATTAGCTCTGTTGCTTTAAAAAATAATAGCCATTACCTAATTTTCTCTTTGTACAGTGCCAGCAACTGAAAATGGGGATCATTTGAGTAATTTGCACAATACCTCTATGTAGCACTAATAGAAATCCCATGAGTACGTGAAGTCTTACAAATAGTGCCATGTGTATCAACACTTTTTTAGGCAGTGGCACTCAAGTTATTTTTTCAAGTCAGTATCAAAAAAAGATTGACTTTTAATGTAAGAACTTCACATCAGATGAAGAATTGCAGACCTCTCTAGTTCTCTCTGTGTCCAGGAGTTTGTATCCGCAGGCTTTCCCTTGAACTCTTTACAAACTGCTTTTGGAATACAAACTTGTATAAGGAAATAAAGGGAAAGCAAACTAGATGTTAGGAACAGGTTCTTTACAGTGACAGTGGTGAGACACTAACAGGTTGCCCAGGGAGACTGTGGATGCTTCCTCCCTGGAGGTGTTCAAGGCCCGGTTGGATGAGGTCTTGAGCAACCTGTTCTAGTGGGAGGTGTCCCTGCCTATGGCTGGGAGTTGGAACTGGATGATCTCTGAGGTCCCTTCCAACCTAAACCATTCTATGATTCTATGATTCTATGACTGCCAAGGTATATATTGCATTATGTAGATCAGTGAAAGGAAATCAGACTAGTGAAAATATCTTACTGTAAAGGAAGATGGGATAGGGACCCCTCACTCCTCTTCAAAGCCACAGTCATTTGAAAGGTTTTTCAGCTAGATACATTTGTCACAAACTGAGTCTTTCGGGAAACACACACTGTTAGAGCCCCTTAAGGGAAGTATTCTGAACAATATTTTCTTTTTCCCAGTAGCAATGTTTCAGAAGGCTGAGATACTCTGAAAGTTGCTGCAGTGATGAACTACCACCATTAATATGCCACTCAGTAATGAGGGGAAGAATGGTGGTTGCAAAGGAAAACTATCATAATGAAAATCCCCCATTAAAGAGATTAAGACTCACAAATGCTGCGGCATGTAAGATGCAGAGCATCACGCTACTATGCAAATGGAAACATTTGTAGTAGAGATGTGAAATTCAGAAATGTACAAGTTTTTCAGACACTCTTGGAGCCAGAGATGCAGGCCACACACTGCAAGCAGATGGCTCTACTATGCTTCACCATACACAGAAACACTGATAGGTTGTCATGATATGGTCTAGATTTTTGTTGCTAGCATGTTAATGGCATTTGGCAGGATAGTTACTGGAACCTCTCCCCCCCTTTTTTTTTTTTTTTGGTGACATGGGTTATTTTTCACAAGAGGCACACAGTGTGGTACTGAAATATGTCCTCTGGTATTTCCTCAGACCACCATGGTAGAGGTTTTGAAGGTCTGTGAGGAGGGGAATGGAGCAGCTCAGCTCCTCTCTGTTTGCCTGGGAACCAAATGACCAAGTAGGAAGTTCTGGCTGGTATACAGCTGTCTGAGGCAAGCTTTGTGATGCAGACATCTTCGGTACTCAGACCCAGGGAAGCATTATTTCCAGTGTATATGCACCAAGCAGTGTAAGAAAACTGCATTAAAATGACACAAGAATTGCATCTACTTTTTTACTTGTTTGTCATAAACTTTCAGACAGTGCAGTAATGTCCAGGAAAACTTTGAAAGTACAGACTGGTCAGACTCTTAGATCTCTTAGTTTCAGACAATTCCACCTCTGAGAATGCCTCCTTTTTAGACAAAAAGCAATCTATCCAGATTTCAGAGTTGTGCTACCTGAAAGCTCCATCAAAGTTAATGTGAACCTGCCTGTGCTGCAGGCAGACCAGGTTTACTCAGGTGCATCAAACTTCTGCTCTGGTGTCCCTGACAAGTGGCACTCTTTTGGGGAGAGCTGACACTTATGTTCTGTGTTCTTGAAAACTTATCCACTTAACCCATCAAAGCCTCTCTCTTCTACAGGGGCAACAGCAATTCTATTTCACTGAAGTACTTCACTTGTCAGACTCGATTTGGGAATTTGTGAGAAAGAGGAGCAAAAAAAGTCTAACAAGGGTTCTCCCACAGCAAAATATCGGAGTCCATGACTGGCTATGTCTACTTTGAAGCCTTAAGACCTTTTATTACACTAGGATTTATAAATCTGTCTCATCACTAGGTTTCCTCCAAGATTAATTATTTGCTACAGATAGCCACTCATGTTTCTGTATATCAGCAACTCTTAATCTTGTCCTGTATACCAAAAAATATGGGGAAGCCCATCTTCACAATACAGATGCTAATGACCAATGATGCCCAGGGAGGTGGTTGAGGCCCGGTTGGGCCGCAGGTGTTTAAGGCCAGGTTGGATGAGGCTCTGGCCAGCCTGATCTAGGGTAGAGTGTCCCTGCCCATGGAAGGTGGTTGAAACTAGATGATCCCTGTGGTCCCTTCCAACCCTGACTGATTCTATGATGATATTCAAATACATATATAAATCATGTTTATTCTCATGAGGCACACAAGCCCTAGCTTCTTTGCTTACAGAAATAAGATATATAAACAGTTTTATCAATACCAATGTGGAATCTTATTCTATTTTAAAATAAAAAAATATATAAAGAGTGAGAAGATGAATTGTCAATACACTGAGAACTTGGCAGACAGAATTACAGTCAGGGAATCAAGAGAGTAATTAAAACTATGCAAGAAATTCCGGAACTGCTGCAGAAAAACACCCACTCTGAAGTCATGTGAGCATTACTGCATGACATATGCATAGAAGACCAAAATTGCTTTTTTATCAGTTTGAGGACATTTTAATAGGTGGCACAACTGTGTAAGACATTTCAGGAGGAAGTTTAGGTTAGTTATCTGATTAAACAAAGTTAAGCATGTATTTAGGGGACTTGCTGCTAATTATCAAGGAAAATTTCCATGTATGTGTTTGCTTTAACATTGTCTCCTGCTGGAGAACAGCTGGCTGCAAATGGGTTGGCAGGGTAAACAGAAACAGGCCTGCAATGCTCAGCAACTCAAACAAGTCTCATCACTGGCACAAATCTGTTGACAACCTGACAAGCATAAAATGTCTTGGAAGGATCCACATTTCATAGACATTGTGCCTCATGAACTGTGTCATAGTCCAGCATCAAGATATTCAGGGCATGGTGGTATAGTCACTGTTGCATATCAAACATTGAAGAAAGAACACAGATCCTTTTAGAAGGAAGAAATAACTTTTCTTATGAAGTATGTAGGTTAACTTGTTGTTTGTGAATAAACCAGTGCTTTGTTTATCTACAGTGGACGCTGGCAGAACTGGACAGCATTGTATTGTAGACCTCAACTGTTCATTATTTTTTAGTTAATTGCTATTTGTTCAGCTCCAAGAGTGATATGAGTGATTAGCAGGGTGATACAGGAAAAAAAAAATATCTTGCTTTGAATAACCTAAACAGAATAGTTGGAAAAAAGACAGGGAAGGTAGCAGTGGATGTAAGACAGTAGAGCAGAGTTACGAACTAACGGCTCAGTGTGCTGGGCTTTCAGTACAATCAAACAAGCAGCTGGGGATGCTGGTCATCCTGTTGCCAGAAGCTAATGGTCTTGTGCTGGGAGAGGAGAGAACTTAAATAAAAATGGTTATTATGTTTCTGTAGTTTTGTCCCAGAAGTCTTTGTTCATGTTCTTTTGGTCCTGCATTCCTTCACATTGCTAAGTGTCTACAACCTGAAGGGTGGTTGTAGCCAGGTGGGGGTTGGTCTCTTCTCCCAGGCAACCAGCAACAGGACAAGGGGACACAGCCTCAAGTTGTGCCGAGGGAAGTATAGGCTGGATGTTAGGAGGAAGTTCACAGAGAGAGTGATTGGCCATTGGAATGGGCTGCCCAGGGAGGTGGTGGAGTCGCCATCCCTGGGGGTGTTCAGGAAAAGACTGGATGAGGCACTTAGTGCCATGGTTTAGTTGACTGGATAGGGCTGGGTGATAGGTTGGACTGGATGATCTTGGAGGTCTCTTCCAACCTGATTGATTCTATTCTATTCTATTCTATTCTATTCTATTCTATTCTATTCTATTCTAAGTGCACTAGCATAAGGACCCAGCTGCAGTGTGCATCTGCGGGACAGTTCTCCAGTGAGGAGCAGTTGATAAAACCAAGTCTGAACTGTAATAATTTTACCTATTAAACTAGAGTGCACAATGAAACTGCAGCTGAAACTGCACCTGCCTAAAATAAAGCCATATTCTTCTGCTGTTGTCTCCTGCTTTGGCAGAACATGTGGATTTGTTAGGCAGAACTACTGATTTACCTATCTATTCAGCTGAATTTTAAATGATTGTTTGTGGTGAATTTCATTTAAACAAATATAAACAGAGCCATGTGAAGAAAAGGCTGCACAGAGTTGAGTAACTCCATAGCTTGAATAGAGAGATATACAAAAAGAGATAAAAACAGATGTACCAGGGAAAGAGTATCTATATTAGCAAGGTAGTGGAATAGACACTGGCAAAAGAAAGCAGTTATCTAATGATGGTGCCAAGGGTTTGAACTTGACAAGATAAGAGCTGAGATGACTGAGGATGTAGCATGTAGTGCAGACAGCAGAGAAAGCAGTAGGGACCAGGATGCCATGACTGGCAGTTGGAGGAGAAGTTGAAAAAAGAGAGAAGAGTGAAAACAGAAGAGAACAAACAAACAAGAACCCAAACCCCACAATGGAGTAAAAAGGATTAAGTGTGAAACATTTTCTTTATCCACCTACTCATGAACTTACTGAAGTGTGCATTAAAGTACACAATAAGGAATGTCTTCCCTTGTCCTTACTGAAAAAGAACTAAGTATAAGAGCTGGAAGCCTCTTATAAATGGTGCAGGACAGCTACTCAGCACACACACATGAAAAAAAAAAGGCAGTAAAAAGAGAAGTTAAAATATCAGGAATAGACCATGGCATAGGCTGTCTCGTGATCGTGTTCATTCTCCCTCTGTAGAAGCTGTACATGGGAGGCGCTGCTTTTGGAGCCTCCCTTTTCAGAGATGGCAGAACATCTCCACCTGCATGATTCTAGTTTCAACACTAATAACTTGCAATGGACTGGCCTACTTTGCTGGGCTGAAGTAAGAAGTGGAAAAACCTGGAATTATGTTCAGAGTGAAAACAGTCTTTTGACGACCAGGCTTCACAGCAATGACATAGCAGCAAAGGGACAAGTATAACTATGATTTTTATTCTCATATTCCACAGAGACTGAATATTCCCCACAACGTTGCCCTACAAATCAGTAAACAGCCAACATTTTCCTTATTTGATTAGTTTTCAGATTTATTCATTGATTCCAAGTTCCCTCTATTGTTTTACTAACATATGCCAAATAAAAAGTTTAATATTTAATTACAGAATCCTTTAGACTGGAAAAGACCTTTAAGATCAAGTTCAACTGTGAACCTACTACTGCCAAGTCCTCCACTAAATCACGTAACTAAGCACCACATCTACATGTCTTTCAAATACCTCCAGGGATGGTAACTCAACCACTTTCCTAGGCAGATGGTTTCAGTACATGACAACCCTTTTTGGTGAAGAATTTTTTTCTGATGTCCTTCCTGGGTGCAACTTGAGGACATTTCCTCTTGGCTTCCTATCACTTGTTACTTGGGAGAAGAGATGGACACCCACCTCACTACAACTTCCTAAACACTACAATTTTTGACACTATCAGACTCAAGTATAATGGATTGAAATGAAGAGTTTTCACTGTTGATTGCTGTGTAAAAGCACAGCTATGCTTTGCCTCAGATTGTCAGTCTCCCATTTGGCTTCACCTGGGATGTAGGTGAAGAGAAAAATAATTACAAAACATTCTTGAAATCACTGGGAGCAAAAGCATCACAAAAACACTACTTTACACTTCACCCCCCCCCCACCCCCACATCCCTCTTTCTGTTGGTAGTAGCAATGCACCACTCTGCAGCAATCCCAGTGTGACTGTGCACTCACAGACCTCTCAGTGACAAGAGGAGCTCTGCAACTACCAGTTATGTTGTTACAACTCCTCAATAGCACCATTTTGTTTAAATGAACAAAGGAAGTCTAGGAGGCAGTGAAATGTATGGCACTGAAAGAGGAAAGTTTTCTGTGGTGTGCTGGGAGAATGTGGGCAGCATGGCTAGCATGACAGGTCATGATGAATGATGTTACATGAAGGGAAGCAGGGCTAGATGTGTACACGCAGTGAATGTCTGTCCTCACTGAGGTGGGCAACTTAATGGGAGTAAGCAAAGAAAAGCTCCATTCTATGACAGGATTTCAGCCCACTCGTGGGGAGCTTTCATTTAAAAACGTTACTCTTGCAGCAAGGATGGCCATGGGCTACAACGCATTAACTGCTTTTGACACTAGGGTAACACAGTGGAACATTTTCATCAGCAAGGAGTGACACAGGCTCCCCCCAGATCAAGCACTCAGGAATCGACCTTACCATTGATGAAATAATCACTACATCAATTCCTGACAATTAACACAAGCAAATCTGACTTTAGCTATACAATGCAAACTCACTGAAATTGGCACTAGGTATTCAGAAAGGTTGCACTACTATAAATGTTTTGATTATTCTTTTAGGATTGAATATAGGATAATAAGGAAAAGTTTAATCTAAAGACAAAGCTCTTTTATTTAATTGGGGGGGATATAAAATATTTGTTTACACAAAATTGTGATAAATAAAATACTTGACTAAAACATTTTGCCCACCTCTGGTTAGCAATGCTATACTCCTGACATCTTTTACAAGCAGACAGTTCCAGAACACAACTAACACCCTACTCTGCTGATTACTGATGGGAATAGGAGGTTAGTACCAAGTTCGAAGTGGTAATCAGGTAGAACTTAGCCCAGTAATCACATCACTTCTAATGCCAGAAAAGAAGTTAAAGGAACTACTGAAATCTCTAAGCAGAAACTTTGATGCACTGTAGTTTCTCATATTTGCTATTGAAATGTACATAAACACTTGCTGGAAATAAGACTTTTTTTGTGTAGCTTTGCATTGAAATCTCCTGTGCCAGCATCTTCCCATACTGAGAAAGCTCTTTTATGTTACAGGCCATCTCCATCACAGTTGGGAGAAAACACATCATGGAGGGAGGTGTTAGGGGTGCATGGACCCAGTACCAAAATGACATTGCACTCCACAGTGGTGAAATCTAGACCTTGGAGATAGCAATGTAAAAGATGGAGTGTCTGCATGGCTTCAGACTAAAGAAAAGTGTGTGTCAAACTTGTAAAAGCATTCTGCAACTTACTGGTGATCGTCTGTCTGGAAGAACAGCACTTTGTACAGCTAAACACTATATAAAGTGAGTAATTGTGTGATTTTTCAGTTTGATTTCCCTTTCAGATGTCAAAATCTCAAGCAGATTAACAAAATCAGTTAATGTAAACTTCATGTGACTTCATTGGCTATCAAAGACAGCTAGGACCCACCAGATAAAGAAGTGTGTTCCACTTCTAAATCCATTTTTTATCTTGATGTATTACAGAGGATTGTCCTTTGATGAAGAATCAGGTTTTTCTACTTTACCAAACTAGATAAGGCATCTTTTTCTTAACGTTGTCATTAAGTGTAAAAACAATGGCAATTCCTTCACTGTTCAGACCATGGAGTGATTAACTTTATGTATTTATTTCAGCATGCTAGATATGTCAGTCATGGGGTTATGCTTAAAAGTGTATCAACAGTCTCCTATTTCAGACAATTGTATTTTAGTCAGCTTTAGTTTTGTTCTACCTAGACGTAATCACAAGAGGAGATATATCTTTAACAGTGAACAGAATTTATTTGGATATATTAAAGTCACATACAAGCACTAATTAACTCAAAAACTATTACCAGGACAGGATTTTATTACACAACCCTTGCAAGCAGCTTTGTATTTTAGTATTTTTATGCAGACCTACAAGTGTCAGTGTCCTGGAGTCCTGTGTACCCCAAAATTCCTCTCCCTCTGTGGTATGAATGGGAGAGGCAAAGGTGCAAAAAGACCTGTTCCCCGCCCCTGCCCTGCAGGCGTGGAGGGAGAGAGCAAGGGACCCTTCCGGCATGAGGGGTGCTCTGTGCACTGCCCACTCTGGACTCGGCTGGGGATTGGCTGTGTTCTTTGCACCTAGGAAGTGGTAACTCAGCTCTTTGTCTAGGAAGGGTATAAATATTGGGGGGACTTCCTGCCTTGGGGTTCCCGCCTTGGGGTGTTCCTGCCTTGGAGTTTGTTCCTGTCTTGGAGTTATCACAGAATCACAGAATCAGTCAGGGTTGGAAGGGACCACAAGGATCATCTAGTTCCAACCCCCCTGGCATGGGCAGGGACACCCTAGCCTAGATCAGGACACCCTACCCTAGACCAGGGTTAGAGGGTTGTGGTTTCCTATTTTCAGATAAGAAACAAAACTAACAGTGAAAGGGAATACTGCTGCTCCAGAGCTACTTTACTTGCTCATCACCGTCTGGGATGAAAGTGTGGATTGCTGTGTCAGCAGAACACAGACTGAATCTGTAAGATACCGGAGCAAATCTTAAGTGATACAGCAGGGCACAGAAGCCACCTGATACCAAAACTGCATTTGTTTGATTCCCAGTATGGCAGAAGTACAAAGTGTAAGAAGATACTGCTCACATGGAACTGGAACTACAGGTGGTTTAGAGACATCCTGCATAGCTTCTGCAGAAGGAACCCCTGAGGCTCCAAAGAAGCTCTGAAGGACTGCATCCACCTTAAGCACCCCTTTTATGCAGCTTTATAGCTCTTAACGACCCTTGGAGGCTTCTGAAAGGCCCGAAGGGACAAGCATTTGGACCACTCTTCCATTCAAACCAGCGTGATTCTTCTGTGAGTAACTTTGGCTTCAGCCTTGATAGTGGGGACGCTATATATATTTAATAGCTTAAGCCTTTTCCAACTTCTGGCTTCCAAAATAGTCAAGTCTACCTATGGTATCCGTGTAGATCTTCTCAACCAACTGAGCCTGCTAATTAAAACTAAATTATTTTCTGTATATAGTTTTGGGGAAAATAAAATAACTCTATTTTTTATATAAATTCCTGACTCGGCCAGGTTAATTCTCTGTCTCCATAACAGTCAGCAGTTTTATTTCTATTTTCTTTCTATCCTCTGGGTCACTGGGCAGAGTAACAGTCGAGATTTGTAGTTCTTTTCTACCTACTATGCTGTTAAATAATCTTACAGATATGCCCTAGGCTTCTGATTTATAAGCTGGTACAGAGCGGTGTGAACTAGCACTTTGATATATAAGAAACCAGAAATGTGGGACAGTATCAGAAAAAAGCCCTCAAAGCACTTAGAGATTGGAATGCTTTGAAAGTGTAAAATAGTAAAAAATACTGAAGTCATATGTAGATCTTACTATTTCAGCTATCATACATGCCAAGCCACATACCGATATCAACCCCAGCCCTTTGATTGGCACATGTGCCCATGCACAGCCACCCTGTGTTCCCTGAAACTTGCAGAACTAAGCACAGGACCAGGATTTCACATTCTAGCTCTTCTCTTGCTGAGGAGTAACTTTCCTACTGCAGTCAACTGATGAACCTGCTTACTCAAGTCAAAAAAGCAGAAAATAGCCTTTGGCAGTTACAGTCATGGAGTGAAATGTCATGATTGCTAAAAGGTCCAGATGTAGCATACTGGAGAGGGAGTACAGCACTATGTGTTCACAGTGTGTAGCAATTGTAGAGGTATCTTGTGTTAGCATTTGTCAGGATGGCTTCAGGAGGAGCTTGTGTGCCATGGTCAGAGTCAGCTCAGGAGATCTGCCAGCCTTGGCGTTTGATCCTACTCCTAGTCCTTGCATCACACCTGAGAGCTGGGAAAGCTAAAACTCATCCAAACTGCTGTTATGTTGGCAGGCAAAAGTAGACAAGCAGATCACCACAGACTACACTGGCCTTCCTAAAAGAGGCATGACAATTTATAGTCCCCAGTGTATTAGCAAGATCTGAGAAGCGAGATTGTGAAGGCTGAGTCCAGTCTTTCTGGCCCTGTCTTGTATGGGGATAACAGTGATCTGACAGAAATGGGAATAAATTAAAAGCAGCCACCTTTTGTTAGATTTCAAAGTGACAGTGTCACTGGTGGTTGGTGAATAATGATGGTTGCACTTTTAGAGATGCCTAGAGATCAAACTGCAGTGAGATGCACCACCAAGAGTCATATAGAACTAGATAAAAATGCCTTTTTAGAAATACCTAAATATGCTGGGCTTTGGAAAATACTATGTGTGGTTGTTTGGAGGTTTTTTTTGGCTCAGAATAATGCATATTTTATAACCATAAAGAAAATTCTCTGCAATGTCTGCTTCAGTTTAGATCATCATAAGAAATGACACAGACAACTATTGTTAATTAAACAGACGGAGTGATGCTTTTAACATCGATATTTCTCTCTTTGTATTTTTTCCCTTTTGTTTTTTCTTCTGCATTTGGAAATCATAGAGAAGAAATTGCAGCTATACAACTTCAAAGCACTTTCTAGCACTGGATGTCATTAGTGACATTTCAGCTATTCTTCCTACTTGGGCAGCTCTGGCTTTCACATGCTGCAAGTTCCAAACAATAGTAAGCAAACAGAGAATGGATGACAGTCTATTCACATAGAGTTTTGGTGTAAGTATGAACCAGAAGGGGTATGTCTTCCAATTTGATTTCAAAACTCTGCCAGCTTTGCTTACACTGCAATCATAGCAGTTTTGAGGTGACCAAGATGCTTCAGTGGTTGATGTACTGAATATGTTAACCATGAAGCGCAGAGATGGGTGCATGCTTTGGTGGGTGTTGATGAAAAGGTCTCAATAAGGCACAGCTGCAGGGTGGCAGACGGCCTCCAACCCGTGTGTCTGGATCCATCCTTAGCCCTTGTTCCCAGGGTCTATAAATGAGAGCATTTCAAGAAGAGCTCCTTAGCTCATCTGCCACAGGAACAACAACACAAGAAAAGCAGACTTTACTGCTGAGAACCACCAGGACATCACACATTCAGCTTCATTTCCATCTTAGATTGCCAGGTACCCTGACGTAACTGACTGTATGGTTTGTGTAAGAAAATTCCCTTCCCAGACAAAACTCCAATGGCAAAATATTCCAGTTAGGAAAATAAGGCACTAATGGTCTCTCCATTACTCATACTAGCATAAGGCCAAAGCAGATATATGTCACTTGGTATCTTATCACTATCTTACCTCTCTTGCTAACATCCAAATTGTAACCTTCCTAAACATCAAGACCAGGGAGGTGGTGGAGTCACCATCCCTGGGGGTGTTCAAGAGAAGACTGGATGAGGCACTTAGTGCCATGGTCTAGTTGACTAGATAGGTCTGGGTGCTAGGTTGGCCTGGATGATCTTGGAGGTCTCTTCCAACCTGGTTGATTCTATGATTCTATATCAGTCTTGTTCTCACCATACCACTCCACATCATCCTGTATTGCTTTATTCTAGTGTGGGCATAAGCCAGACTCTTCAGTGAAAGACAGAGATACTAGATCCACTTGTATTCCTTCTGCTTTTTTCCACCATCTCACTGCCCTCACAGGGCACACCAAGTATATGATGATTCAGCAAAGAACGCAATGCTACACCAGGGAGCAGACTGACAGGAATGAGATGTCCTGGTGCCAAAGTAGGACATTGCCTTTCCCCAGAAATGCACAAGGCCTTGTAAATTTGTATTTCCTCTGCACATGGATGGATCTCACCAGCAGGATCAGTAGTTCTGCCAGTTAATTGTGTTGGCAAGGCTTGCTGGCATTTAATAGTTAATGTTGTCTTGCACTGAATGCATTGTTACCAAACCTCTGAGGTATCGCATTTGATGGGCACAATTCACACTTCTCAGAACCATTATTCCAAGCTTCCTGACAGCTCCTTAGTTTACTCAGGCTTCATATTTGCAAGGTTATTTTTGCAGTGACAAAGGCTGGAAATGTAAAGCCCAATTCTCTGCCAGAAAGAACTGGCACAGTCACGCTACCTGCACCTTGGCTTCCTGCCTGCGTGCTGGGGCACTGCTGGGGCAGCGGACAGGCTTGGGAAAAGCCATGGCTGCCCCAGCAGGGACTTTCGCCATCTCTGCTCACAAGCCAGGAGTCAGCCGTCATGCTGACCTGTTTCTCCTTCAGGTCCATGGTCCATTTCTGCCAGCTGGAAAGCCATGAATTTTCCTACCTGGCTTTTCATTACAAAAATTTCCAATTTCTTATTTTCTGTAGTGCTGTAGGTGGATGTTGGGCTGCCTATTCACTTAGGCTTTGTGACTTAAGCTTTATTGTACTACCACACCTACAAGTTTGATATCCACCAGCAGTGACTTGGAAATGATAATCACGCAGCAGCTGGCAGTACTTTATTGAGGATGGGTAAATACTGGGCCCAAGACACAAAGTATCCTGAGCCTCAAACTGAAGGGAAGGTGAGGATGCTGAACAGAAGACAAAAACACTGCTCTGTACTTCAAAGTCAAGAAATAAGGGCATTCTTTCAAAACAGTAGATTGTGAGTATGGAAAATTACCTACTACCAGGAAAATGTGAAACGAGTATTTTCAGGATTATATTTGCTCCAGTTTAATGGACTGTATCTGGTATATATTAAAACAGGCCTAAGCAATGCTGCTGTAGTTAAAAGATAGGGCAGTTTTTTTCATTGTAAACACAAATTGCAGGGCACACAGTTCAGCTATATAAATCCACACCAGTCTAAGCTTGTGATTTAACTGCCATGCCTGGGTACAGTTGCTCCTCCCCTACACAAGACTATACAAAGCCAGTACGTTGTTCTAACTTAAAGAACAATGAGCGAAAGAATTTGTTTTGATTGAGTTCAAATATTGCCCACTTTCCATTTGATGAGAAAGAGGAGGATTGAAAATAACAATGGGAATTACAGAACGAGCTCCTTCTTTAAAAAGATCCACTACTTCCTATGGATGTGGATCAAATAATTCTCATAATTATTGCCAATGCAGAGTTCTGTCAGCATCTGGCACTATCAGTGGGATATTGCTGGAATGTACAGAGTGAAGAGTTTACTCCAATGAGGGTATTAGGTCCCAAAGATGCTAGTGTGTCTTTTCACTTTAAGATATGCGCAGTACAGATTATGCTGCTAAACAGTAGTAACAGAACTCATTTACACATGGGGAGTTATTTCTCTAAACCCATGTCTGGATCCTCCCTATTCCAGAAGAGAAGTGTGTTTGATACTGTGCTTAACTAATTTTCACTGTATATTTAAAGAAGAGGTTTTGTTCTACAGTGAGCCAATACATAGAATTATTTAAATACCTCTTGCGTTATAAAGTCACATCCTACCATAATCTATCTCTGAATTGCAGATAATATTGCATTTATAAAATATACATTCTCAGGGGAAGAGAAATACTGCTCAGAAAGCCATTCAAATAGAGAAAATGCAATATTTACACTGGATAGGCGCCATCCTTTTCTGGCAGGCTAATGGATGTGAAAAAACTGTCCATGAAAAGATGACTGGGAGTGGCTGCAAGTCCAGCAGTTTCTTTTTCTGCCCCTACATTTTTTAACAACATTGTTATTTCTGCTGTTATGGTTTAAAACAGATTTTAAGAAGTCCATTACGACGCATGTGTTTAAAATAGTAAGAGGAAGCACATCCAATAACACCAAATGTGCAAAAGAGAGGGCTGTGATTTAATACTGTCTCTCCTGCTTAACTTACTGACATTTGTTGTAAAGCATCATTGGCACAGAGTTTCACATCGTCGTAGTCCTATATGACACTATAGTGTCATGAACTGCAAATAGCCAGTGGTGCCTTTGAATGTCTTCCCATGGCCCTTGCACTGTCCAGATCAGATCTGGTGGTGGTCTTACACACAGTGAGTTGATGATTTTAAGTTAATATTTTAATTATGCTGTAGTTAGAGGAAATAAAAATATTATACAACTATTTGGGTTTTTTTTTGGCAGCTTACACTTTGTGTTACCATTTTTATTACCTGGAGGAAAAAAGCAGATGGCTAATACAAAACATTATGATGCAATCAATGAAAACATGGCTCCACTGAAGTCAGTGAGTTTTGTGACTCCTGACTTCAGAACAGCCAAGATTTCACCCACTATCCATTTCTGTAGCAGCTGTATTATGGTAAAACACCCCAACCAAACAATACAATAAACCAAAAAAGTCAACAACAAAAGCCTGAAGTCATTAATTGCCTTAGAAATATCTGGTTTATATATTACAAGACAGGCCTCTGTTGGATGGTGTGTGCCTTTAAATTCTGCAAGCACTTCAAGAAATTCTGTAAAAAGAAGGGACTCATGAGGTCAGTCTCTGGGCTCAGACAATATCCATCCAGCCTGCTGCAGGCATCATGGTCTGCTGTAACTGTGCTTTTTCTTCCTCATCCTTTAAGGCTCTTCTGACAGGCAGACTGCAAACTTCCCCAGGCAGGACTCCTGTTTGCTTCTTGCTGCTGGAGGTGCAAGGCACAAGACTGGATGCTGAAAGGAGTGGGTCTGAAACTGTGTAACCAACAATGAGCTTCAGCCCTGCCCAGTGCAGGGTCAGATATCTGCCCATAGGGCCTTTATTGTGTCCATTTAAACATAACCCATATTTAACTATCATATCTATTAAAAAAAAATTAGATTGATATAAAACTTCCACTGTCAAAGTAATGCCACATAATTAAAAACACAGGCCATAAATCAGAATGATGAATTTAGGAGAGAAAAAATCTACTTCTCTTATCACCAAAACCCAGATCTTGGATTCATGTCTGTAAACTCCATGGAGCAAATAGGACTGTTCACACGGTGATGCTGCACATGTACTCGCTCAAGTAGAGAACAGCACAAAATAGCAAGGAGCTGATCAGCCAGATGATACAGACAGATTTTTAGAGAACAGATTAAAGTCTACACACCATAACCTAAAGAGGCATTTCCAAGGAATGTTCCCAAAATCGAGCAAGTATTAGAACTGATCCTGAAGAGTCTTTCAGTAAAACACAACTGAAGTCCAAGCTCCTTAATTTAATTTAAAAACTCTTCAAAGTTATGTAGGCACACACACACACACACACCTTAGCCACATGTATGTGGAACTCTCTAATGCTCCACTGACATTTTAATTCATATAAGTTCAAAGCTTTGATCACACTGCTGCTACACTTTATGTTTGCATTTTTGCAGTCTCTACATTATATCTGGTGACAGAAGACTGAAAATTTCATTAGACGTCAAAGAAAATCATTATTTAGCATTCATTGGAAACTTCTGTGCTTCCAGAGGTGGTTTAGAGCTCAGATTTAAAAAATATGTAGTAGACAACGTGGTCTGGTCATTTTTCTTTGGCCTAACAAGTACAACTTCTTTCTGTGTGCATTACTAATTGCAGTCATTGCTCCAAAACTACGGAAGGTTTAAATAAAATTCTGAGATAGAAGAAAAGCTATTTACTCAAATGTATTTTATTTCTGTCATTTGTCAGTAAGTGTATATATATAGATAGATAGATAGATAAGAAATACAGTAATATGCTCATTCTTTTAATCAGAGGTGATGAACATAGGGGTTTATAAAATATTACAAGTTTTGAGTCAGTAAGATAAATATATATTTTATGGCTGGTCTGCATATGCACACAAGTCTAAGCCAACTTTACGTAATACAGTCTTACGACAGCTGAGCTAAAGCAAGCGCTACTTAACACTACACATACAACTTTCCCATTCACTCAGATGTCTCAAAATAAAGCACAATTCTGTTTATGTTTTTCTTTGTAACTTTAGCCTAATCCACACCGCATAGATCCAAAATTTCTGAAGTGCAGTTAACTTACAGAGTTGCCAGAGTTTCTACTAATAATTACTTCATGGCTTTTCTCTCCTCTTTCAGCCTTAGTGAGAAAATACACCAATTTGTTCCTGTTCATATACTGCAAATCTGTTAGCCAGTTTTTGCCTAAAGGTCCTCCACTGCCTGCTGCCCAGCGGAGCTGGTCTGGCTACACTTTTCTGGTCCACTTCTACAGCGTGCCCCAGCCCAGGCTCAAGGACAAGCCATGCTCAGGCAGCAAGGCACCGCACATTTTTCATAGAATAGCTGGGCTTGAACATGAGAGTAGGTTATCCTCTTTACCCGAATAAAGTGAAACTTAAAACGTTTTCTACCCACAAATATGAAGTACATGTCTTTGGTTTATTAGTATTTTACCCTCCCCACTGCCCCTCGCTTTAGGTTTCGGCGACTCTGCTAAGCGGCTCCATGTGCCAAGAATATAGTCTCTCGCTTCCCAGCCAGCTGCAGATAAATGTCGGAGCAGACCCGAAGGATGGACATCCCGAGGGGGTAGTGATGCTCCGGGAATCTGCCATCGCTGCCTCCTCCGTGCCAATATCCCAGCAACAGGGCGCTGCCAGGGCCAAGAACAGCCCGGAGACAAGCCTGTCTCCCTCCTACCTCACGGGCAGCCGACACGGCACACCGGCAGCGCCACAAGGGGCTGCATCTCGTCCCGTCCCTTTGCGTCCCCCTGTCCCGCCGTGTCCCCGCGCCCAGCCGCGGAAGCGTACGGCGGTGGTCGTCCCTGTCCCTTTCGTCCCGGCTGTGCATTCTCCTGCGCAGCATCGACGGCAAGGGAAGGGTTGAACTTACTTGGCTCCTGCCGCGGGCCGCTGGAGGCGCGGAAGGCGAGCACTCTCCGCCGCCTTGCCCCTAGCACCGGACCCCTGCCCCGAGCGTGGGGTCTCGGAGCCGGGGCAGCGGCGCGGTCGAAGCCACCGTGAGCCCGCTCGGCCGCTGCCTGCCCCGCTCGGCGCCTTCCAGCTCAGTTCTACCCGCATTGTTTGTTCCTCGCTTCATTTTTTTTTTTTGTTTGATTTGCAAGAAGACGCCAAAATCGCAGCAAATGCCTCATTTCTGGGCTAGGGGCGCGCTCCCACCGGGGCTGCGCCGGGGGGTCGCAGCGCGGGGCCCACCGCATTCCCGTTCCCACAGCGCCGCCTGGCGGCCGCCCCACACCCCATCGCGTCCTCGATAGCCCTGTGCCCTAGGCACGGTGCCGCAGCCGCGCGCAGCCCGGCCGTGCCTTCATCCCGGCCGGCCTGACAGTAAAACCCGAGGATCGCCATAAACTAACCCCCCGTGACCCATATTTAGTTCAAGTGCAATCTTTCTTCCCCCCTCCCCTTTTTCTTCCCATTCCCTGGATCCTGTGTTAGGCCCACGCGACAGTGTCATGGCGCTGTCTATTACATGCTAATTTAATTTTACTATGGACGATATTTTCAGCATTTGCTGAGGACAGTAAATTTTGTAGTTTATGTTATTTCACTTTTTATGACTTTTTAACACTTAATAAAATTTTATTAGAGCACTTTTGTGTTTACAAGGCCACAAAACTCTTGGCAGGTTGTCAGAAGTCCTTTTTATTATGATCCTACTGATATACTGCGAGTAATGAAATAATCATGTCCAGAAATGTATCAAAGGCCAGAGGGATTATCCAATTTAATGGCTCTACAGATGCGCTGTGAGGGATATGGACAGGCAACGCGTCGACAGGCTGAAATGTGTGTGCGAGGAGGAGGAGGAGGAGGAGACAGCCGTGCTTAATTTCTTTCCCGTTGCAGGCTGGTTCTACACTGTCCTTCAGGCTCTGCACCTGGCCACGTGGTTCCAGTTGCTTTGGGGAAAAATGGGTTTGTTCTGTGCCAGAAAAGCTCTTTTCTTTTCCGTCGTCTTAGGTGTGCATGGAGTGCGGGTGTGCTCACCCTAGTGTTCCCACTGCTTGTGACATTCATTAAAAACACAATTTACTGGAAAATGCTCAATGTCATCGTGCCATTGTGAAGCAAACAGTGGCTTTGGGCGTTAGGATGTGGTCTTGCAGCCAACACATAAATAAGTAAAAAAAGAAAGACCAAAATAAACAAACATAAATAAAAAATCAGAGGCAGAGCAAGCTACTGAGATCAAATACAAGCAAGATATTTTACAGCATTCAGTGAGATGATTGCTTTTTGCTTTTGTCTTTGCAAGGGCAGGGTTGCAGGATTGCTGTCGTCTGTGCGCGTGCCTTCAGCCCACAATGGGCTGATTTCCTGCATTGCTGTGGGTGCTATAACCTGAGATACTGCAGCTGGTTTTAAGGTCATTTCCTTTTATTTTAAATAATTGTTCATTTAACATGTGTTGTTAAACTCATTCTTGCGTCAAAAGGAGGCGATTATACTTCCTGACCCTGAAAGCAAGGTGGGTGGCTTTGTTTTATAATTAAATTTGCTGCGTTCAATTTCATATTTTTACTTATCTGCTTCTTCCTAAAGAGCATGCCACAAGAAGCTAAAAGGCAGCAATGATACCAGGAACACGTCAGTGCCAGTCTTGTCCCTTTAACACAAATCATTCCAAACTTTCAAGCTTTACAAGGACAACATATTCTTCCATCTTTTTACAATTAATTAATTCACTGTGCTTGAAAACATGCTTCATTAGAGTCTGCAACTAGAATGTATTTTGCAATTTCCAAAGTAGAAGGAGGACTTTTTCCATCCAGCACAAATATATATTGTGTATTCCAAGGTATCTCGTGATACTGCCAATAGGGATTTATTTTAAAGAAAGCAGGTATTATCTGTGTATTTTTAAACTATATTTGAATAATCTGCAAGGACTTTACAAACAGACCTGAAGACATTCAAGTGATCAAAGAATTTATCTGGAAATCAAGACAATATATTAGTGGACTACATGTTGGTATATTTATTTGTATTGAGAATCTGCCATACCTTGGAAGAGTGCCTCTAAAACTAGTGAGGCTTCTGGAGGAGTTAAAGTAATATGCAGTGTTAGTAAATACTGCAGAACCTGGCCCAGAGAAGTAATATAAATCACTAAATGCAGTTTAGCTTCAGGACAGAAGTTTTGGCTTTCCAGAACAGTATTAGCTACTGTAAATCATACGTTTGTGGGTCAAGGTCAATTTAAACTTCTTAAACCTTGAGCAACCATCAAATTGGAAACTTGCGGGATGGAAGGATATGGTGAAAGAAGTGATGGACTAGAAACAGTTATCCTTGGACGAGAAACATTTGCTATTGTTCTTTTGAGAGAAAGCAAATGTAGAAATGCCTTGAGTATAACTATGTGAACATGCACCAGATTATGTAATTAATGAAGTATCTAACTAATTTAATCCATTCCTGGGGCTGCCTTTTTTTTTTCCCCCTGGAACATCAGAAAAGGCCTGAGGAGGCAAGTACACCATTTCCACCGTCATGGAAACAAAACCAGAGAGGTCAGTAACTGGACCTGGGCTGGCACTTAAGTGAAGTGTGCAAGCCTGGCAAGACTATCTTGGCTTAAAGAAGGCAAATTTGGTAGAGCAAGTTAAGGGAGTAGCGTGACTAGGGATAGCCCTCTTCCCAGCATACACAAACACCAGCCCTCAGAGAGGTCCCTTAGACTGTAATGGGCACTGTCAGGGTAGTTAATATGGGGACAGACATTCTCCTCCACTAAGTATGGCCGGAAAATGCTATCAGAGACATGAAGAATGTGGGTCCAGGGGGAAATCTGTGGATACTGTTACTATATTTACACATAACCCCTGTTATTCTCTTTAACAGGTCATCAAGCAGGCACCCTAGTGAAATGCAGCATGCTCTCAATGTGCAGTACATTGCCATATCTACTGATGCTCCGGTGAAAATGAGAGGATACATATTAATCATCTTAGTAGGCCAAATCCTACACTTCTTCCAGTCACTGGAACCTGTGCCATTGTTCACACTGAGAGACTAAAAGTGAAGTCATTATTAATTAGATATTAGTAGGCAGTTACCTGTGATCTTTGCAATGACTCTGTATGATCAAAAGCACAAAGATAGACTACTGTACGCTGCATCCTAATGGAATGCACAATAGTAGTTTAACAATTGATTTACCTGCAACATGCCCACAGTCCTTTCTATAAAACAACTATGGAAACAATCAATTATGAAAATGAATCCAGAAGTCTTTAATTAAAGAAGACATTGTGTTCTGTGAGAGCTATCTGCATTTTAGCCACAGAACCCCCATACATTAGAGCAGGCTTTGTGCAGGTAAATCCTACTCAAATTTCTGAAAGCAAAGTTAAGGTTGATGATGAAGCCACAAAGACCATCACGTTCCCTTCCAAAATCTATTAGAGGGAGTTCAAGCCGGTCTTTAATTTTCTTCTTGCAAAACTGCTGGCAAAATGAGCAATGGATACTTTTTCAGGGCTCGCTGTTACTTTTTTGGTTGGCAAATAATTTGGTTTCTGAAAGGTGACATTTGACAATTCAGGAGAAAATGTAACAAAAAGTATGTGTCCCTCAAAGTGATGGAAACATTTTGAGCGGCTCCGTTATTGAGAAGGAAGACCTGGTTCTTATAGATGAGATATTTATATACTCTCTTCGTATTCAGGAGATTATAAGACAATCCTTTCTCCAGAAATTCAAGCATGGACTGCAGCCCACACTTGCCACTTTCCACATGAATGCCTAATACCTAGGTGATGGGGTCTTCCAAGATAGGTCTTCCAGTGAAAGCACTCCACGAAGCTCAAGGGAAGAGAGAAAATAAACAGCAAAGTTTAATTAACCTGCCTCATGAATTTTTATTAAAATTCCTGAAACTTGGAAAGTTTGTGACTTGGGAGTGAGGCTGGACCTCCTGGCTAGTTCACACAATTCAGAAAAACATACATCCTTATAAAACCTCTAGCCCTTTCTTTCCCATGTAGTCATCTCCTACAGAGGTTAGTATGTTGCAAAACTATAGAAGAAAGGAAGCTAAGATAATGATATAAACTTAAAGTACATAAAAATAAGTCAGTTGAAATGATACCTGCATTTTAGTTCTATTATAATTTAATCATCATAGTATCATAGTATCATCAGGGTTGGAAGAGACCTCACAGATCATCAAGTCCAACCCTTCACCACAGAGCTCAAGGCTAGACCATGGCACCAAGTGCCACGTCCAATCTTGCCTTGAACAGGTCCAGGGACGGCGACTCCACCACCTCCCTGGGCAGCCCATTCCAGTGGCCAATGACTCTCTCACTGAAGAACTTTCTCCTCACCTCGAGCCTAAACTTCCCCTGGCGCAGCCTGAGGCTGTGTCCTCTTGTTCTGGCGCTGGCCACCTGAGAGAAGAGAGCAACCTCCCCCTGGCCACAACCACCCCTCAGGTAGTTGTAGACAGCAATAAGGTCACCCCTGAGCCTCCTCTTCTCCAGGCTAAACAATCCCAGCTCCCTCAGCCTTTCCTCGTAGGGCTGTGCTCGAGGCCTCTCACCAGCCTCGTTGCCCTTCTCTGGACACGCTCAAGCATCTCAATGTCCCTTCTAAACTGGGGGGCCCAGAACTGAACACAGTACTCAAGGTGTGGTCTAACCAGTGCAGAGTACAGGGGCAGAATGACCTCCCTGCTCCTGCTGGCCACACCATTCCTGATGCAGGCCAGGATGCCATTGGCTCTCTTGGCCACCTGGGCACACTGCTGGCTCATGTTCAGGCGGGTATCAATCAGCACCCCCAGATCCCTCTCTGTCTGGCTGCTTTCCAGCCACTCCGACCCCAGCCTGTATCTCTGCATGGGGTTGTTGTGGCCAAAGTGCAGCACTCGGCACTTGGAGCTATTGAACGTCATCCTATCAGACTCTGCCCATCTGTCCAGGCGGTCAAGGTCCCGCTGCAGAGCCCTTCTGCCCTCCAACCCAGCCACATCAGCCCCCAGCTTGGTGTCATCTGCAAACTTGCTGATGACTGACTCAATGTCCACGTCCAGATCATCTATGAAGATGTTAAAGAGGATGGGGCCCAGCACTGACCCTTGAGGGACACCACTAGTGACTGGCCGCCAGCTGGATGTGGCACCATTCACCACCACTCTCTGGGCTCGGCCCTCCAGCCAGTTCCTCACCCAGCACAGAGTGTTGCCATCCAAGCCATGCCATGTGCCAATGAGCACTGCACCTATGTGCCCAAACTGATACACTCCATAAAAGCCTTCCTCAAACTCAGTAAAAAAATAGCTATACTTTCTGCAGGATAGATTATTCAATCAATGAAACTCCTATGAAATTCAATACCACATAGGACCTTGGATTTACTTTCCAAATTGTAATCCAAAGTACAAACTGGTTCTCAAATTCCTCTGATGAATATAATAATTTTGAAAGCCCAGAAGCCCTTCCCAGGAAGTACACAGTAGCTCCAGACCCTGGGTTTTATGGCTGCGAGCTCACACGGACAGCACTCACAGTTCTCAAGACAGAGCTTGGGATTTGGTTCCTTGTCTAGGAACATAGTTAT
The DNA here is from genome assembly GCA_013400475.1 of Tricholaema leucomelas. NCBI lineage: Eukaryota > Metazoa > Chordata > Aves > Piciformes > Lybiidae > Tricholaema lacrymosa > Tricholaema leucomelas. The sequence continues at coordinate 411,584 of WAAF01008793.1, forward strand.
AATGCAATGTTCTTTAAGTTCTTAAACTGAGTGGTCTGAAATTATGAATGCAATGTTCTTTATTATTTTCTTCTTTGCTATTTCGGCTTAGTCTCATTTTTATTTTCCTTCATTTGCACTATGTATCTCTTCCTCTCTCTCATTACTAGTTTGCAAGAAAATGCTAAAATTTCTTTACTGTATTTATTATTGGTAACTATAGTAACACAGAAACAGAACCTAACATGACTGCCTTGAAACTCCCAACTCCAAAACCACATAAAACTTGAGGTGCAGTTTTTAGCTGGAGGAATTATAAACAGCAACCCCAACCAAGGAAACTCCCACCTTATATTGGAAAGTCCTACCAAACTGCAGTGCTCTTCCTTTGGATCATTTAAGTATTAGGGCTGTTTTGCTGTTTAAAACCCCTGTAACTGTCCTGTGCCTTCTGCATGTGAGGCATTGGCACTAGAAACAAACGTGGCAAGGCTGCTCTCAGAGCACTGCAAAGTCTCTCGCTGGCCAAAGGCTGCTGTGGTTATTACTGCAGGACAGCACCCTGCAACTTGCTGAGTACAAAATTAACTTTATGACCATTTTCCAGAGAGGAAACTGTGGCTCTCAGCCGAACAGTATTTAGGTCCTTAGGAAAAAAAACAACCAGCAAGGTAATCTGTTCTCACAGAAATTGCATGGTTTCAGTTTTCATCCCTACCTGCCTTAAATATCCTTGGGAGTTTAAATGGCATCTCCAAGGTTTCATGGATTTGAACGGCACAGGAAGAAGATGAGTTCATACCCCTTAGGTTACCAGCCTAGCCATTAAGCGTAGCAAATAAGGCAGCATGAAATCTACAGCAAATGACCTGCACCTTCCTGTGTAAAATGTGGCGTGGCAGGGAATGAGCCTTTGCAGGGAGGAGATAAAATGCACAGGTTTGACAGGCAGGAAGATACTAGGAGCAGCTCAGTAAAGGGATTAAGCTGTGGTGTCACATGTGGGCTATAATGGTGCAGGCATCAGAAAGGTAGAACTTTCAGGAGGTATGCCTGTACCACAGCTGTGTGCACAGGGAAGCCTGATTGAATGTCTTGGGAAGCCTGGTTCAATGTCTCTACTGTCTCTTTTGCTCTGAGTTGGAGAGGCAGCACTGTTATCCTTTGGGTATCTGGGGACAGGGGCAATTTCAATCATCATCTTTCTGACCCAAATTCTGCCTTTATGGAGCCATCATGGAGATTATCTGCAGCGCACTTGGTTTCTCAGACCACATTGCTTCTCCCTCTCTCCTTGTACAGTCCCAGCTGGGATGGTTTACAGGGGAATGGGAGGGTTGGTACTGTATGCAGACTTTCTTTTTTTCTGTCTCTTGATTTGTGTACATTGCTTTTCTGATGCACTCTGAGGCAAGGGTGAGAAGGTATTTATATCTCCCATATCAATAAGAATTATTAGGATCTTAAAATACCATTTAGAATTGCAGTAACAACGAATATGTTACACTGGCAGCAGCTCTTTAGAAGTTTCTTATGTAAATGAAGACTGTCTCCAAGAAGAGTCCTATACATAATATTACACAGCAATCATTAGCCTTAAAATTATTACAAATAAAATAAAATTCAACACATTAAAATGAGTTTGGGCTATGTGACCATTCAAAGCTTACTAAAATCATGAACTTGAAGAAGCAGCTGGAATGCTTAAAACTCAGCACTTGCTCATGTGCCAGTTTTAGTTAAAGAAACCCCAGGGACTTAAGCCTCCCATGAATTCTTTTCCAGAACAAAATTATGGCCAAAATATGTCCATCACTAGGCTCCAGGTCCCTTCCTCTGTACGATCTGGCTTTTCACAGAAGATTTAAACCCAACAGTCTTTCCTCTCACACCCATACTCTTGGCAACTCTTTATTTTCTTTGGAGAATTTGGGGGCCTTTATCTTTACTCATTCTTTAAAAGGATGTGGTTTGCAATGCTTTAACACCTCAGCTAATGCAGCAGTTTCTTGGTGCATATTGTAAACTTTGGGCCCACTTTTCCCTTAGAGTGTAAAAGTGCTAGGGCATGTCTGTGCTGCATCCTGAGCTGGTCTGCAACAGTGCCCCAGATGGCACTCCACTGCCCATTCTTGCTGCTGTGGCTCCTTCACGGGGCAAATTGTCACTTTTGCTGTGTAAATGTGGCCAGGGTGTGCCTCTACTTTCACAGAAACTGGTGAAAAACTGCCATTCTAGTTTCTCAGATTTTTGGCACCTCCTAGCTGAAGTCTCTCATGCTCTAGATAGAGGTAAGAACAATCCCCTCCCCCCAAATTCTTGACCAAAAAGCGAAAAGCTTACAGCCATGTGGGTTCAACAGGGCACCTGCAGGAGAGCCTCAAATGGTGATGTCCAGACAAGCAGTGGCTGTTGTGGGAATGGGAGTCAAGCAGGAGGAGTAGTGAATGGCCAGAGAATGCCTGGGAATGGAGGCTATAAAAAAAAGTTTTGATAATCCTTCACCATAATGCCTATAAAGTAAGTTTGTCTCCAGGAACAGGCAAAGGTCTGGCCATTTTTTTTTAGACTAGTTGAAAGGAGTCTTCTGTGATAAAAGTTTTGGCAGTTCATCCAGTAGACCAACTTTGCACATCAGGTTGCCATGATTTAAGTGACATCTTTTTTATCACAATGACATTGAACCAACCTGAAAAATGTTTCAAGACACTAAATCCTTCAAGCTTGATATTTGGAATGGGGTCTTCTTTCAAAACTGGAATTTTCCCATCACTGATGACATCTTGGTATTATGGAGTCCCTTATCTTTCATTCTAATGATATTGCATAGACCTGTCTTTGTGACATACTGAAGACCTGTGATAAAGTGATGCAGTGAATTTTCTCACTGGGATATAAGAAAAAGATGACTTCTGGATAGCTTTTTTTTTTTCTTTTTATTTCTTTGTTTTCTTTAAAGAAATCCTACCAAATCTCATTACAAAACACAAGATACTGCAAAGAAGAGAGATGTTTAGATCCTGGAAGGTGTCCAGAGAAGGGCGACAAAACTGGCGAGAGGCCTGGAACACAAACCCTGTGAGGAGAGGCTGAGGGAGCTGGGATTGTTTAGCCTGGAGAAGAGGAGGCTCAGGGCAGACCTCATTGCTGTCTACAACTACCTGAAGGGAGGCTGTAGCCAGGTGGGGGTTGGTCACTTCTTCCAGGCAAGCAGCAACAGAACAAGGGGACACAGTCTGAAGTTGTGCTGGGGAAGGTATAGGCTGGATGTTAGGAGGAAGTTGTTGGCAGAGAGAGTGATTGGCATTGGAATGGGCTGCCCAGGGAGGTGGTGGAGTCACCATCCCTGGAGGTGTTCAAGAAAAGCCTGGAGGTGTTCAAGAAAAGCCTGGATGAGGTACTTAGTGCCATGGTCTAGCTGATTGGCTGGGGCTGGGTAATAGGTTGGACTGGATGATCTTCGAGGTCTCTTCCAACCTGGTTGATTCTATGATTCTGTAAAAAGATTTTATCAGAGATCAGATATTTTAAAATGACAGTAGCTATTCCAGGAAGAAGGTGATTGTAAGGGGAAATAAAATATAATACTTCTTTATAAAGTGGTGAAAAATTATCTTATGTTTTGCTCACACTATTTTCATGTCTTTACTGCTTCAAACTGAGACCTTCCAAACACTCTTTAGCCTCTCCTCTACAGGGTAATGTTTGCTGTGGTGAATGCATGTCAGCTTAACAGCACATTCTTTTAAACATGTCACCTCATCCAGGTAGGGCCTGATACACTGCCCATGGAAAATCAGTGAAAGCTTTTCACTTCTAAAGTCTTGGAGTTGATTGCTCTCATAATGAATGTTAGTAAAAGATACAAAGAGAAGTAGTTTGTGCTGATTTCCCAAAAAGCTTTGATACGTGTACGTGTGCTCTCACATAAACCTGTGCTAAGTCAGTAGGTCTGTGCATGTGCTTCAAAAATGATACATAAAATAGGACAGAGAAATCGGTAAATATCCCTACAAGTACTGTAAGAAATGTATTTTGGACATCAAATCAGTGCTTCGTAAGGCTAATAATAAACTCTGATCGTAGAGAAGAGAGGGTCCATTTTTAGTATTATTTCATTTAAAAATGTTTTCAGTAGGCAAGAATCTTGGAGCAATATTCAGTATTACAGAACTTGCTGCAAATATTTCAGACATATTATGCAATCAGAGTATCGAAAATCTTTCACTACAGTCCAGTTAACTTTTGTGGGCTAAACAATTACTTATGGGACTTTCCTCACAGGATGGACATCTGGCAGTGGATATATAAACACACTTTATGGGTTGAGACCTTTTCCACTAAAATACTTTGGTTTTGGCACAGTAAAAAATAAGAGAGGGGAGGGTAGAGGGGTCAGTTGCTTCCTGACATCTTTATCAGTACCAGCAACCCCTCGGCTGGTGTCAGTGATTTGTGCTATTGTTGTTTATATGTGTATCACTCACTCAGACGCACTGTTTAGATCCAAAGGTCTCAAGACCATTTGCAATCTCTTCTAGAGTGCTATACTGGACAGGGTAGACATCTGGCTGTCAGTTATAATTGCGTCCTGCACCAGAAGTTGTTTTTAAATGCTCCTGCTTCCCTTTGAACACAGAACTGTGATACACAACAGTTTCAAGTCATTACTGCAAGAGGCAAAGTCAATCCATGGCTTTAGCCCAGTTTGAAACAAGATTTATGAGAGACAGTGGGGAGGGGGCCATTTTACAAAAGGGTGGCTGTTTGAGCCTCCTTGGGTTTTAATGATACAGCAGTTTCCTTTCCAGCCTGTGCAACTTATTCTTTGAACACGGACAGAAATAGTGCCTCAGAAAGGTGTATTTGTGGTATTGCCATGTTTACTGTTTCTTATTGTCTTTCTTTGGAAGTATTTTAACAGAAATTAGGTCTTCACATAAAAACCCTACAGGCTTTGGGATGAAAGGATTTAGTATTAGGTTTCCTTCTCACTCTGACATGGTGGGCTGTGATTTAAACCCTACACGCTCACAACAGGATATGATGCCAATTAAAAGCATGAAACCTAATTTTTTGACAGAATAATCATATAATCCCTTTTCTATTATCTAGATAAAGGGTTACTGACAGCACCTTTATTTCTCAGCCCAAATCTTGGATTTATTAGGCCAACAAACTGCTCTTGTTTAAGTTATATAGGCCAATGAATATTATGACTGTCCAGGCACAGGACTGCATTCAATATTGTAAAGGGATGTTCTTCCCCCTGGTATTCATCACATTGGGTCAAGAATGTGCAGAAATATAAGTGGACATCTGGTTTTGGTTGAAAGCAGAGTTCTGATTTGCTGTTTAAACCAAATCAATTATAAGGCAATTTAATAATGAATCTTATAAAGGAAAACATTACAGTGAAGTCTCTTCTGAGATATGAATTCAGTTTTCATGGAGTACATAGGAAGTTTGACAGATGGATTAGAGACAAGAAGGAGATTAAGCTCTGCCCCTCTCAGTTTCCAGTCATGACTGCTTGAGCCCAGAACGTGATCTATATTGTTTTGTCAAGGCAAGATGTTTAGGAAAATGGACCAAGCTGCTACACTGTTGAAATGAGCTATCCCTCTGTGCTTGGACACCTGATCTAACACCAGTGAAGAGTCCAGAGGCCGGTATTTGTCATTTGCTTCTGCCTTTAGTGGGCTTCTATCTGCAGTACACATGGGTTTCCCCCCTTGTTTCACATTTACGCACATTTTGCACAGCAGTCTCTGAAATGGGGAGGATTCTCTCCCTCCCTCTCTCTCTGTCACATGCACACTCACATAAACTGGAGCCTGCAATTTCCCTAATCACTAAAATCCCTTCTCCCCATGTGTAAGTTGTTAACCTTCATTACATCCCCAAGGGGACATACACTAAGCAGAGGCCTGTTAAAATGAAAATAACCATCCCTTCAAATTGCCAAATCGTCATATTAAAAAGTCCCCTTCTTACAAAGCAAGGTTCATCATTTGCAGTGCCAGGCTAATTCCTGCTCAGACTTGAATGTAATTATTTCTGCAATACGGTTTTATTTTTTAAATACCTCATTGGCTTCTGCAGCATCACAACAGCACATATTGTGTTAAATCTTCTGAGAGTTACATGTTTTAAGAGAATGATACACCTTACAGTTATTAGAAAATTCATATGGAGAATGCTTTCAAATATACACATATGTTGTTTTCTTTGAGCTTCAAGGTTAATTTTTACCCTGTGTGTTTTCCAGATGCACATAGGATTTTCCTCTCATTTCCTGCCTCATTCCTAATCTAAAATCTATTGCCATTTCATAATAATTAAAAAAAGAGCTGGGCTGTTGAGTGAGTGGAGGAGCTCTGGTGCTGAGCTGTGTGTGCTAGCCCTTCTGAACCACCATTTTATCACTGTTGCATGTGAACTGCAAAATGGTGGTTTCCATGATCTTGGTGAACAGGGATCTGCAATACACTCATTGTGCACTCATGAAAAATGCCTTCACCTTGGCTAACAAACGGCCAGCTTCTCTCGCTGATGCTTGTCTCTGTGCTTGTCTCTCTGTGCTTTCACAGCATTTGGTTGCCTCAGGACCACCGTAGCCCTCTGTGAGAGCTACAAAGCCACTAAGCACTGATTTCTAATTTAAAGTTCCTCAAGAGTGGCCGCAACACTGTGTGCATGACATACAACTACAAATGGTAAGAGGACAAAATCACAGTAATTCTGTGTCTTTGTGTGTTTATTAATGGAGGACCAAATGTCACACAGGCAATAGTCCCAGGACCAGTCTGCATGGAGAATGAATGCTTTGCTTGTGAATAAATGGTCCCTCCAGATCAAGGTTGAGGTCATTGGCAAGATCTAGGTGTTAGCTCATTCTAAAGCTATGTGCACATGTGAATAAAGGAGTTAATACTTGGACTATCAGTATCTCTTTTTTACAAGAGATGCTTTCAGCCTAACTGTTCTTTTTTAATAGTTGGATACTAATAGGTTATCCTACACTTCTGTGCAAACATGTTGCTAGCAAAATATCAGCCAAAGCAAGCAGCGACCTTGGGCTACCACTAGCTAGGTATCAAAAAGCACCATGGAAGAGGGTTAGGAAAATGCTATCAAAATAGCAATTGCCTGTGATTGTTCACAGCAGGCTGAGCATCTTCTTTTGCCGGTGAAGAAATAGTTCCCTTTCACCCAGGTACTGTAGCTTTTAGAGAAAGCAGCTTCACAGCATCTTGGTAATCAGGGATGATACAGTGTAATTCCCCCCAGATGAAACAGAACCACAGCACTGTATTTACGGTCAACACAACAATATTATTCTTCTCTCTTTGGTTTGAAAGGGTTGTAAATAGGAAAAAAAAGGTGGTGGGGGGGGAAGTAAAAAAAAGAAGGCTAAGCTATTAAATCTAGGACTAACAAGGCTCTTAAGGATTGGTTTATTGTAGTGGGTAGGTGAAAGCTTTTTGTGGTTTGACCCACCTGTGCCAGAGCCCCGCACAATGTCACTCATGTCTGTGGGGGAGGTGCTGCTGGTGTCCCTGTGACTACTGTCTGTGGGGGAGGCCCTGCCGGTGTCACTGCGACTGATGCTTGTCGTGGAAGCCACACCGGTGTCCCTCTCACTGCTATGTGGGGATGCCCCTCCGCTGTCCCTGTCCCTGCTGTCTGTAGGGATGCCTCTCCGCTGTCCCTGCCATTGCTGTCTGTGGGGGAAGCCCCTCCGCTGTCCCTGTCACTGCTGTCTGTAGGGATGCCCCTCCGCTGTCCTTGCCATTGCTGTCTGAGAGGGAAGCCCCTCCGCCGTCCCTCCTCGCTCTAGAGGAAGGAGCCGACAGAGGGCCCGAAACTGCGGGTGGGGCGCCTCCTGGCGGCGGCAGCGGGACGGGCCGGGGCTGGGCCTCCCGCGAGTCCCCACCGCCCGCAGCCCCCACGCCGGGGGAGGTGGCTTCTGTTCTGACGAAAATAAAATGAAACGGTCCCTAATGTTTTGATTTTACCGACTTTTAAGCGCTCAAGCCAAGTGTTATCCAATTTTCCTCATACAATCTGTTCGGAGAGCTAGCAGTGCATTTCAAAATGGCTTATCTTGATGACACGGTCATAATTCTAAATAATTTGATTTCCAAATATATACATCATACTGTGCCCTTGCCAGAAAAATCATTCTATTGAAAGGCTTCTGTCCTAAGATTCAGAATAAATAAAGGAAAAAAAAAATATGACGTGATCTAAACATCTTTCTGAGGGAAGAGGGGTGGGGAGTGCTGCTGTTTGCTGGGAAAAAAAAAGCTAAACAAAGAAAATATTTTCCAAACACAAAAGCTTCTTTCTGAGGGTCATGAAGTGGAGACATTGCGGCTACTGTCAACATTCTAAAGAGGAAATGAAAAATAGCACTTGCTCCTTTTGAATGTGTGCATATGTTTTCTTTTCTTGATGGCTGGAGAAGACTGCATTGTGACAAGGTTGCTCAGTGCATTAGAAAATGCAGAAATAGGTCATAATTCTTTGGTGCTTTCAAATTGAAAAATCAGCATTTTTAACATCAGCTATTCTCTCTCTGTGTGTATTAGCTTCTAGCTACAAAGCAGAACTTACATACATATATTAAAAAATAATATTAATAATAAACAAATATATATATATATGGCAGAATTTAAATCTTCAGCCTCCAATAAAATTCTATTCTGTAATAAAACTGCTGCACCTTGACTCCAGACTACACTGAATCCCAAATTAAACACCCCATTTACTCTACTGTAACAAGCAGGAAGGTTTGCTACAGTGAACACTATTACAGCCAGGAAAGGCATATTATCATTCTTTTTACCTTCTGTACAAACGATAGCAACACCTACATAGCCCTCGTGAGTCATATTTTATTTTCTAGTTCCTGGCTGCATTTACAAGAAAGAACTGATGAAGGGAAAAGGTGGATTGAAATGTGATATTGAATTTCACATCGCTACCTTCGTTATTTAGCTAGCTGGACAGACAGCTCCAGCAGTTTAAAAGCAAGCAGGTAGCATATTTTACTACAAAATGTCTTCCTGGATTTCATGAATAACTCAGTGTCATAAACAGAAACAGCTGGCATGCTGAAGGCTGTGTAGATTTCTTTATGCATTGCATGTAATGTAGATGCTTCCCACACAATGCACATGAACTATCTGCTTCATGTAAATCTTTGTAGCCCACAAATACCATAAATAATATAGCGAAGATATAAAATTAGGGGACTTAAACTTTTTAACATGAAAATGGCATTGTTTGGTAGCCATTTGTCTATTGTTTAAAGGTCTAACAATTTCAGATGCATGCTGTTCTTAGGTGCCAGTTTCCCTATCTTTCTCTAGGAGAGCCATTACAGAATGTTGATATTTTTGTTGTGGTTATTAAATTAGAAGTTAGAGCTTGATGAGAGTAGCAGAAGGAGAGAAGGCTGTTAATGCTGTTTTGTCACGTCAAGCGAAGCGCTGGCCAGTTCAGCACGCTGTATCTGGGCTGGGCTGAAGGCTTTCAGCTGGCTTCTGAAGGCAGCTACCCTCTAGTGGGCTGATGGTGAATTTTATTCCCCTTTTCATGCCCCATCCTGGTCTTCATTTATTAAATACAAGGTACCTTCTCTCAAGGATATTCTTGGCTATTAACCTTCATGCATGAGACAGGAGCTCAAAGTTAATAAAGAAACTATTTCTAATCAACTGTGGTGATGCAAGGCATGAAGAAGTCATACTGGTAAGCTAAAAATTTGAATCCCCAGACCTCTCACAGCTGAGGTTAATGTGAAAGAAGTTATGAGTTTGAAGTTGGTTTAGATGAGATGTTCAAGTCAAAGAAGGAAGGATCCATTCCCAGACATCTGATCTAAGCCTTCTTAGCTTTGGGAATTTTGACTCCAGATGCAGGTTCCAGCTCTGCAGATGATCCTTATCTTTAGTGGGACCAGCTCAAACAACCACACATAGGTTTGTTGCCGTTGCAAAGGACCCAAGGAAAATAGCTGGCTGTCAGCCTGTAGCATTCCTTAAACTAAGTAGTCTGAGTTTGGCTCACCTCTGTTTAAAAGTGGAGTAACATAGGAAAAAGCAACAGGCCAAGGAGTTGGAAAGCCAAAGAATAAAATATGTGTCTGAATTAGATTTTTTTTTTTCTGGGCCCATACAGGGTATTGTGTGTATCATTGCTAGGCTAGAGGCTGTATTAGCATCTACTGTAAGTTTTGTTCCAAGGGGTCGGATTTCTGGAGCCTGAGACCAGTTACAATACATCAGAGGAAGCCTCATAATAGGAAGCTTTATTACCTTCTGCTAAGTGAGCCAAAAGTCAGGGGCTTTCCCTTGTATGCATAAGGCTGGGAGGTGGGGGGGGGGGGGGAGGGAAGGGGGAAGGGGAGGTGGGAGGGTTTTTTTTACTCTTTGCCTGATGTGTTTCATCCTTCCCCACCTCCAACATCAAAGTGTTTGCTAGGGCAAGTCAGCCTTGTGATTCTGCAGCTATGTATTTCCTCACTCCCAGTAGTTTCCATGCCCATTTCCTATGCCCCAGCTGCCAGAGCACTAACCCTCTGCTGCTTTAATCACTCCATTAATCAAGCCTTTGCAGTGATCAGCACACTAGCTCTTACTGCCACAAGGAAGCCTGTTACTTCTTCAGGACACATAATCTCCCACTAGCCCTTCAAGGGTTTTTACTCTAAGCCATATTTGCTCCACCAGCTAAAAAGCATATTTCAATCTATTTTGAATTAGCTGTTTTTAACATAATGTAGCTCACATAAGGCACAAGTCAAAAATAGTTCTTTTAGTTTGAGCACTATGAAGGTGAAAAGACTCAGCCATTTCCCACATAAACTTCACAGACACTCATTTTCATTAAGCAGACAAATATGGTCATCAAACCAAAGATCATCAGATACAAACAAGTAGTTTCTGCTGGCTTCTAGAAAACCACAACTGCATCATCATGGACATGGGAGAGGGCTGTCATATAAAAAGGCATGTGCGTTGACAGTCTCTAGTCTTTTCAGAGCAGTTTATTAACTACTGTTTGTACTGGGTAGTGCCAAAAAAAAAAAAAAGGCAGATCCTATTATGAAAAATGTAAAAGGTAGCCAGAAAATGAAATATCACAGTGAAGTCACAAACAGAGCAAAAATACATTAAGGGAAAGCTTAGTAATCTTCAGTGGCCTCTCACATTTCTCATTCTTGTGAGTGGAACAGTGCAACACTTGAAAACTATTTGGAAGTGTCTTTTGTAAAGTGAAGACCAGGCACTCTGTTGACTTGCATGATGGGGATGTAATTTCTGAGGGTTAAGGAGATATAGGGAGAGTTCTGTGTACTCAGGGAAGGTGCAGCTCCTGCTTGATGTGAGACAGGGAAAGGCTTGTCCCCCAGTATTTCTGCTTGCCTTTGCTAGGAAACCTCTCTTCTCATGCATCCATCCCATGGCATGACCTGCCTTTTCCTGAGCCATCCATTTCTGAAGCCACGAAAATCAGGAAGGGGAAATAACCCCCCCCCGACCTGTACTAGAAAGCACTCACTTCACTACCACAATCATTCCAGCAATATACAAGAGCAAAGGCACAAGGGTAGGATGTGAAAACAGAGGCAGAGAGGAAATGAGCCCAAAGTTTCGGAATCCCAGCCTGCTTGGAAGGATAAAATCTTTCCATTTGTGGCAAAGGATTTAGCTAAGAACAGTGTCTGAAAGAGCAGAGATTGGAAGAACTGGAAGTGAGACCAGTCTGCTTGCTTACAGCAGTGGGGAACATGGAAAGCAAGCATATTGCCATTCATCAACTCTAAGTCTTAAGGCATAAGCACGCTCTAAAATTGTCAATGTCCAGTTTATATAGCTGTGCATTCCCTTCCCAGATGTGGATTGAATTCTGCAGGTTTGCCCCTTTGTGACTGCTCTGACCAAAGCAGTTCTCTCACATGAATGCACACAGGCATACAAACACCCATACGCTCTTGGGGTGGACATCTGAAAAACTAACAGCAGCAAATAGAAATTATACACCTAGAACAGTTTACAAATACAAATACTGATGCAGCACCAACAGTACAATAGTTTTGCAGAATCCTTTCACTGAAGCATGTAGTTCTCTATCCGATACGACTGCATGTTTAAGCTTTTCTTCCTGTACATTAGTGCCTGTTTTCCTGTTTAAGTTTTCTAGCTCTGGCTTTGTAAACATGCATCAAATCCAAATGACACGTTTGCATGTGTATACTCGATGAATAACACAAATTATTTATCCCTTGGGATAAAGGACTTGAAAATACAGATGGTCTTGATACAGTCTGATAAGAATGTAAACAGGAAAATATCTTTGTTGACTTATTTCTTAGTAATCAGTAATAATTAGTTATTGTCTAGAGATGAATTATATTATTTCATAGACTTGCAACAAACAATAGCTAAATGAAATCAACTTTGATTTTCTTAGGATTACTAAAGATAACATCAGATAACCTCCTTAGGAAAGTAACAGAAGCCCATGCTCGATTTTCCATTGGTTTGGTTTTTCTTTCCCTTTTTCATTTTACATCAAATTTAAAGGCAAAAGTCAACATCACAAAGTGCCCCAGAATTTCATCTTGCCTCTCACTTCTATGTTTTGGCAACTGAACTATTTTCTTTTTTTTTCTTTGTCTTTCCTCCCCCCTCCCCCCTTTTCTTATGACTGCCTATCCTAAGGTTCCAGTTATAATTTTATTTGTTATGGTATAATTTCAGAAATATCAGCTATGTGTTTTTATTTTTTCCAGGTGTAAATCAATTAGATGATAGGCTGTATTTTCTAATGCCTCTGTTAGTGTGCATTAAAATAAACCAAGGTAAATTCTGTTTCCCCATGATAGTCAACTATCTAAATCAGACAGCTGTATTTGAGTGACCACCTGATTGTAGACCTTGCCTGAACCTGTAAGAATGTACATATTTTCTTTGTAGCGAGGTGACTCTGTGGTGAAACTACTCTTGAGCAGTTGACAAAAATATTTGTAAATGATTATCTGTGATGGGTGAAGCTTTGTGAACATCTGTGTTGGTACTAGGTGACTGAGTCAGGCCAGGTGAGGTTTTCTGAGACTGGTATTAGGAAAAAGACATTTTCTATTGCATGTAAGTTGTCTGAGGATGACTCAGACATGTTACAGAGGTCCCTGTGTATTGCTGTACACCATAACTACTGATAGTCAGACAGCTTGCACTAAAGCTTTGTTTAGCATACATCTAAATAATCTCTGCAGCTGTCCTTTTTAGTATGGGAATTAGCATCCTACTGGAAGAACTTAACTAATACAGAAAAACATTAAGTGAAGTTACTGAAAAGGCACTATATGCTGACATGTGGATTGGTACTGATGTATGAAACTATAATGCCAATCTACGAGCTTGTAAAGCTGTGCATCTGTCTTAGGAATGTTTGACCTCTTTGTAGATGCACTGAACACAACCCCATACACTGGTGGTTTAGAGTAGGCAGCATTTGCTTCAGGCACTGGTGGCAATTTGGGAATTTTTAAAAAAGGAGAGGAATCATAGAATCAACCAGGTCAGAAGAGACCTCCAAGATCACCCAGTCCACCCTATCACCTAGCCCTAGCCAATCAACTAGACCATGGCACTAAGTGCCCCATCCAGTCTTTTCTTGAATACTTCCAGGGATGGCAACTCTACCACGTCCCTGGGCAGCCCATGCCAATGGCAAATCACTCTCTCTGGGAAGAACTTCGTCCTAACATCCAGCCTAGACCTCCCCTGGTCTATCAACCAAAATGTCATGCAAGATGGAGAAATCTTTACCTAAGAACCAGCCTGATACATGTAAATGTACACTACAGGGTAAAATCACTGTGAGATTGTCCTTTTTTTGACAGCTTTCAGAGGGGACTGTCCTCATCCTGGGGAGAAATTATGGGACTCACATAGCAAAACATAGCAACCACATTGAATTTTCCATCAGTCCACAGCAAAAAAGACTTCCCATCAAGCTGCCTGTTTCCTAGCTGGTTCTGCTGACAGAATAGGGCCTAGGAATACAAGTTCACTTGGGAAAAAAATTAAATTTACCTGCATACTGCCTAGTAATTAAGTCTACTACCAAACTGGGCTGTAGTTCATCACTGACTGACTAGAAGCTGTGAGCCCAGCACCTGAGTAATAACTATTGCAGACATTATCTATAAACCCCCCAAATTACTTGTGTGAATAAAGTACACACTTATTCTCCTTTTGTATAAAACTGATTTTTAAAAGATCACAATAAGAAGGAAAGGGTAACACCCCAAGATTATAGGAATTTCTTCCTAATCTTCAGAATTTAGGGACTGGACTGAGGAAACAAATCTATCCTCAGCATCTTCAATCTCTAGCCCCGTTTGCTATGGATTCTGTCCAACACACTTGTCTGTCTAGTCTCTCAGGTTTTAAAGTAGGGGTAATATGAATTCACCTTTATAAAGTGCTATGAATTCTGTAGATGGTTAAAGTGTTGTATTTGTCGAACCCTGAACTCAATTTTAGAAGGTAATTGAGGAAATTGATTCTGAACCTATATTTATTTGCAGTTTTAAATTGCACTAACTTCCTTAGACTTACTCCAAGTGCACAAATGTGTACTTGACAGCAGAATTCATCCCACACCTTCCTGTAGACTATTTGTCTAACCATGGATCTACAGCAGGCTAGCAAACAGCAGAATCTGGTGTCTTGTATCTTAGTTTGTTCTCTGATACCAACAAAATCTGCTTCATAGAATCATGGAGTCAACCAGGTTGGAAGAGATCTCCAAGATCATCCAGTCCAACCTATCACCCAGCCTTCCAATCAAACAGACCATGGCACTAAGTGCCTCAGCCTGTCTTTTCTTGAACACCTCCAGGGATGGCAATTCCACCACATCCCTGGGCAGCCCATTCCAGTGGCTGTGAAGAACTTCCTTCTAATATCAAGCCTATACCTCCCTAACACAACTTCACTTTTATAATTTTGGTTTTTTTTGCAAGCTGCTAGAATCTAGTGTGTTTTTTAATATGCAATGCAGAAATTTAGCTGTGATACAACAAAGTACAAAAAGGGCCAAATTCTAATCTCTATTATTTGAGTAGGTAGATAACATAAATCCATTGGTAACTAAAGTGCTTCTTTAGGTTTGTCTTTTTTATCTATAGCAGCACAGGTGTGAAATAGCAGCAACAGCTGACTTTTCTTGTAATGGCTGCTACAAGAACCATTGACTTTTTTCTTTAAATAAATAATATTTATAGATTTAGAAAAAAAATCATTAGATATGAATCATAGCTACTATAATCATTATAAATACATTAACAACAAATGGTCAGGCCAAATTAGAAAAGGTCTATTAAAAATTAAATAAAAAGATCTATTGAGTAAACAGATGTCTCTTCACAGCAGACATATCCCCATAGTTATTGACTGAAGCACTTCTAAGTATTAGGAAATGACCAACCACAACAAAACATTACTAAAATAATGCTCCATAAAATACAACTTGCAATGTTACCTTGATCAAGGATGATCAGGAGGCTAATTAAACTCTTTGTGTGCAATATTCTCAGAAATCCATTGGTTTCTATAAGGAGATCTAAATGGCATGTTTAGAAATAATTAAAGAGTTCAGGCAGTCAATTTTTAAAAGAAAAAAAACAAGCAACAAAACAACATAAGGCTATCATCCAAGATGACTGCTCTTTAAATGTGACCATCTGTCTGTTGAGGTACCTTTTTAACATTCTGTAAATAAAAGGTTCAAAAGAACAGTGCAGAAGAAAACTGCAGCAAATGGACCCTGAAGCTTAGCAATGTAGACCCCTGAATTCGAGTTTGAATCAAATCAAGCAGAGAATGTGTAAAATCTGGTAGAATGTCACCCTCAGTTGTTATTAGTATGATATAAGAACTTATTCAGCAAATAAGTATATAACATAAACTGTATAATCCTATAGTGTCGAAGGCCATGTTTTAAAAGTACATAAACAAGATTATACTTCAGTTATTACACTGTTTTGCTTTTACAGAGGGTTAAATCTGATGCTTTAGCTTTAAAAGCAGTACTAACTTCCATGCTGCGACAAAGCTAGTTTAAGGAATTGAAATGGCTCCAGTTCTTGATTCAAAACAGGTTTTTACTCTCAGTAATCTCTGGCACTAAACACACATTTTTCTTTTCAAGATGGTTTATGATCAGTGATTTCAGTCCACTCCACATTACCCTACCACATGTCCTGAACTGCTTGGGACAATCCCAGATTAGGAAGCACATTCATAGGTCTTGCACAAAGACCACTTTATACAGAAATAACAAAAATGTCCTAACATCTGTTCACAGACCATTTAGTAACAAGTTTATATACGCTGACACTTTCAAAGAAGGTCTTCCTAAAAGTTACCATTATCTTTGGGAGACAAAAGAGCCAGGTGGGGCTCACACACACATGCTTTCTTTTAAACTAAATCTTATTATCACTCATGTTATTGGAGAAGCCATTAAGTTCTAACCTTGCTTCCAAGGTGGTAGACCTTAGCTCAAGCCGAATGGCTCAGTTATGTGACAGATTTGAAATAAAAAGGGGCAAGGGTGAAAACTCCCTCTCTACCATGAAGTTACAGAAAATCATCATATTCTATTGTATGGGGAAGGGAGAGGGGTGATACAGGGAAAATAAGACCAGTGGAACCAGCTCTACACTATTGTCCCTACACTGGTAGTCTCTTGACAGACCATGAGTCTACAAAGAAATAAGTAACATGGGGATGGTGTGAAATACTGCTCTTCAACATTTACAGCTTCTATTTCAGGGTTTATGGACTTAAAAGTTGAATGCCTTTTTTTCCCTCATGATGGCAATCACTCTAATAAAATGTCACTTTTCCTTATAAACTTGCTGCTCTCACTCCTTCACATACTCATAACAGCAGGTCCATATCAGTGATGCCACTTAGGCACTCAGATGACCACCGTTCATTGTTTGGCCTTTCTGGACAGCAACAAATGGTTCTGTAATCTGTGTCCTTGCTTTTTTAATACCAGAATAATGAAGTTTATTGCAGTTTTAGTGCTCATTAGGAAGCTGCCTTCCCACAGATACCCTGATTTAGTGTGAGACACTTGATTTATTATGAGGCACAACGTGAGTACTTGTTTTCACCTCGTTCCTATCTCCACTCTCAATTCCCATATGTGCTGGTTGAAAAGTTCTGCAGCATGTAAGAGCCATCATCATCAACAGATACACCGCTCGACCTTTACACTCAGTATTTGAAGCTTACAAGTTTTACAGTGTGAGCAACCTGAATTTGTCAGATTAATGCTATTTTGGGATATGTGCATGACCTAAAGTGATATTATTCATTGTAGTAGAGAGACAACGGAAGGCATAAAAAAATCCAGTAGTGTTTGGAGTGCTTGACACTCAAAATAATTCCTAATTTTTTAAGGCAACAGCTTGAGGAAAGACTTGATACTGCAACTGAAATAAAAGCTTCCTACAAAATGATCCATTAAAACAATAATTGAAATATACATATTAAGTGACACAATTGACATGCATCTGGGTAATTTAAGTCTGTTAATATTCTAGTGGGGTAAATGCTCAGTGCTTCTGCTTGGCCTGATGCAAACCAGAATAGCACTGCTGCATCACTTAGTGTCATTTGGTAACTCTTACACTCCATCTGAAAATATGTTAGAGATAAATAAGAAATAGTATCAGGAAAAAGAAATTACAGGGTATAATGCACAGGAGAAGAGAGATGTTTTCATCTGAGAGTTGAAATCAGATTGAGAATCAATGAGGTAGAGAGATAAAGAAAGGCTGTTCCAGATGGCAGGAGCTGCAGAGCAGAAGGCTGTCTTACCACCAATTAATTTAATGAAATCCACTCACTAGTTTCCCATCCCAACTTTTTTCCCAAACCACGTCAGTCTCAAAACTTGTGGTGTGAAACCACAATAATCCAATGTGAAAAATTCCATGCCCTTGGCATGCTGTAGTCAGAAACTCCCATCTGCAGCAAGACCCTGCATTCAGACAAAGGCCTTTCTCTCCCAGATGTCTCTGTTAAGTCCAAGACATGATTTTGCAGGAGCCTCTGTCTGCATAGTGATGAGCACCTCCATCCCCAGATGGCTTCACACATCTTGGAAGATGCTGCTCGTCACTGAGTGATCAGTCTAGTATAGCAAGATTGTTGTGGCTCTTTAGGCAGAGAGCAGCATACAAGGAAAGGCCTTTGTGGGTGTACTGGGAGGTAGTAGGTAATTCCTGTACAGTATCTTCCTCTGGCATGAGAACATGATGGATTACATGGCTCATCATGGTGTGTCTGGTTCAGATGCACTCCTGAGATGTAGAGGGCAAACACTGTCATAAAGCAGACCAGCTCTTCAGCTAAGCCTAAGGGGAATACCTCCCATCCAAGTACAGACCAGGTACACACATCACGCTAATCTGAAGTTTAATGCAATCTTTGCACAGAGGAATTCGCTGAAGTGAATGTAAATATTAATTATATGATCTACATGCTGTAACAGACTTCATCAGTTCTACTTGCTCACCCAAACAGGATAATTCCTGACAATTAAACTAACAGTTCATCTAACATCATCAATAGCTCATCCTAAAGAGGAGTTTTGGCCTGTCCTATGAAGCCCATCAGAACAAAGCTGTTTCAGATGAGACGTAGAAGTGAAAGTTCAGAAGTCATGCTCAGCTCAGCCTGGGGCCACTTCTTTGCACAGAGGAGCTTTTGCAGATCTTACCAGCACAAAGGAAGGACAAACAGTCTTTCCTTTCATACATTTGGATCTCAGGCAACACAGGGCTTTTTAGGTTAAAAGCAAAGCCTTCATTTTCACACTGAAACCTGCATATATCCCTTAGAGGTCAGTGGTCAGTTTGCGGGAGAAAGCATCCTGAACTATCAGGATATTGTGTTCTCCTTCAGCTTCAGTTTTGAATAATTGCCCCTCCATGTCTGGAAGATCTGAACCACATTATCTGATTCTGAAGCAAATGTAATCAAAAAGCCTGTGTTTGTGGAAGCAATTACAAACTTCTCACTGTATGTAAATAAAAAATACAAGCTGATTTAGTTATGGCTGCTTCCTCGTTCAGTAGCAGTTAGAAGATCTGGGATATACTTTCACTGAATAACACAGAACCAGTACATGCTATCAAGTAAATCCAGGAACTTCAAATTATTCTGGAGTAAAACTGGAATAATGCATGAGCAATGTACCTCCAAACACTATAAATGTAGATTCACAATATTATTTAATTTTATTCCTTTGCATAATTCTACTTATCACAATTCTCAAAATCGAAACTAGATAGAAACTATTAAAGAAGTGATGACAAAAATGACATGTTAGATTTCCATTTATTTTATCATTAAAAAGATTTACAGGCTGCACTGATATCAGATTATTAAAATTAGGGTCCTCCATAAATTAAAAGGTCTTGCTCTTGCTGAGCTATAATAAGGGAGCTAACATGTCAGACTTGAAAGATCTAAGAAGCAGAAAAACAAGCGGCAATGAGAAGCGAGATCTTAAAAGCGTGTAGGTATTTTAGAAGTAGAGTCTTGTAGAAAGCAATGAATAATTAGTTCAAAAAGGTAACTTGCCAAAACAACTGTGTTAATGCTTCCCTTATAATGGCCTTCATGGCAGAAATAGTAATACCTTTTTTTTTTTTCAAACAGGCCCTGATATAATGACATTGAATTCCATGAAAATATTCTACTTCTTAAGGAATAATTTATTGTAGCTTTACTGGAAAATTTCATCTGGGTCTTAAAAGGTTTTATGGCCTCAATTATAGCACTTTTAATAATCAATATTGATTTTACCCTATCATTCTTTTAAAAGTTTGTCTTGGTTTAGAAAGAATTCAAATCTTGACTAAGTTTATAAAGTGAAAATATTTTTATTCTAAAAACATATCCTTTTAGACATTATTCCAGCTCCACCATAGTTACTTCTGCTATACCACTAAACAGAAGATCCCAATCTCACTTTGTTAGTAGGAAGCAAGTGTAATGTAGGGCAGTGGGAGAAAGGCAGCTAATTAGCAGGATTGTTCAGTGACCTGCAGTTGCGCTCGTCCTTTTACATGGCTGCACTGTTCTTCAGACCCTTGTTCACTGTGTCAGAGCCTTTTTCTCGTCTACAGTTACAGCCTGCACTCTTGCTGCGATGCCCTGATACCTCAGGAAACACTACACACTGACCTACATGGAGCTTTCACTATACACTCCTCCTAGGAAACGGAGCCTTCTGAATTATGCACTACAGTCTCCTGTCTGTTCCTCTTCACGACCAGGCTTTTCCAGCTATATAGTTAGTTCTCTAAGGAGCTAGCTCTGAATTGAGACTTCTCAAGCCAACACGCACCCAGTTGTAATCTCCTGCAGGTGCAGCACTGATTTCCTTTATCACTGCTTTGTGTGTAGAGTCTGAACCACAAAGTGCCTGCTCTTCAGGTCTGCTGCTCCTGCCTGGGCTTCACCTGGTGATGGGCAGCAATGAAATGTCATGCAAGGAGTCTGTCTCAGTGCTTGCTGGGAGGCATGGAGAAGGCTGTGATTGAGGCAGCCAGTTGCATCTTTTTAGTCCTGCAGGGCATAACTTCCTTGTTCTCTCCACTGAGCAAAATGATGAGGAACAGATACACTTTGATCATTTAGACCTATGTTTTATTCAGCTTTAGACAGATGAAGTTTGACTAATTTTCACAGGAGAAAGGCAGTGGTCAAGTGAGATTCTTGAAGGCTCTGCCCACAGTAGGTGTATTTGGTTACAGCTGCTAGCCTGATCTCAGCTTTCCAGTCAAAAAATAAGCCTCCTTATTTTGCCCTTGCATTTTTGTAATATAATTAAATGGTGATATATATGCACACACATAATTTAAATATTGACTTGCCTTTTCAGCTAGAATGAATAAGGAATAAACCTATGATGAAGGTTATATGAAAGGAATAGTATACAGAAAATGTCTTTGACTGTTTCTGTTGTTTTATACACCTGCTCTGTAGGTTCTTTCGTTCTGTCCTCCTGCTCCCTTACACTAGGTTTATTTCAGCATCTTTGGAAATGAAAAGATCCCCTTTTATTTCAGAATTAGTATTAGACTGATGAAAAGAATGAACCCCAGGGGCTGTCTTTTCCAATCATGCACTGTACAAGCACTTGAGCTGACTATGTTCTGCAGAACATTGAAAACATGGCATGCCCAGGAAATGTTTGCCATCACATTAGTGATGCTGTAATGGGCACCACAAATCACCTGGACATTAATAGAACGAAATCACTTACTGCCTCTGAAAGCAGCTTTATTCTCAGTTGGTGTCCTGAAGGCACCATGTGTGCAGTCTAGAGTTTCTACCACAAAGAAGAAAATTTCAAATACCATAAAAGTCCTGTTTTACTTGCTGCTTTTGGAGTTTGTTTAAGTCTCCACTGATTGTTTCTGATGGCAATCCCTTAAACACAACTAGTGTTGGAAAAAACCCATTAAAATAAAATTAGTTGTCTTGCAAACTTTAAGTGATCTCCTATTTTTCTAAAAGCTGTAGCAGGACAGGATACACATGACTTCTAATGACTGCCCTTGCTCTCACTTAACTACAATAATGGATCAAACGTGTTTCTTTATCCTGTTATTGCCAGTTTGTAATTTGATCGTCAGACAGATTTGAATTCTCCCCAAGCTGTTCCAACGTGTCTGTAATAGAAGCAGAGGTACCTACATGCACTTCCCCTTTTGCTCAGAAAATAGAGCAGCTTCAATGATCACAGCCCATGTGAAGCAGACAGCAGTGGTTAAATTAACTGTTGTGATCAAAGAAATGGGCTGTTAAAAATACCTGGTTTCCTATTAGAGAAGACTTTTTAATTGTGCTTCTGGTGCCTAGGACACATTGAATTTTTTATGAGATAATTCAGGTAACAGTCCATTAGAATGTGCATTTGATTTAGCCTGAGGAAGTTTGGGAAAAGAGAAAACACTCCTGTGTGAGCAGTGGCTGTCGTTCCCCTGCCCCTGCCAGGGCTGCCTGGGCAGCAGAGCGACTGGTGTGCCCACTCCTCTGCCCCCACAATGAACAGCCAGCTGCATGGATGCACACCAAAATCAGCTGCAGGCTACATTAATACATCTAGAAGTGTTCACTGACTGAAAGCCTGCTCTGCTTTTCTTGTTACAGGAGCAATACCTTCTGCAGTTAAATTCAAGAGATCTCAGGAGTCAAATCTTTTACTGTCCATACAATAAAATATCAGGCAACTCAGGTTTATCTTTCTGCTTTTAACTTATTTTCACTTTGTATTAATAGAGTGTTTGTTATATCATGTTCAAGAAAGCATCTAGTTTCTCTGGTGCTAGTCTAGCAATCAACCTGATAGCTGTAAAGCAGATAAATAGGAGCTGTATGCCACTGTTTCTGCTGGCTCATTTTTCATTTTTTGAAATAAACCCCCCAGAGTCTTTTTGCAGAATAAATTGAAGATAAAAAAGTTATCTCTTGATACAGATAGTTTGAACATGTCAGATTTGTGAAGTGTTTTCTTTGGCTAGCTTAGCACTCTGTCTTTTGAGAGACACAGAAGGCAAAGCACAGCTGTCAGAGAAATAAAAAAAAGTTCTATAAGATAAAATTAAGTAGCTCTATTAAAAGCAGAGGATTTAGAAAGTCAGGTTCCACTCTCCGTGTTAATGCCAAGTATTACCACTTGGGAAAGGAGGGCAATACTTAGTATGAGGAAACATGTCTAAATCTGGCCTTAATTCCTCTCTTATTGGCAGTGAAGTTGCCCTTACAACCTAGGAGCCGGCATATGACTCTTGCTCTATGGTCCTTGTTTCAAATGAGAAGAGAACAAAATGTTCCTGTACAGAGCTGAGAGGCAGGCTTGCTAGTTTCTGGGGACCCATTTATTTGAGCATTTATTTTGTTTCTTTAAATTTTACTTTGGTAAGCTTTGACTGAGATAGAAGCAATAAGGAATTCTGTTTTCCTTATTAATTATTTGTTCCTCTGCCAAGATAAGAATATATATATAATTTTGGGGGGCATGTTTATAAGCAGGCTATCTAGTTTAAGCATTGCAGAAGGGAGTATATTTGTACACAATTCTACTGCATTATAAGCTATAGAAACTTAATTTCAGCTCTTGTAAAGATGGATCTGAAAGAATAGATCTGAAGATTATTACAGTTAATAATTCTCAATGCTGCTTGATTTTAATTTTTGATGAATATCTTCATCGGTTCAGACAAATATGTGGCAAAGATTTTATACTTCACTGAATTCCTTAAATGTTCTTAAAATCAACATTTGCACACTTAAGAGCACAAGTTGTAGTTTTATTTTGCTTGTGCTTCTAGATCATGGAGGTACTGATTTAATTTAAATTATTCCTGACTTACTCATTACATAAGTTAAGAGATACCAAACTCTCCATCCTGCTCTCTGAAACTGTTTTATGGAAACTGAATAAAGACATAATGGACATAGTGGGTTCATGGCTGCTTGGGAAATAATGAATTAAATCAAAACTTGCACTCTGCTTCTTGCTGCAGTTCATAATATGGGATTAGTAGGTTGGTTTCAGCATGCCTGCATTCACAATGCAATTCAATCCCTCTAATACCTCATAAGGATAAGGTCTTGTAAAGTTTAAATCTCTATATGAATGTGCAGCGGGGATTAGGGTTGGGAGTAAGGTTAGTAATGATCTTGATGGAAATATCCTTTTGAGAAAGTAAGTAGTTTCAACCATTTTATGGTTAAAATTATAGCTGTAAAGAAGGAAAATCTCTATAGTTGTATGACACTTGTAGCGTTAGCTCTTCATTCCTTACAGGAAAATACACATTTTCAAAACAAAGAATCCTCCCTTTGAATAGTTGTATGTGATGGTTTGGGTGTTACCTGCCCCCCTACTCATATGATATCACCCAGACTAGACTGAGCCAGCTGGGAATTAAGGAATGAAGCTTTATATTTGCATCTTAGTACAATATACAAGCAGATATTTACAATATCTACAGCTATATACAGAAATACACAAGTTAAAAGTGATACAGAAACACAACAGCCCTCCCAGAAACCAGAGTCCCCAGGAGCGGATCCCAACCACCCTTCCACCTTCTTTCCATCCCTCTACCTTATCCCACACTTTGCTTTACATGCAAGATGAGTTTGGAGGATCGGCCAGGGGGGTCAGAAGGCAGAAGGATTAGTTACACAGAAAGCAGGCCAAGGAGAAAACTACAGGCACCAGCTGCAACAGAGACCCACGCTGTGTTATCTATGTTTTGTGTTCTTGTTTTTATACATCTCAGCAAGCCTATGAGTGAAGTAGACATCACCATTGTTTCCTTTTCACAGCCTATAATCTAATTTCTCTCATTAAAATATTCCATCTAGCCTCAAACTAGCACATTGTATTAAATATGAAGGCTGAATTACAATCTTGACTTCCAAGATGAAAGTATTCCCCCCACCCCTAGCTTGTAGGAATGTCAAAGCATCCTTTTACTTAGAAGTCACCACTGATGCTTATTTACCATCTCATTAAGTCACACGGGTGCACCATTTCACCACCAACATGTGGATCATCCTCTTCTCACCAGCACCACTACTAACTCATGATGAGCTCCAGGCAAATGAATCTTCCTCCACCTTTGCCTGTATGAGTAGCCACAATGATTTTACACAAGGAAGAGCTAAATTTCGTGCAGGTGTATATGCCTACATCATCAGAGACTTTACTGCTATGCTGATGTGAAACAGCTTGTGCCACCAGTGCGATAAGCACAACATTCTGACTGGAGCTTTTGAAATCCCTGAGTTAATAGCAAGAGCAATAATCATGATCTGCTCTGCTCTGTGGTGTGAATTAGACTAGTTCATGGAAACTAAGTAAATGTAGTGGTGTAACTGGGCCAATTCGGGTGACTGATACAACCTTGAATTTCTTAGTAAAAGCTGTATATAAAGTATCCAGTCTTATGTCTAAAGAGTCAGCCAACCTTCAAAGGTGAAGATAGCCATATCTCAAATGACAAGTCATAGGTGAGTTGGGAAGCTAAGGCCTTTCAGTTAATGGAAGAAAAAAATCCCATTTATCTGTAAAAGTCTGTTGCACTGTTCAAATGACAGAAGATATTGTATGGCAGTGCTAGAGGACACTCACAAGAATTGTTAGCATAATGTAACAATATGGATTCCATGCCTGCTGTCCTAAAATCGTGCTCTAGTACTCTTCAGTGATGTAAATTTAATAGTACTCTAATAAAGACCATCTCACAGGAAATAAGACAACAAGTCAAAGAAAATAGGAAAGAGGTATTGGGTGAATTCTTGACCCTATTGAATTTTATGCTGAGGACATACTGCTAGTGACTTCTGAGGTTCATCTCCATATACTTAGATAAGGAGATTCTCATGTTGGTCCAACAAAGAAGGAGAAAATGTCTGAGACATACAAGATTAATCTATCTGCTGATAATATGTTAATATTATGGTGTGGATGTAGTCAAGCTGTCATACCATAACAACACCAAAGGTGGATTGAGCCTATATTTGATGCCTGTGTAGGAACATCCCTATAGCCATTTAGACAGAGCTGAACACTTCAAGTAAGACCTAGAATAATGGCTAGAGTTGGGAAGAATAAGGATTTTCGCTGCCAAATCAATCCAGTGTGTAGGAGGTTGAGATGGCAATGGAAGATGAGTGGTTTGGCAGGAATAGAAGATCCCAGAGAAAGAGTTTTCCATACGGACTTTGGCCGCAAGCAGTGGAAAAGGCTTTAGCCTTGGTCAGTATGTTCTCATATGCAGACAATTATGCAAAATAAATGGAACTGTCCATGTAATGGAAATTGCCTTGCTTCAGATAGAAGGTTCCTATCTCCCTGGGTGAAAGCCATAATTTTCGGCTTCATTTTCCCTCTGAACATCAGATTGAGCATTTGTGAGGCAATGTCCTGTGAAAAGAATTTCCCTTCACTTAAAAGAAAACAGCTAACATATCTTCTGACAAATATGAGTGAACTCAGTAATAATTTTCATTTGCTGATGTTCACCCAGTATAGAAAGGAAGCAGCACCCTTCCTCTCAAAGGAAATGAAGAACTCTGTTCTCAGTATGGGGGTGTATGGGGAAGGCTAATTACTTTTTCCATGCCAGGAGAGAAATGACATGTGGCTAGAAAGAAATGTGAATTCTGGTGACCCTGCAACCTCTGCAGAAACGTGACCTTGGCCTGTAACAAACTCCACTTCGTGGTGGGGCACGTGCACAGTGCCAGGGGCAGGGCCTCAAAGCAACAAGAGAGAAATACAGCTTGGGAAACAGAAAAACAGCTTAGGGGAAGGGGCATAACCTGAAGTAGTTTGTGTTTCTGCATGACCATGATTCCTTAAGCCAGAAATTCACTGCTCAGGCCTGAAATGATTCTAATTTTTTAATGTATTTTGATTGTGGCTTAACCATTATAAAATACCCTTTTCCATGGGCCATTTATAAAGACTTGTACTGTAATGAAGTAAACAAAACACAATTGTGCCTTTTCCTTTGGCTCTGAAACATTTTTTTTCCCTGCTTTTAAGCACTGTTTGAGAACCTTTTCTTTCCCTACTGCTGGCAACTGTCATTTATAAATTGATTTCTTCCCCAAGATGCTTGGCTTTCTGTTTCAGCTCCAGTCCTCTACAGTTGGGCCCCAATGGTACTTTTGTATCAGTAAATTACTAACAGACCTGGGAACAGAGCTCTCAACACCCCACTCTTCACCCACTGCTCTGGGAGTGATGCCTCACTGTTCGTGCAGTGCTAGCACTGCTGTTCCTGTTACCACAGGAGTGTGGCTTTCTGTGAGCGTAAGTGGCTGGAGCTGCCAGTTAGAGATAGAGAGTAGGACATGTTTCTTAATTAGCTCTTGGTATCTGTTTTTCTTTTTCTCTTAGTTATTTTTCAGGACCATTCCCCCCCCCCCCAAGTAATAGCAAAACCACTTTCATAGACCCTTTTCTGCTCTCACAGTGATAATCCACCATTTGTTGGATTATTTAATGTGAAATTCTAGGGAAAAGTATCACCATAAGAGGAAAGCTTCACACAATTATTAAACAAGTATGTGGAAAAATGTATTTAAACTGCAGAACAAATTACGTCCTGAAATACAAAACACAATGGTAACTCAGAGAGAAGGTGCAGAGAGGAGAGAATACTGTAGAGAAAAGCTAATTTCAAAGAGAAAAAAAATGCTGTTTTACAGGACAACAGAAGTAACTCATTAAAATATTTATAAATGCCACAAAATCTACTATGCATAAAGGAGCACTGCAGGAATTTTCAGGAAATTACAATATAAGGAATGTGTTGCAAGTCTTTGTATTATTTATATACTTCTAGTATTCTGCTTGGTTTTTAAGACTCCTGTGTCTAAGATCAGACATTGCACCCATGTCCACTAGCAAACCATCCTTGAAGGGAGCCTACAGGAAAGCTGGGGAGGGACTATTTACACGGTCTAGTAATGTTAGGACGAGGGGGAATGGGTTTAAGCTGGAAGAGGGGAGATTTAGACTGGATGTTAGGAGGAAGTTCTTTACAGTGAGGGTGGTAAGGCACTGGAACGGGTTGCCCAGGGAGGTTGTGGATGCTTCCTCCCTGGAGGTGTTTAAGGTCAGGCTGGATGAGGCCTTGGGCGAGCTGCTCTAGTGGGAGGTGTCCCTGCCTGTGGCAGGGGGTTGGAGCTGGATGATCCTGGAGGTCCCTTCCAACCTAAACCATTCTATGATTCTATGATTCTATGATCCTTATACTCTGTAAAAGGTTAGTGAGTAGTTTTTAATGAATTAGCACACCAAATAATAATTTATCATAAAATAGCCTCTGCTTAAATGAAAACAAAACCAAAATTTCAATCTAGTCTTCATCATTGCAAATATATTTGACTTTGTTACATGAAAGGAAGAGAAAAATCCATTTTCTTCTAAAATGAGTAGATGTCTCTCTTCCATAAAACTCGCTTGTCTCCACTACAAAGACAGTTAACAGTAAAGTTACTTGCTGAAGCTGCTGTATCGTGTAGAAGGTTTATTCCTCAGGTGAATAGCCACAGGAAAAGTCTCCTTTTAGATTGATCTCAGATACAATAACCCTTGACTTCTCTTCCTTCCTTCTCTGAGCTTCAACCAAGTATTTAATGGGATAGTGAATCATCTGTCCTATTGACCACAGAGCTTCTTCATTTTTTAATATTATTATTATTGTATATATTATTGCATTTTTATATGTGCTCTGTGTTTTATACTGATGAATTTAACTCCAAAGCTTAAAGCTATATCTACTTCTTGCTAAACTATGGTCTGGAAATCCACTACCACCCAATAAAACATGGAATAAAAAGCTTTTTTTTTTGTTGTTGTTGTTTCTGTGTTACATGATAGTTATTTTAATTTTAATTCTTTTTAAAGCATTAAAGTGTTCATGATAAATCAGACAAACCCCCCAAGTTTAATTAAAACAAACAAACAAAAAACCCAAACCAAACAAAACCCAAACAAAAACCCAACAAACAAAACAGAAACACAATTGATAGACCTATTTGAGGTGGTCATTGAATGATCCAAAGACCTGTAGGACTGAGATAAATTACTTGTGGTAACATTTTCCTCTTGGAAAATCACAGATGAGACTAAATGAGACGTTTTATATATATAGTAGCAAACAGTCATAGGTACATTTCATTTTGAAAGTCCCATCTGTCTTACAGCCCAAAGAGTTTCTGACACCACAGAATGATTGCTGCACTTCACATTATATGAAAAGGCAATAAGAGTTGATATACACCAGGGCTCTAAACATCAGAGCTCCAATTTACTATACCAGGCATATTTTCAGGAACTAGGTTTAAAAAAGGGAAGAAAAGATAAATTAATAATTTATATTCATTACTCTAAAAATATGATCAAGACTTGATTTTAAGACTTCGAATTCCCTAATCCCTGGAAGGATCATGATTCATAAATTCAAGCTGTTGCCCTTTTTTTTTCATAGAAAAGTAAACAAAATGCAGGAATGTGATTTATTGTTTGATCACATTTTAATTTACTGCATTAAAGCTGTAAATATTAAGGGACCTCAGCTTGTGTACTTCTTGGAGCCTGTTCCAGCATGCATCTTAAAGCTAACTGTGTGTGGCAATCCACAGTCAGTAAGGTTTAAATTAATAATGTAGACTTAAATACTACCATCAAAGCAAAGAGTTAATTGCTTTCCTATTTGGAGTATGACACTGAAATGCCACAAGAGCTCAAAATGATTGTTACCATCACCAGGAAACGAAGCAGGGAGTTTATCCAAGATTAAAGACGGATTAGTGTGCTGTCTTATTGCTTAATAAAGAGCTACCAGCAGGATGTTCAGTCACAGCAACAATCACCTTCCTTATCAAGGCGCTCACCATTACTTTCTCTGCACTATATAGAGTCTTACAAATAAGATTCAGGTTATACCTCTGAGCAGACACTGGTTGCACCCTGTGCATTACAAAATCACATTTAACAAACAGAAGCATATTCTCTACAACCCCCTCAAAAAGATCATTTACATGACTCTGAAAGGCAAATAGAAACATTTTTCCTTTAAATAACTCATGAAATTCTATAATAGGTGATTTAAGCCCATTGTATCCATTCAGGAAATAATTGTCCACTGGATAGGGAAGATGATTTTGTATTAGACTAATGAATCATATTTTTCTGATAGTAGTGGATGTCTCTGGAATGCTTGCATGATTATAAAGAATCCAAGATCTATCACGGAGAATAATTTCTGGTACTGTTCAGTTGGCTGCAGGAATAGTCAGAGACTCATACTTGTGATAGTGAGGCAAGCTAAAGCCTGCAAATCCACACAGCAGCAGACTGGGGTGAGTCCCTGACTATTCCTGCAGCAAACTGACCAGTACCAGAAATTATTCTCCATGATGGATCTTGGATTCTGATGACTAAATGACAATTGTTTGCTCCTGTTGGTTCCTTGACTGCCTGGACAGATGGGCAGAGTCCAACGGGACGGTGTTCAATAAGTCCAAGTGCTGGGTGCTGCACTTTGGCCACAACAACTCCATGCACAGCTACAGGCTGGGGTCGGAGTGGCTGGAGAGCAGCCAAACAGAAAGGGGTCTGGCGGTGCTGATCGATACCTGCCTGAACATGAGCCAGCAGTGTGCCCAGGTGGCCAAGAGAGCCAATGGCATCCTGGCCTGCATCAGGAATGGTGTGGCCAGCAGGAGCAGGGAGGTCATTCTGCCCCTGTACTCTGCATTGGTTAGACCACACCTTGAGTACTGTGTCCAGTTCTGGGCCCCCCAGTTTAAGAGGGACATTGAGATGCTTGAATGTGTCCAGAGAAGGGCAACGAGGCTGGTGAGAGGCCTCGAGCACAAGCCCTACTAGGAGAGGCTGAGGGAGCTGGGATTGTTTAGCCTGGAGAAGAGGAGGCTCAGGGGTGACCTTATTGCTGTCTACAACTACCTGAAGGGTGGTTGTAGCCAGGAGGAGGTTGCTCTCTTCTCTCAGGCAGCCAGCACCAGAACAAGATGACACAGCCTCAAGCTATGCCAGGGGAAATTTAGGCTTGAGGTGAGGAGAAAGTTCTTCACTGAGAGAGTCTGGAATGGGCTGCCCAGGGAGGTGGTGGAGTTGCCGTCCCTGGAGCTGTTCAAGGCAAGGTTGGACGTGGCACTTGGTGCCATGGTCTAGCCTTGAGCTCTGTGGTGAAGGGTTGGACTTGATGATCTATGAGGTCTCTTCCAACCTTGGTGATACTGTGATACTGTATGATACCATGCTGGCATCTGGGGGACAACAATCTGGACTGGACTAAGAAAGCACTGACAGGGACCTTTTGTGATGCTGAAATGTAGTTTCTAGTGGTTGTTGGAACAAGAGTCTTACTTGAAATTTTTGCTTGAAGATAATTTTTCTTGCAGATGTGCAGAAGGATGGTAGCTAAGGAAAACTGACAATATAAGTCTCTCTCCTTAGCATTCTTGCTTTGCAACAATGCTGAAGATGGGCTTGAATCTCCAGAATCTCCTCAGGAAAAACAGAATAGCTAATGATGAATTTTAGTATTTGATGCAACCAAACCCAATGTACTATGTTACAGTTCAGCATGTCCTGGCAGACTATGACAGAGCAAGTTGTAAAGGAAGGCAGATATAACATCCGTTTTTCACATTCTTAATGAACAGTGAGAATTTGTTGCTTTCAGAATAACAGATGATTTAATTGAATCTGTATAATCTAATGCAATCAATCTCATTTAACTAAATGTCACACAGCCCTTTTCACCAAGAGGCAGTTTATGTACACATACCAAGAGGCAGGACCAATTTCTGAAACTCTTACTAGTGTGAGATCAGTTTTTATGAGTTGCCCTGAAAAACCAGAGCACTTCTATTTTGTTTCTAACTCAACTGCTAAAAGCACTGCCCTCAAGAAACAGTCAAAATGTTGGTCTATGGTCTAACAGGACCTTTCTCTAAATGGAGAATTATAAAAACAGAAAGAAAAAAAAAAACCCTGTACTTACTGAACTGAGTTTTAAGCAAAACAGACTGAACAGGGTTTTAAGACTACCCCACCCCCACCCTGGCTTCCAATGAATAAACTGCATTTGTCCATGGGCCAAGCACAATTTTCAGTTTTAGCATATTTCTAATTTATCCATCATATATTTCATACATATTGCAACAGTCTAGTGCCATTATGAATATGGCTGAGCATTAAGTACTCATAGATCAGGTCCACATGCTTTAGCTATATAGGTCTCACACCAGCAGTGTTTGCAGTGTTTTGTGTCAGCAGAGATGCAGGGCCTGGAGAGCAGCATCCTCCCTGGTCCTTGCCCTATGGCTCCTGTATCTGCTCGGCTGCTTCAAATTCATACACTCTCACCACTCACATCCTCTGCTTCTGCTAAGGAGAAGCACAGATTATTTAATTGATAAGCATTTGTCAGATGATGCACTGCAGGATATGGGATGGAGGGCTCTGACTGGGCAGGCAGGTTTGTCATAGAATCATAGAATGGTTTAGGTTGGAAGGGACCTCAAGGATCATCCAGCTCCAACCCCCCACTATAGGCAGGGACACCTCCCACTAGAGCAGGTTATGACCAAGGTCATCCTGTTTCCAGCACAGGAACAAGTAGGCTTTTGATACGACTAGGAACAAATGGGAGTTACTGTTTTCTCCTCTACTGTGCCAAATTTATTGTAAGATGCCAGTGTCTGAGCACTGGCTTTAACCTAGCTTGGACTTGTGTTCAGTGTGCTATATTGATGTACCATCACCTGCCTCAGCAAACAAGCAGGATTGTAAAATAAGTTTTCCAAAGCAAACAAATGGAAATGATTATTCTGCAAAGAAAGCATAAAGGGTGTTGTAGGATGTAAAACTTGAAAATGAAGTTATTTAGTTGTATTAATGTTAGTTGTGTTAATGCACCCTAAGAATTACACTGAGTATTCATGTTGATTTTAGTATTCATATAGTTTTAAATGGAAATGAATCCTACCAGAAGGCTGTGAAGTAAGGGAAAACCCTTTAAAAGAGGATAAAAGGAGTGACTTGGGAGCTTATATTTCTGGTCTCAAAAGCTGGGTAGAGAAAAATATACAATGGCATTTTGTCACCTCTATTCACTTTGCTTTAAAGATATAAAACCTGTGTATATCATAGAATCAGCCAGGTTGGAAGAGATCTCCAAGGTCATCCAGTCCAACCTATCACCCAGCCCTAGCCAATCAACTAGACCATGGCACTAAGTGCCTCAGCCAGGCTTTTCTTGAACACCTCCAGGGACGGTGACTCCACCACCTCCCTGGGCAGCCCATGCCAATGCCAATCACTCTCTCTGGGAAGAACTTCCTCCTAACATCCAGCCTATACCTCCTCTAGCACAACTTGAGACTGCGTCCCCTTGTTCTGTTGCTGCTTGCCTGGCAAAAGAGACTGACCCCTACCTGGCTACAGCCTCCCTATATGTACTCTAAAATGCAGTAAAGTGCATATATATGCTTTCAAAAGACATCTTGAAACCTAAACTCATTATGGGAGAGAGTCACTTTTAAAAATAAAGCATGAGATTCACTCTGTCACTTCAAAAAGTAAATCTGAGTCCATAAATGACCCCAGTGGCCTTAAACCTCAATCTAGAGAATGACACCTCTAGTTACATTTTGTAGTTCTCCCTAATTATTGTTTTGTGTCAATTCACAAGGAAGAACAAAACTCACAAAATAATTTTCTGCCATATGCCTTACTTAAAAGTTGTTTCATTTCCCCATCTCTACTTACCTTTTGAAATTGACAGGCTCAGAAACCAAGAAAGTAGGGGAATAAGTGATCAAAAGATGCTGATTTATGATCTAAAGCATCTGAATGTTTTTAAGACTTTCAAGAGTACAATTTAACATTTCCCCAGGTGACTTTGGTTTACACAGCCATCCCTTACAACACAGATAATCTAGGCAGACGTTGTCTTTGGCAGCATTACAGGACTGCATTTCACAAAACCAGCCTGTTTGTTAACTGGTTTTCACTGTTTCAGACAGCCACTCATGCATTATTTATGGAAGTAGGCATTGCTGCATGTTTTCTTTCGTCTTCTATTTGATTACAGAAATGTAATTGTGGCTAGCAGAAAAGCAATGGAAATATTGAAAATATAGATTTACTTTGCCGTTGTCTCTCTTGTCTTTAGCAGAGTGTGTAGGAATATTTGGTTTGGGGGCTTGCTTGAGTTTCTTTTTGGCTTGATTTGCTATTAAAAGTGGAGTCATACAATTTTTTATTTTCTGGAAGAGCTTCTGAACCTTTGACTAGTAAATAACTGAATGGCTATTAATTTATGGTATGCTGAAATCCATGATGTTTGCCCCATAGCCATCCCCTTGCAGTTTACAGGTTAGGTTACCTGAATAAAACATCTGGGATCTATTTATTTTCTTGTAGTCATTTACACTTCCCATCACATTAACATCTCAAACCAATACATGGAAAAGAAAGGTGCTAGCATTAATCTGAGAAACACCTAGACACTAGGAGCACAAATAGAACGAAGACTTTTTTCCAGGCTATCAGCAGAATGACTTATCCATTTTTATCTACTTACCCAGTTTGTAGAGAACAAATTACACTGGGAGGGGGTGGGGTGAAAACTGAGTAAATTTGGGTTGATTCATCACCTGTCCTACTTTGCAGATCAATCAGTTAATAATTTAATTGATCTGGAGGATCATTCAGGACAGTATATTTAATTCAGGCATGCATTTAGTTTAATTAAGGATTGAAGTTACAGTGTTCTGCTTCAACAAGATATTAAATCTGTTTTCTGTCTGCTTTCCATTCACCATGTGAATTTCCTGTACTAGATATAATTCATAAAAGATGTTTGATTTTAATTTATCTGAATTGCTGGCTGCTTCTGTGAAATTCTGCACCTTTCCTTGGAATAAGAACCACCTGAAAATCTTTCTGCATCATTGGTTGAATGTATTAGGCCTGTTGGATATTTTGGCAAATGGATTTAGGAGGGTATACAAATCTTGGGAACTGGCCATTTGAAAACTGGCTAAGAGAGAGCAACTGAGAAAGGGCACAAGTGCTATGAGGCAGTCAGACAGCACGAACTACAGAGGCAAGGGTTTTTCCTGAATATCTTTTACAATAGCATGGCAAGCCATAACCCACACTAGCAGGCAGCAGCTTTGTGGCCATTATCCCTAAATGATACAGGGGATTTAAATTTAGCTTTGGAAAAAAATATTGAATATATATTTGAATTATAGTAGATAAAATTACCAACAATTATCATAAATATGACATTCACTTGATAAGGAAACTGAGAGTTACAGGTCTATAACAATCAGCATGTACAATTAACACAGACACAGCTCCACAAGCTGCTGAATTTGGTGCCATGGATGATGCTGGAATGATACTTTGCTTTGCTGTGTACTCTTCTCACAGTGCTGTTCTTCTGGCAGCTACTATCTCTTTCTTCTTTGGTATGACTGACTCTCATGTTAGGATGAAGTTAGGATGAAGTTAGAATGATGTTAGGAGGAAGTTCTTCCCAGAGAGAGTGAGTTGCCATTAGAATGGGCTGCCCAGGGAGGTGGTGGAGTCACCGTCCCTGGAGGTGTTCAAGAAAAGCCTGGCTGAGGCACTCAGTGCCGTGGTCTAGATGACTGGATAGGGCTGGGTGATAGGTTGGACTGGATGATCTTGGAGATCTCTTCCAACCTGGTTGATTCTATGACTCTATGATATGATTCTATGTTTCACTGATGCTGAGTGTCAACACTATCACTTAATGTGGCCTGACAGCCTCTGTGGTGTGTGCTTGTGCAAACTTTCACAATGATGCAGAAAAGATGGACCTACACCATTTTTCTCTGACTGTGGCTATGAAAGGACATTATCACCCATATGAGATTAATTTAATGGGAAGAATCTTACTGAAATATTGGTTGACTTCTGAAGGACAATGGTTGGATCTTTGCAGACATACCTTTTAGGCATGCCTTGAGATCTCAACAGTCCACACTCTGCCCCCTGATCACCCAGTATAATATGATATGCTTCAGGAGATTCAGTCATACAACAGACTGCCACTTAGAGAGCACATGAAGATTTTCCTCTGCTCTTGGTTTCTATGTAACTGGCTAGCCTCTTTTTCTGTTAAGCTGACTGCTTGGAGATACAAACATACTTAAGTTGTGAGTGAATCTATTACTTGTGCTAAGGCCATTACTATCTCTGAATTGCATTTGTATTAAGTAATGTGCTCTCAAAACAGTGAATAGTTGAAAGGCACAAGTTCCCTATTTTAAAGCTTTCTGTTCTATAATTTACTTATAGAGGCCATTCCAGCAGCCCTGGATTTTCAGCTTTCCTGTGGTGACAGCATAAGGGAATGGTCACATAGGTTTTGCCTGAAGTGCCACACAATGAAGCTTGTAGTCACTTTTACTCTTCATGTTGATTTATTTAGGTACATGTGACAATCTCCATCACAGATCAGCCCTATTTTATGGTATACATATATCACAAAAAATGACAGTCTTATTGTTTTCAAGTTGTTACCCAAGAAATCCCAGGAGATTAATTGCCAAGTGCAGAGAAGAGCTGCAAAGTAATTTCACCCAAATGTTAGTGCATTTACTATTCATTGCTAAGGCATGAAGGGACTTTTTAGGGTGTCAGGTAGTGATAGGACTGGGGGGAATGGTGCCAAACTAGAAGGGGTTAGATTCAGATTGGATGTTAGGATAAAGTTCTTTGCCATGAGGGTGGTGAGACACTAGAACAGGTTGCCCTGTTCAGCCAGGGAGGTGGTAGAAGCCCTGTCCCTGGATGTTTTTAAGGGCAGGCTGGATGGGGCTCTGAGAAACCTGATCTAGTGTGAGGTGTCTCTGCCCATGGCAGGGGGGTTGGAACTAAATGATCCTTGAGGTCCTTTCTAACTCTGACAATTCTATGATTCTATGAATTTTACCCAGAACAGGTACATTTGATATTGGTATTTTGGTTTCAGAGGGATGAAGTAGGATACAGGTCCAGTTTGAGAGCACAGCCTTGAAAAGCCCATTTGCTATTTAGAAAGTTATTTCTTCCCCATATGAGGAAGGGCTCACGGCTCATGCTATGAGACAGCACACAGCTCATGCTATGAACACAGGGCATGTGTCTTTCTCCATGATCATTAATTTCCCTCTCCACTCTTGTATTTTTTTTAAAATTATTTTTATTTTACCTGACTGAAAAGCAATTGGAGGATGCAAACTGTGGTTGAAAAGTGTATTAGTGTGTGTGGAAGCACAGATAAAAAGTACATTTTTTTAACATTTGCAAACTGTGCAAATACACTGTTTTCAATTTTGCAGTCTGCTCCATGAAAAACGAATGGGATCTGCCTTAGCTCTGTCCACTAACATCTAAAAAAGCAGTAAACATGCCATTGTAGTGGCTTTACCCCTTTTCATCTAAGTCTACTTTTCTTATTTCTGCAGTGCTTAACCTTCTGCTTGAGTTAGATATCTCCCTGTTCACAGAACAAACTTCTTTTTCCTTTACATTTTAATGCGTGCTTGTTCCAAGAAGCCTCAGTGTTCAACTACTGTTCAAGGTCACTTGAAATAAAAAGACTGTCTGGACTGCCAGCAGTACTGCAGGAGTATCCCCTAGATGTGGGCCTCTGGGTCAAAGACCCTTTCTCAGACTATATATACAATGTCATTACTTCCCATTTAATGATATCCAGGATTTCCTTAATATTGTTCTTACTTCATCTCACTAGTTTGTTCTTGTTAAGGGCCTGATCCATCAAAGCATTTAAGCATGTGGTTGAGAGTTGCAAACCTACTAGGGTAAGTAGCTTGACATTTTATAATCCTGTAAAGTGTGTAAAATGTGTAGCTTTGGCATTAGAAAAGATAGATTTAAATGATGTCTCTGATAAAAACTAACCTTTTCTGTTCAGCACTTACTCTTCTCTGTAACACAAGAAGTTTCTGCAGTTTGTATTGCATATATTTCAAACAAGGCTGGTTTTGACAAATGGACTGTTGCTTTATAAGTTCTGGGGTTTTTTTTGAGACTGTCTAAAAGAGTGTCTACATATAATAAATTTTTGAGATATTATTGCTTATCTGTACTCCTCAAAGAACTATTTAGCTTCTGTTAGACACCCTGAAGGATTACTTAATACTTAAATTTTTTTTCTGTTCAGCTTCTTAAAGGACTTAAAAGCGAAATAAGAAAATGGGACCATCACAGTAAGCTCAAAACCTTTCCTTGCAAACACCACCAAGGGTAAGCATTGTTATATTCTCTTCTGAGAACTGAATTTGGTCCAGAGCAGAATTTTAATATCTCTAAGTACTGGAAATAAAATGTAATTAAACCTCTGCATATTCCTTGTGTACTATAAATACATTAATAAATTAGGCAGAGGAAATCAACTCCTAAATTATTAGCAGTAGTAAAATGCTGAATATTGAAAACAGTTTAATTTATTCATTTATAATTTTTTATCAGGCTAAAATAGGCCTCTAGGAGCAATTTAAGCATTACAATAATGTAATTGTTTGGTAGAGTCAGCAGTTAGATACACAGCTATCTCTATATAAAAAAAATTAACAAACTAGTGTAAAGTCCCATGTTGTGATTTAGATTGATGGTGAATTTTTGCACAAAGCCAGCAGATTGTTCGCTCGTCTCTTTTATGGACAAGCTACTTGTGTATTTCACTGTGAAAACTACTGGGCGACGAAGCTGGTGAGAAGCCTGGAACACAAGGCCTGTGAGGAGAGGCTGAGGGAGCTGGGATTGTTCAGCCTGGAGAAGAGGAGGCTCAGGGGTGACCTCACTGCTGTCTACAACTACCTGAAGGGAGGCTGTAGCCAGGTGGGGGTTGGTCTCTTTTCCCAGGCAAGCAGCAACAGAACAAGGGGACACAGTCTCAAGTTGTGGTGGGGGAGGTACAGGCTGGATGTTAGGAGGAATTTCTTCCCAGAGAGAGTGATTTGCCATTGGAATGGACTGCCCAGGAAGGTGGTGGAGTCACTGTCCCTGGAGGTGTTAAAAAAAAATTAAAATGGCTGAGGCACTTAGTGCCATGGTCTAGTTGACTGGACAGGGCTGGGTGCTAGGTTGGACTGGATGATCTTGGAGGTCTCTTCCAACCTAGTTGATTCTATGATTCAAATCTGGTTCAGTGCCCACAGAAAAAGGGTCAAGCTCTAACTGTAAGACTTCTAGGTAACCAGATAACTTAGGCATCTCTAAGTTAGCATGTATAAAGTATAAAACTCCTAAATCCAAAGTGAACTTAGATGTTGACTATCTTCCTTGGATACATTTTAGAGAAAACTAGTTAGGCCCAAGGCAAAACAGAGTAATGTCATATATAAATAGCACAGACAATTAAAAATCTTTTAGCCTGTGTAGTAGACTCTACATCCACAAAAGAAAGAGTTGCAGGTAGACATTTAAAAGCTAAGACAATCAGGGGACAGTTTTCACTGAGTATTTCCTTATATGAAAGAGTGCTCTCAGTTCCAGTCTGCTGTATAGGGCAGATGACATACCTCACCATCACCAGTAATATTAACCCCCAGATAAATTCCATTACTGTTGTAATGCAGATCCAACATATTTGAAATTCAGCAATCTTTCTCAATGTCCATTTGCAACCATAAGGAGCACCCACAGTAGAGGAAAAAACTTGCAACGTTTTGTCTCTAATCCAACACACTGCTGCTTCTCAAATGTAAAAGGACTTCAATCAGCGCTTCTTTTCTGGAGTGGTACTCAAAATTATGGATAGGAGTGAGCTGTGCTTGTTATACTTGAAGGTCTAGCCATCTTTCAAAAGAATTTTCATATGAGAGTAGGAAAAATGTGAGTGGACCAGGCATCTAAATATTCTCCTTGCTGAAGCTACAGCCTTATGTCATGCTTATATCCAGTTTGGGAGGGTTCAAAGTGACCTCAGGAGGTACCTGGCAAAACCTTCTGCTCAAAGATGGATTGGCTTTGAGGTCAGGTTGGGTTGCTTAGGGCTTTATCTGATCTGGTTTTGAAACCTCCATGGGTGGAGCCTATATGTCTGGCCCATCTATTCCACTGCTTGACTATCCTGATGCCACGTGAGTCTAGAGCCACTGTAGGGAACAAACCTAATTTCACAACCTGCTCCCAAGCCACACTGAAGAAAGGCCAGTCTTGCATGCTGTACGACCTGTATTTAATTTTATGTGAAAGAAGGCACAAAGTCTGCTCAGGCTGGGAATACAACAATGAACTATGGCTTTCAGTAGAGACTGTCTCAAGGTGTGAACTATATTTGTTATTGTAAATCGATATTTTGAGCATTTCTTCTTAAATAAGAGAGCTAGAAAGAATTGTTTCCAATTAACATAAATTCTAAGGTCACCACTTAATGACCAAAGCACAAAGTTACTAATTTAGGTCTTTGATCTGGTCTCAAAAGCATCTGCCTCCAGTGAAGAGTGCGTAGTGTCTGGACACTACCTAAACTCCTGCAGAATCTGCTGAGGGTCATAGAATTTCATGGGTGGAATCTGTCCTGTGGACATCATTCCAGTATCATCCTCACAGAGATGTTTATAATATACACAAAATATTTTTTTGTAATGAACAGCTATTTATTTTATTATTATTTTAAAAAATGCTTTTTATTTAGAGACATCTCCATTATGTTTGTTTTTAACAATCCCATTTCAGGAGGAAGTTCTTCCCAGAGAGAGTGATTTGCCATTGGAATGGGCTGCCCAGGGAGGTGGTGGAGTCACCGTCCCTGGAGGTGTTCAAGAAAGACTGGGTGAGGCACTTAGTGCCATGGTCTAGTTGATTGGATAGGGCTGGGTGATAGGTTGGCCTGAATGATCTTGGAGGTCTCTTCCAACCTGGTAGATTCTATAATTTAAGCTTTATTAAGATATTTTCTATCTTATGCTGCCTTCCAGTCAATTGCCTTTCTACTACAAGTTTATCGCTCAGGGGTCAAGGGCAGAAAAACCTGAATAGTAACAATTTGCTGCTGATAAACATGGCATTAAGTGGACTTCTGACACACTGCAAGATGTCAAAAAGTTATTTACAATCTTAAACACATATTGCACCTGAAGACAGGCATATATTTGTAGAGATCACACAGTTTATTTTTCAACAGGGAATATAATAATGCTTGACTGAGAAGGGCAATCAAACCACGTTTCACTGTTTCCATAGTAACCTCAATAAGCTAGTAACCTTGGTTAGGGACAAGCCTATAAGCAAATATATTGTAAAAATGTCTCAGTCATAATGAATACACTCTCCCTGTTCACATTTTTGTATTGCTTTCACAAATATCTTGCCCCTTTATTAGTTTACTTGTTACCTTTAAGAAGCAAAACCTGAAGCATAATGTAACTACCTGCCCTACCCATCACTCTCAGTATTTTAAAAGGCATGTTTCAGGTACAGGACACTTAATTAGGATTTAACTGTGCTGCAGAAAAAAATAAAAATAAAAGAAGATAACCAAACTCAAATAGTAAAGGAGTTGACTTGTTTGCCCAGAAAATGACCAAAGCCTTTTCTATGTTATTAAAACTGTAAATTTGGGAGCTAGCTCTACCTGCAGAAGCACTTTCCTGGCTCCCTGCTCCTAGCAGATCCATCTCTCATTTTTTTGCAAAGACTGCAGCTAAGAAAATGACAGAGCCACCTAATTTGGTTTTGCACAGCCATAGAGAGAGAATTGGAAAATTATGATTTTGAATCAAAAGTTCTCCAAGTTCAGGGAAGTAAACAGCAGAGTATGGATTTAAACTCTTTGTGCATGATTTTTGTACCTGATGTGATTAAAGCAGTGTTTCTCAGACTGCTCTGCAGAGCCCTGAGCAGTGGTCCGCTGTCATGCCAAAATATAATTACTTGCAAATGGTTCACTTTGTACAGCTGTGTGTGTGGAACACAAAATGAGTGGGACTGGCTGCATCAGGACCCCACAGAGGCTGATGGCTCCCATCCAATCCCAGGTGCAGGGAGCAGGGCAACAGTAGGGGCATTGGAGGAGCCCCAGTCCTGAGCAATTGACATCCCAGGTGGAAGCTGTCCTGGCATGTGGGCCTGTGGGAAGACCTGGCATAGAATCATAAAACTGACCAGGTTGGAAGAGACCTCCGAGATCATCCAGTCCAACCTAGCACCCAGCCCTATCCAGTCAACTAGACCATGGCACTAAGTGCCCCATCCAGGCTTTTCTTGAATACCCCCAGGGACGGCGACTCCACCACCTCCCTGGGCAGCCCATTCCAATGGCAAATCATTGGAATTGGAGTTCTTCTGTCTGGGAAGAACTTCCTCCTAACATCCAGTCTATACTTCCCCCGGCACAACTTGAGACATGGTGGAGTACATGGGAAGATGGATACTGACCCTACTGTGGTATTGCTGGGGCAGGGGCTGCAAGGTCTGGGAGGCTGACATGAGGTCCTGGACTGTGGATCTAGCAGGACAGACAGACTTATCAGTGTCTTCATGGCTAGGACTGTGAGTTCTGCATGAAAAGTTTTCTATAATTAACTAAATGGAGTATTTTACCACACCTAGTACTAAGAAGCATCAGAAAAATAAAAATCAA
Organism: Tricholaema leucomelas; assembly: GCA_013400475.1. Lineage (NCBI taxonomy): Eukaryota > Metazoa > Chordata > Aves > Piciformes > Lybiidae > Tricholaema lacrymosa > Tricholaema leucomelas. The sequence continues at coordinate 453,879 of WAAF01008793.1, forward strand.
CATGGTATTTTTATGACTATTACACAGTTCTGCAATATCCACGTGTGTTGTAATGGGTGCCAGGCAAATAGAATGACATAAAGTCCTTGCTTGAATGCATGATCCAGTTAAAGCCCCCACAAAATGCATATGCTTCAGCATCCTAAAGCATGGCTGTGGCTAAATTCCATAAGCTATGTAGTTATTTTTTTTTCTTCTGAGGAATTATATATTATATAGATAATATATAAATGTGATTTCTTGGAGACAAGATAGCTACTAGCTATGATACCAGGTACAATCTATTTCAAAGTAAATAGTAATTATTTTTAATGTGCCTTTATTGACTTCTAACAATCTCTGAGGGGACTAATACCTAAGAAAGTATGTATGTGTTGATGATAGAAAGCAGAATGAAGTGTACTGATTTACTGCAACTCTTCATTAAGTTTAAAAGCATTCCACTGTGATGAAGACATCAACCATAGGCTGTGGTATTTTCACACTGCAAAGGAATAGTTAAGGGCAGGAAGACAAAAAAAGAAAGCAAACTGTTTTAACTTGAATTCAAGCCAGATTTCACAAAAACAAGACCCTATTCAAATCCAGTGAAGTAAAACACATTAAAAGTATCCACCACGTTTCCCTGTTAAAAGTATGGATGAAACATACCTGCTTATGTGTGCACTAAAGATTTTACTAGGCTAAAGAGTAACAGTTTACTATATCACATAAAGATAATTATGTAACTCAATTTCTTGTAAATACTCCAATCTGAATTCTTACCTCTATTACCTACAATGATATAATCCCTTTGATTTATATGGAATCAGATTTAAACCACCAATTTATGGGACAAAATAAAAATGACTTTTTGGGGTTTTTTTTTGCTCGGTATAATTAAGATCTAATTTTTTAATTAAGAGGATTAATCAAACTGAAAAAGAAAAAAATCAGCTCGAGAAATAGTGTGAAGTTTCAGGCTATATAGCAGTCATGATGAAGTTTCTTTTGGAGTTTGTTTTTAATGAATTTTCAGAAGAGAGTTATGCAATACATGGATGTGTTTTGCACCTAGGCAGCACAAATGCAGAATAAGAAGCTGGCCTCTCCTCATCGAAGAAAATGGAGGTATTATAAATTGCTAATGCAAAAGGAAAATTCCTCTTAACTCCAATGGGATCCAGATTTTATCTCGCTCTCCTAATTATTTCCTGGTGAGTTCTACACATGTGAATATTACCGGCAAAAGTCAGGTCATTAACGCAAGTACCCCGATGTTGAAAACTACTGAATGCATGCTTGTTTCCCAAATGACACGCGGCCCTGCAAGCTGCTCATGTATCTGTCCCCATGTAATACAGCTGAAACTCTTCATAAGCATTATCATCAGTCATCTTTCTCAGAGGAAAATAAGCACAGTATCTCATTATACCTAGGACTGTATCACAGTTTGGCTACTAATGGGCACTAGGCTAAATTCCAGGAAAGAAAAAAGAATGATATTTAGTTTAGAAGCCTCTCAAAACAGGGTCTCTCTCTTTTGTGGCACTTTACACACTGTCAAAAATAAAAATAAATATTAAAAAAAGAATAGAAATGTAAAAAATATATTCAAAATAAATTCAAAATAAATAATTTTTAGTAGTTCCCATTGACTTTTAAAGGGGAACATAATCCACATTTTCAAAACGGAGATAAGCAAGACCCGGAGAACTGCAGGCTGGTCAGTCTCGGTGCCTGGCAAGATAATGGAATTAGAATCATAGAATACAATCATAGAATAGACCAGGTTGGAAGAGACCTCCAAGATCATCCAGTCCAACCTATAACCCAGCCCTAGCCAATCAACTAGATCATGGCATTGAGTGCCTCAGCCAGGCTTTTTTTGAACACTTCCAGGGATGGTGACTCCACCACCTCCCTGGGCAGCCCATTCCAATGGCAAATCACTCTCTCTGTCAAGAACTTCCTCCTAACATCCAGCCTATACTTCCCCCAGCACAACTTGAGACTGTGTCCCCTTGTTCTGTTGCTGGTTGCCTGGGAGAAGAGACTGACCCCCCACCTGGCTACAGCCTCCCTTCAGGTAGTTGTAGATAGCAATGAGGTCACCTCTGAGCTTCTTCTTCTCCAGGCTAGACAACCCCAGCTCCCTCAGCCTCTCCTCACAGGGCTGTATTCCAGGCCTCTCACCAGCTTTATCACTCTTCTCTGGACACATTCCAGTATCTCAACATTGCTCTTGAATGGAGGAGCCCAGAACTGGACACAGTACTCAAGGTGTGGCCTGACCAGTGCTGAAAAGAAATAACCTTCTTAGTCCTATTAGCCACACTGTTCCTGGTACTGACCAGGATGCCATTGGCCTCTCTTGGCCACCTGTGCACACTGCTGGCTCATGTTCAGCTACTCTCTACCTGTACCCTCAGGTCCCTTTCTGCCTGGCTGCTCTCCACCACTCTGTCCCCAGCCTGTAGCTCTGCTTGGGGTTTTTGTGGCCAAAGTGCAGAACCCTGCACTTGGCCTTGTTAAATCTTATCCCATTGGCCTCTGCCCACCCATTCAGCCTGTCAAGGTCCCTCTGCAAGGGTCTCCTATTCTCCAACAGATCAACACCTGCTCCTAGATTGGTGTCATCTGCAAACTTAGTGATGCTGGACTCAATCCCCTTGTCCAGATCATCAATAAAGATATTGAGCAGGACAGGGCCCAGCACTGATCTTTGGGGAACATCACTAGTGACTGGCTGCCAACTGGATGTGGCATCAATCACTACCACTCTCTGGGCCCAAACCTCCAGCCAGTTGGCTCCAACCAACATGGCTTCACCAAGGGCAAATCCTGCCTGGCAAATTTGGTGGCTTTTTATGATGGTATTACAGCAGTGGTGGATAAGAGACGAGCAAATTATGTCAGCTTCTGGGAATTGTGCAAAGTATTCAACACTGTTCCACATGACATTCTGGTCTGTAAATTGGAAGGACATGGATTTGATGAATGGACCACTTGGTGGATAATGAATTGGTGCTCTCAAAGAGTTGCAATCAATGGCTTAACGTCCAAATGCCAACCTGTGATGAGTGGACTCTCTCAGGGGTCTATAGTTGGACCAGTCCTGTTTAACATCTTTGTCAGTGCCATGGACAGTGGGATCAAGCGTACCCGTAGCAACTTTGATGGTGACGCCAATTTGTGTAATGCAGTCAGCATGCTGGAGGGAAGGAATGCTATGCAGAGGGACCTTGACAGGCTGGAGAGGTGCACCCATATCAACCTCATGAAGTTCAGTAAGGCCAAGTGCAAGGTCCTGCACCTGAATCAGGGAAATCCTAAGCACAAACACAGGCTGGGTGAGGAGTGAACTGAGAGCAGCCCTGCCAAGAAGGACTTGGGGGTGCTGGTTGATGAAGCACTTACCATGAGTCAGCAATGTGCTCTGGCAGCCCCAGAAGGCAACCATATCCTAGGCTGCATCAAAAGCATCATGGCCAGGAGGTCAAGGGAAGTGATTCTTCCCCTCTACTCTGTTCTTGTAAGACCTGACCTGGAATACTGCCTCCATCTCTGGAGCCCCCAGAACTAGAGGAACATGGATCCGTTGAAGAGGGTCCAGAGGAGTGCCACACAGATGATCAGAGGGCTGGATTGCCTCTCCTCCAAGTACAGGCTGAGGGAGTTTGGATTCAGCCTGGAGAAGAAAGACTCTGGGAAGACCTTGCAGCAGCCTTCCAGTACCCAAATGGGGTCTGCAGAAAAGCTGGAGAGGGACTTTTTATAAGGCTATGTGTCAACAGGACAAGGGGCAATGGTTTTAAGCTACAGAAGGTTAGATTTAGATTGGACATTGGAAGAACTTTACTATGAGGGTGAAGAGACATTGGAACGGTTTGCCCTGAAAGGTAGTGGATGTCTCATCCTTCAAAGTATTTAAAACCAGACTGGATGAGAATTTGAGAAATGTGGTCTAGTAGGAGGTGTAGCCCTGCCCATGGCAGGGAGTTTGCAACTAGATGATCTTTGAGGTCCTTTCCAAGTTAAGCCATTCTATGATTCTATGAATTCAAATTCTGATGTTCAACTTTGGTAAAAAAAAAAAGGTCTGGATACTCATCCTAAAAGTATTCAATAGACAGCAGTATCTCTCCTTATTTAGAGCCTTGGTTGCTCCTGCCTCATCTTTTGACAGTGCAGCATTTTCAAAACACCTCCTTGCTTCAGAGACCCTACCTCCAAAGTGTGAGGTGGTGTTTACAGAATCTTAAATATAAATACCACTCTAGAATTTTCACTTGCAACAATGCCACAGCTTGATTTAACTTACCAGTAAGTTATCATATTTCCTAAAATTCTCCCTACGGGTCACAGTGAAAGTTCTAGATGAGTTTGGGTTCTCTAGGCAGAGCATTGTCTCTGTAAGGGCACTGATAGCAGTATAGATGGCATTTCCTTCTGTGAACTGGCTAATCTCATAATCTGGGCTCTGTGCTCTATATTCTCTACTACCTCACCTATATATCCTTAAGGTTTATAAAAATGTCTTTTTAAGTATCTTTCCTTTAATACAGTAAGTGTCTTTCCTGAGGTGTGTAAGCCCACTATACAGATAAAAATGTTCTGAGAGTATGTGGGATATCACCCACATAGGCATGCTGCTCCTGAACATCCCAACAGTTATCTCCATCTTCAGTCATAGATGATTCCCACTGGTGCCATTCACAAAAGGAACCGTCCATCCCTCCTCCAGATGGCCATGATTATGCTTACAGGAGGATCTCTGCACATCTATGGGGCAGAGCTCAGCTTGATGATTTGACTCAACGTGTACTATTAAAGTCATCACATTGATTCATTGCCCAGGAATCTTAATAGGTTTGGGATTATTTATGCAGGAGAGAACATCTTACGTATTTTCTTCCCAAAATATAATTTGATTACTGCCTGAATATGCATTTTTACTTCCTTTCCTTTAAATCTTTGTCAAGGTGTGCAATTAAAAAATATTTCTACTTTTGAGTTCTATTTACTGTTAGGTTTTGTCTTATGTCTGCATATGAGTTCAGAAGACAAATTATTTGGACTGTCAGGTCACCCTTAGGTGAACAATTGCTGCTAGAGTTACCTTGTGCCCTGATACATACTGACTGAGGTTTTTAGAATCATAATGAAATACTTGTAATACAGCACTATGATCCCAGATTTCATCTACAGACTGTACACCAAGATAGATAGGAAAATCATCCATCTGTCTCATAATTTTCCTTTGGAAATACTAGATCACAATAAGTATTCCCAGTGGAGCAATATTCCAAATTTTCCGCTGCTGTAGATGCTGTCTCAGTCATTCTGTTGTTTCTTGTTAATAAGTCATAAAGCTTGTCATGATAAGTGTGTAGTTTTGTTTTCCTGCCAAAATAGTTTTATTTGGAGTCCCCAGGATAGAAAAAGCTACCATGTGACAAATGACCACAGAATGTTGCAGTAGATCCACTTTTATCCTAACTGTGCTCTTCAGAGAAACGAGAGTCATAACAGTTCTAGGCTAGAATTCAGGCTTATTGCCTTGGAATTTTTTTCCTTTCTTTCTGAGTGCCCTTCTGTGGGAGAATTTTCTCCCTAGCAGGGCATGAGCTGGTAAACATCAGAGCTCATGCTGGGAACTGTCCTTGGGCTGTCTTGGGCCCAAGAAACCAAGCTGTAAACAATGAGCACCCCACACACAGCTGCAGGGGACTGAGCTTGCCATCCTGCAGGGGTGGACACCACAGATTGTTTTGATACAGAATGACCTATCTGTACCTTGCACATAACTCTGAGCCAATCTATACCTTCCACTTGTGCCAACCTCAAACTAGCCGTGCGCAGCTCTTCCAAATAGCATATAAGCTGTTGTACTTCCTTAATAAAGCCTACTGCATTGCTAGCAGCTAACTGAGTCGACTCGTCAGTACCCCGATCTCGCCTCCGCAGGCTTCCTGCCACCCGCACCCTTCTTAAAAACTATTTTGTTACTGATTTTCAGTATTAGGTTTCCACCCCACCTTCTTTTTTGCACTTTCCTGTAGTTTTGGTGATCTGATTCTATCTGGAAAACCTCAATTTTTCTCTTTTTGCAAAAGCTGACGTTTGAAAGAATGTTGCATCTCACGGCTATTAAATAGGCTTTTAGGTTTTATATAATCTGCAGATAGGAAGTTTCCATTCCTGCAGGCTTTTAAGAGCAGATTTCTTTAACATGAACACTCCTGTTTTACACAGGACTTACAGTGGACTCATCCTGATTTTCTGTGTTGTAATCATTTTGACCAGTTCCCAGCAACAATGGCCACTTTTCTTCCTTTTCACAGATTGCTCCAGCAAGTTTCTCTGTACTGAGAAACAGTATTTCAAGTGGAGACAGTAAGACCCTGCAGTTCATGACAGAGGCTGAGGGAGCTGGGGTCGTCTAGCCTGGAGAAGAGGAAGCTCAGGGGTGATCTCTTTGTTGTCTACAACTACCTGAAGAGAGGTTGTAGCCAGGTGGGGGTTGGTCTCTTCTCCCAGGCAACCAGTAACAGAATAAGGAGACACAGTCTCAAGTTGTGCTGGGGGAGGTACAGGCTGGATGTTAGGAGGAAGTTCTTGACAGAGAGAGTGATTTGCCATTGGAATGGGCTGCCCAGGTTGTTGGTGGAGTCGCTGTCCCTGGAGGTGTTCAAAAAAAGCCTGGCTGAGGCACTTAGTGCCATGGTCTAGGTGATTGGCTAGGGCTGGGTGATAGGTTGGACTGGATGATCTTGGAGGTCTCTTCCAACCTGGTTGATTCTATTCTATTATTGTTGGTAGCTGTGATCAGGATCATGTTCAAATGAGATATCAGCATTTGTGATAAATGCTCCATACTATATTACTATGGAGAACAATCTACTCATGCATCCCTTAGGTTTTCTCTTAAAAAGATACAAACAAGTAAAACCCCACAAAAAAAACCCAAACAAACAAAAAAACAAACAAAAAGATCAGAACTAAATCTAAATATAACGAAATGTCACTTTTGGTTTGAAATATCTCCACTGAGGTTACCTATTGTTTTGGTGAGTCATTATAGAATCATAGAATGCTAGTCATTGGAAGGGACTTCCAAAGATCATCGAGCCCAATCCTCCTGCAAAGCAGGACCACTTAGGGCAGGTCACACAGGAATGAATCCAGGCAGGTTTTGAAGCTTTGCAGTGAAGACTCCACAACCTTTCAGGGAAGCTTTTTCCAATGCTCCATCACATAAAGAAACTCAAGAAAGTTGAAAGTATATAGTGATATATATATCTATATCGCATGTTTTTTTTTTAATATATATATCTTGTGAGATATATATATAGAGAGAGGGATGTATATATAAACAAACTTATAAGTGTACATCAAAGTACTTCTGACTTAGCCATGCCCCCCCATGATTCCAATAGGGGAGAATACAGAAAATACGCTGATAATTTTGCCATGATTACTCAGGAAAATTAAAGTATCTTTATCTGAGAGATTGATTTACTAAAGAAAGACCTGTGCCTACCTGACATAGCTACTCTGCAAAATTAATAGCACACTTCCAGACATGTGGGCACACTTTCTAATACTGTGAGTTAATTTTAGCTTGGGGATTAAGGAGGTGGTTTTTTTTTTTTATCTCCTCATTTCACAGATTTGGAAACTGGACAATTCTAGAAGTTGTGCTAATATTAGATTTTAAAGCTTAGTATTGTGGCTATTCAATAAATGGAATTAAATCCTGCTGTTTTCTTGTTTCTCTGTACAATGGAATTAAGAAAAAAAAATCATAAACTTAAAAAACTGCAGTTGCTTGCCTGATATTGTATCAGGTTACAAAAAGATATGGATTAAATATTAATTCCAGCTAATGAGAGTGAAGAATCTCTTATATAGCTTGAGATTGCACGATTTTGCTATAAACTCTGACAGTATTCTGGACGAGAAAAGTCTATCGTAAGTGGAATGGAAATTATTCATTCTTGCTCTGGCCTGGCAGATAGCCCATTAGCTTTAAATTAAATAAATATCAGCAATAATATTAAATAAAATGTAAATGTTGTCATAAAATGTCAACTATGATTTATTTTATGACTGCTACTCAAAATAATGGTTATCATTACAGCTATGTCAGAAGGAGATATTTCTGTCTCTGACTTCTAATTTTCTGTATAAACTTTTAGTTTATATTAGGAAACAAGTTGTCATTCCACATCAAGAGCACTGAGCTTGTGCTGGATTTAGCAATCTCTCTGAGTTCTGGCAAAAATATTTTAATTAGTGTTCGCCTAACTGCGTTTAACAAATCCTGTGCTGCCAGGCAAGGAAGAAATGACTTCTCAGTCAGATAGTTTACTCAGTTCTTTTTCTCCATTGCCATAAATCTTGGTGTGGTGATTATTAGTGACTTAAGACTACTTTTTTTTTAAAACAATGAACTGTGACCACTTTACCCACTGAAAGGCTCACACATCATTCAAGTATAAATGTCCTGTTTCTGCATGGTTTATTTTCACACCATTGTTGGGTGCTAAAATGGCTTAATGCCCAAGGACATTTTAGCTCATTTATCCAGTCTGCTACAGGTATGCCAAAGTAGAAAAACTAGTAGTAGTAGCTATGTATATATTTGCAGTGCTGTAGGACCATACAATGGAGCCCGGCACATTTGGCTATTCCTAACATCATTTGAATGTGAAATAAACTGCTAGTCATGTATTATAAATTGCACAAGACATAGGTAACTTCAGAACATACCTTTGAACATGTGAAATGAGCAAAAATGCATCTTCCAAGAGAAATTTACTTAGAGACTTGTGCCCCTCCCATCTATTATTTTTGTCCACATTTAGTGAAACAGTTTAGAGTTCACCCATCTACAGTCTACAAAGGCCCTGCATAAGGTTTGGCTTTAGACCTTGTTTGCTTTCCTCAGTAAAGAACTGTTGTCTGTTTCTTGAGCATGAATGTGAACTCCTGTGAGCGAGCTCAAGACGTGCGTGTGTGAGGGTTGCCCCCGCATTTCTAGCTAGGGCAGCCCAGCACTCCATGCAGTTAAGTAAACACAGCATGGCTGCTGCGGCATGTAGCCAAGGCTGAGGCCAGGAGGAGGGGATGAGGCTGGGAGGAAATAAGAGCAAATTCCTCTGAAATGATCTGACAGGAAATGACAGAGTGTCAGCCTTATACAACCACACTGTGTGCGAGAGAGAGAGGGCGGGAGAAGTTCTTCCTAAACACAGAGTGGTGCCAGATCTCAGTAGGTGAGGATGATGAAATAATAAAGCATTTCCCGTGTGTGTTTTTCATTAGTCCTGTTTTGTTTTTCTTCCAAGTGCTGTGGAAACAGAACAGAAGCCCATGTTTCAGCCACGACTGCAATGGCCTCCTCTCGTGGGAATAACAGCTGCATAAATAGGAGGGGAGCCCTCAGCGGAATTGCTTCCAACACCTTTCTAATGGAAATAATGATTTGCAAAGTCCAGTTTATACCTTTGCCACGTAATTAGTAGCCAAGATTAAAAACATTGTTCCAACTCCCAGCATCCTGAAATCTGGCAACACGTTAAATATTCCACTGTGTTCCAAAAAAGTAGCCCATAAGTGATCATTGTAAGGACAGTCTTGGCCAGTTGAGTCAAGCCCTTGAATCAATCAACACTTATTATATGGAAATTAACCAGTTTGATGTCAATTAGTGGAAATTTGTTAGCAGACATAACCTATGAGACACTTTATTTTGAATTCCTAGCTCTCCTCGTTGAAGCTAACTAAGATGGGGCCAAGAACCAAGCCACACATTTCTTAAGACTTGGAGCAGAGTCAATTAAAAAAGGGAGTGGAGGAAAGCTGTATCAAAATATGCAGCTTTTCCTGTTTCTTAGGCACTGGAATTAAAAGGAACTGCATATTGGATTTTTATGCAGAGTCAATTTCCAGCCAGAGATTTGGGCGCATAACAGTCTGCTGCTTACATCAGAAAGGGTGACAAAAGGTTTCCCTAAGACTTAAGGAGATTACTTGTCTGACCCCTGGGCTGGATTTGCCTTTACTGTCAATTCCACCTTTTGTTTAAAATTAATAAAGTACTCTTACATAACCTTTTACCTGTGCATAGCAGCATCCAGAGTGACAGCCAGCTGATACCCCATTCAAGTTAAATATTAGAACTGCTGGTTCAACCTCAATGCCTTATGGCATTGCTAAAACACTCACAGCAAAGATATAGGATCAGAATCTTGCTATAATATGAAAAACTCCTGACAGTTTAGAAGCCAAGGTTGCTACACAGCTTGTGGAAACTTCTCTGTAACTGCTATTAACTCATTGTGACATATGCTGCCTGTTACCCTCCCATGCAAATGGATATTTCTGAAGAACGAGCCTGGTAGTGTCTTCTAAGTGCACATTCACCAATTCATTAATGTGAAGTAACACTGGCCGAGGCTACTGCAATAAGTAGAGTTCAAACTTTTACCTAGTTTGAAGTGTCTCTAAAAAGTAAGTGTTCTAAAAATTCTCCCAAGCATTTAAAGTCACTAGGAATAATTTTGGTGCTTGTTTAATTTATGAGCAGTTATTAAATGAGCCATTCAATATAGTGCAGTACAAAACTTCCAGAAGTTGACAGTGGAGACACCACTGTCAAACTATAATGTCTTGCCTTTGATAGTGATAGGGGTTCTGTAACCTACATGATCAATGCAATTTATCTCCAGATTCAGGCAGTGACAGCACTTAACTTGAGAGCAGTCTGATAAAGTTGCAATTCTTTTGGATACTGTTGGCTGTATCAGCTTTTATAATTTCACTAGTAAGAACTGATCCTAAGGCAATCAGCCCCTTCTAGAATGATCATGTTTATGCATGATCATTCCATTCAGTACCCTGTAATATCATCGGAAAAAAGAGGCTAACATAAAGTAGAGTCTTTTCTTTGCCCTTCTTTGAGTAAATGTAAATCTTAACAATAAGCATCGTTCATTCTACACATTTAGTAAATTACCCATGTTATTTTAAAATATGGGCAAACCTTGGTCTTCTCAAAATTAAAGATAGCAGTGTCATAAATGTTAAAAAATTAGAAATGTGTAAAATTTATTACAGGGTGGCTAGAGATTGTTCATTTAATAATGGGTCTGTGCATTGCTGCTGAAACAGATCCATAAATGGTAGTGAGGTAAAAATCAATTTATGAAAGAACATATTTCAATTATGATCAGTATGTTTTGCATAAAAGTTATAAGTATATGGCAAAAAAGTATAGATCACACACTGAGGTACTTTTCTTTGTAGATGGTGTCAGAGACTACAGTTAAACTCCCATTTGGATATTAAGTATCTGGATAAATCCTTAACTCTGTTGAACTTTATGGGAATTTGACTACCTGTCTTAGTGGATGCAAGACTTTATTGTGGAATTTTATTTCTGCAGTAATAGAATAATGTGAATTCAGCCTCAGCAGTCTAAGGGCGCATTCCTCAGCCAACAGGCAGGAACTACTGGGGTAGTAATTAGAACTGTACTTTCCTTAGTTTCCACAAGGTGTTAATTTGAGCTTGCAGTTCTACGATGAAGCCTCTGTTGTAGGGCTTAAATACTGTATATAATCCTTTCTCACTTCATATGGCAATATGGATAGTTTTGGAAATAGAAGCAAAATGTTCCAAAAGTAAAAATTATTTGGTTTTGAAAGAAGTCTTTAAAAATTACATAATTTCTGCTAAAGCAATCATCAGGTTATTGATGTCAGAGACTCCCCCTGCCTTTAAGAGAGTTGTGTTTCACAGAATCAGAATCACAGAATCAGTCAGGGTTGGAAGGGACCACAAGGATCATCTAGGTCCAACCCTCCTATGCATAATCACATATTATGCATAATCAAACACATTAAACATATTCACATAGCTACATTCAGTGCCCACATTGGAAAAGGTTGCTAACATGGTTATGTGAATTTAAATCTCAACAATAAGAATTGCTAATATATATATATATATNAGACCATCTTATTCATTCCTGAAACAATGAAAATGGCCTCCCTGTAAATAGGGGACCAAATTCTAACAGCATAGCTTGAGGTCTTTGGAGGTCTAAGTCTCTTCTTGGATATAAAAATTCATGGTGCAAAGCTGAGGGGCAGAACTATTATATTACCGATCTATTTTGTTCCAGTTTTCAAGGTACCCAACTACGTAAAGAGACCTTAAGAACCTTCAAGATCGCAGAGTACAGAACTCACAATCCAAGCCACATTGCTAACCATCAGAAAGAGATCCCTTTTTTTTCTTCTGTCATGGCATGAGGAGGTACTGCAACTAATTTTCAAGAGTTGTAACAAAACAACAGACCTTCCTGTGTTCTTCAGTGCTGCCACTAACTACTCCTTGATGATGTAATGCTCAGGTCTTGAGGCAGTATACTGTGTTTTTTTCTGATGCTTAAAAATAGTTTTTCTACTTAAATAAACTAGGATAACTGAAAGCTGTGGAACCTCAGTGTATCTAGTGGCTTTATACTCTTCTACGTTTTTTCATGAATAGAATCCTGACAGAAATGAAGAGAAGTACAAGGCAAAACTGTTACTGAGTACCTAATTCCCACACAGTGACAATGGAATCTCTGCAGCAGCTGAATGAGAGTGTACAGCACTCAAAATTTGAATTGCTTTGAGTTACATGATTTTAAATTAGAATATGATTGGACACAGTGCACCCAAATAACCTATTAATTTGGAAATCCTAGAGAAGCTTCACTTCAACTCTTATTCAGCATTTCACTTGATGACTGAAACTGAGTTTTGGTGAACTTAGTGACTAATGCCTAGTAAATAAAAGCAAACACTTCTGGTAGTGCTGCTGTAAACAAGGCTAGCTGTATTACGTATTCCAGTAAGTGGAATAAGTCTATGCAACTGGTTCCCATCTCAAGGCACCAGCAGGAAGTCTGACATTTCATAATGATCTGCAGCTTTAGGGAGAAAACCACTTGCAATATGAATTGAACTGTGTGGGTGTTACTGGCACTAGGCAGAGGTAACAGGCTTCTGCAGGCAGTGGTATCTGTGCACTTTGTGTTACTTTCTGTTAATTTGGATAAGAAAGAACATCTCTAACATTTCATATTTTAATTGTATGGAACGTTTTCCCAAGGATGTAAATACCAAGTCATTGATGCTACACACAGAAGATCTTAACTTCTGGTGTAATTTGAGTGGCATTTCATTATTTTGTTTTCACATGAAGTGTCACATCATTACAATTTTTCCACAGGGCAGGTGTTTCAGTGTAAATCTATATTACATTGTAAGAACACATGCAGCTTTTTTAATGGAAGATGGCTGTTTATGGATAAACATCTCTTGGATAAATATCTCTTGACGATAAGTCTTTAAACCAAGAAAGAACAGATGTTAAGAGAGAAATGTAGTAATTTTGGCCTTTAGGGTGCAGGCTAGTAACCCTGAGATAGCCTTTGGATTGTTTTCACCCTCACTTCTCTTATGAATTGTTGTAATTTCTGAGATAAAAAAGCTCAACAACCTCTATTTCACAGCTGTTGATTTAAAGTAGAAGTTTTCAATAAATTTGGCTGCCCCTTCTAGATGGTTAATTTTGCCTAGAGAGTGTAGGAGTGATTAGTAATGTGTAGGACTTCAAACATTCCAAATCCATCTGTCAGTGACTTTTGCTGTGAGGAATATCTGGTGCTGAAGGTCACAGCACATCAGAGTTGACCACATGCAAATTTGCTTCAGAGCAAGATACATGGCGTTGTGAAGACACTGTGCAGCAGAGATGAGCCCAGGAAAACCGTAGAATCATAGAATGTCAGGGGCTGGAAGAGGCCTCAAAAGATCATCTGGTCCAGCCCCCCCCTGCCAGAGCAGGATCACCTAGAGCAGATCACACTGGAACGCATCCAGATGGTTCTCGAATATCTCCAGAGAGGGAGATTTCACAACCTCCCTGGGCAGCTGGTTCCAGTAATTCTGTCACCCTCACAGTGAAAAAATCCCTCCTCAGGTTCACATGGAACCTCCTATGCCTCAACTTCCACTTATTGCCCCTTGTCCTGTCACTGGCATCACCAAGAAGAGGCTGGCTCCATCCTGCTGGCACTCACCCCTTACATATTTATAAACATGAATGAGGTCACCCCTTAGTCTCCTCCTCACCAAGCAAAAATGCCCCCAGGTCACTCAGTCTCTCCTCATAAGGAAGATGTTCAACTTGATTTTTGTGGCTCTAGATTCATGTAGAATTTTCTTTTGGTTGACCTTAATTATAATCCCTGATTTTTGATCAGTAATTTCAGATGTAGCCCTGGTCTGGAGCCCTAGTCTTGGGAGAATCACATCAGGTGAAGTATCAGCTATGTCTCGCTTGATCCAAATGAGCTGAAGGAGGATTAACTAAAGATTGGCTACTATTCATCTGAGCTAAGTGGATATTAAATAAATACATTTCCACGAGGCCATTCCTTGCATAGCAACAACAGCCTGATGTCAGTTCTCCTGGCCCCGGGACGCACCACTTAGCACAATAACAGTTATCATTCATAGTTCAATGTACCATGCTTTCAAAAGGTGAGTCGGTCTCGCTCTCACTTTTTCAGATCTCCCGAGCATTTGGGAGAGGATTTGTAATTCATGCAACAAATTATTAACTAGACAACAAGTGAGAGCCATAGAACTCATACATGAGTCTGGAATTCAGCTCAGTTAGCAAGAAGAGACAAAAGCACTACACAGTTAGTGTCTTGATGCATGGTATCCGTGAATTGAGTGTTCTCAATCCAGCTATCCACATCCTTAAAAACCATTACAGTAGTCAAGAATCTGCATATTGCTGCCATTAATCTGAGCACACTCCATTGCATGCATTTTTTTATTCTACTCTCTTTGCTGCCCAAGTCTTATGGGCTGTGACTCCAACCTGGCACAGCATGTGGGAAGGAGAGTGCAAAAGAAATACAACTGCTTTAAGGTGAATAATCAGTGCAGGACAAGCTGCTCTGAGTTCTCTTGTCTTTCTAAACAAGATCTAGGCAGGGAAAAGGCATGTTGGCACCTTGGAATCCCTTCAAAAAGGGCAAGAAGCAGCCTCTAGGTCAGCCTCATCTCCATCGCTGGAAAGGTGATGGAATAGCTCATTCTGGGGATCATCTCTGCACGTGAAAGAAAAGATTATCAAGAGTGGTAAGCATGGACTCACAAGTCTGATAGCATTCTATGATGGCATGACTAGCTGGGTAGATGACAGGAGAGCAGTGTTGTCTATCTCAACTTCAGCAAGGCTTTTGACACTGTCTCCCCTAACAGCCTCATAGGTAAGCTTAGGAAGTGTGGGTGAAATGAGTGGACAGTGAGGCTGATCGGGAAGTGGCTGAATAACAGAGCACAGAGGGTTGTGATCAGTGGTGCAGCCCAGCTGGAGACCTGTAGCTAGTGGTGTTCCCCAGGGGTCAGTACTGGGTCCAGTCTTGTTCATCATCTTCGTCAATGACCTGCATGAAGATATAGAATGTAACCTCCATGAGTTTGCTGATGATACAAAACTGTGAGGGGTGAATGAGACATCAGAAGTCTGTGTTGCCATCCAGTGAGACCTGGACAGGCTGAAGAGTTCGGCAGAGTGAAATATCATGAGGTTTAACAAGTGCAAGTGTAGAGTTCAGGGCTGATCTGCTAGAAATAAGCTCCATGGAGAAGAACCTGGGAGTCCCAGTGAACAAGCTAACCACAAGCCAGCAATGTGCTCTTTTGTCCAAAAAAGGCAGTGGTGTCCTGGTGAGCATTAAGAAGTGTGTGGACAGCAGGTCAAGGGAAGTTCTCCTCTCCTTCTACTCCGTCTTAATGGGGCCACAGTGGGAGTAGTGTATCCAGTTCTGGGCTCCTCAGTTCAAGAGAGACAGAAAACTACTGCATAGAGTCCAGTGAGGGGCTACAAAAATGATTAGGGGAGTACAGCATCTCTCTCATATGGAAAGGCTGAGTGACCTGGGATTATTCAGCCTGGAAAAGAGAAAATGGAGAGAAGAACTTACAAATGCATATAAATATCTAAAGAGTGAGTGTCAAGAGGCTAGGGCCAGGCTCTTGTCAATGGGTCCCACTGATAGAACAAGGGTCAATAGGCACAAATTAGAACACAGTAAGTTCCAACCAACATAAGGAAAAACTTCTACAACACTGGAACCAGCTGTCTGGAGAGGTTGTGGAGTCTCCTACTCTGGAGACTTTCAAAACCCATCTGGATGTATTCCTGTGCAACTTGATCTAAGCTAACCTGCTTTAAAAGTGGCATTGGAGTAGATGATCCCATGAAGTCTCTTCCAAGCCCCACCATTCTGTGATTCTGTGACATACAGATTCTTACTGTTGGCAGCTTTGTACTCACAGTAGAATATTATTCTTCTGCAACTAAGTACAAATAAGCTTCAGCCAAACAACCAAAGATTTACTGCATCTTCAATTTGTTTTTAAATACAGCTTGACAAATTTCACCAAACTCCTTGGATTTATTAAGTCTGTGTGTTATATTAGTCAGAAACAGCAAAACAGATGAGCTATGTTTAAGGGCTAAATATTTCAGTCTTTTTTACCACTTAGCTAAAATGGCTTTTACAGCAGCCAATATTAATTATTATTAAGTGAAACTCAATATCCTACATTTTAGCTTGTAGTCACCAGTAGTCATTCTTAGCTGGGTATTATCACTCTTATCTACACCAGAAGTCCAAATATATTTTATGTTTAAAGCACCACAAGCTAAACAATAGTAATAGTGCATTGAGCAGGGAATAAAATATCACTGCTTACTCCTTGGTATTGTAGATATTTAGACCTAGATAGTGCTGGGAATGGTGTGAGAAAACAACCAATTGTGCTGATCTACGTGCTGAGATAAAAGCTTAATAAAAATGTCAATTATGATCCCTGGATGTTACAAATAAGTATAATCCTCTTTTGTTTTGTTTTGTTTATGTGTTTGTTTCTCTCCCTGAAAATATAGCAGCAGATTTTTGACATGGGGGAGTGGGAAGACATCTGCAATGCTGTAAGGCATGGTTTGTATGGCCTCCAAAATAGGCCCTGAAGAGCAAAGAGATGAAACCTTTTCTGCCTTGTAAATCATTCTTATAGTCAGACAGCATCAAAATGCTGCATCAGCTGAGACCTTAGTCTTTTATTCTGTCAGCAACACCATGAAGATATGAATAGGGTGCAGAACAGCCTACAGGGACATTACCACATTTGGATATTACTCCAAGCTGGAGAAGCTTCCAAACTGTTAGTCTACACCTAAAGCATTTTTTAACATAGTGCAAAGCATGTTGAGCAATCACCAGATTTTGCTCCAAACACAAACCTTCCTGCCAAGTACACCATCCCTCTTCCCTGCTTAAATCCTTTTGGTAACACAAATGCTGAACTCCTCCAAAGGCTACTCTACAACCCTGAAAGTTGTCTTTTGCTGCTTTCTAAATAAGGGAGCAAATACACACAAAGGATCTGTAGGGGAAAAAAAAATCATATTTCTTCCATGTAATTGGCTTTCTTTTAATCCTGACCTTAATGCATATCATTCTTGATGAACTGCTTCAAATAGCTTTGAACTAGGATTTTTTTTTCTTAAAAAAGGACATTAAATAATGGAAAAATGCCATCTTATTTTACTGCTTACATCAAGATTCAGAGAGATGAAGAACAGTGACAGCACTGCTGTTCACCCATAACCCTGGGAAAGCAGGTAAACTGACAGTGTGTAATTACTAAGACGTGATATTAAGTTAAAACATATAGCCAAAGTAGTGCTATTGCATATGTATCCCTTGCTTTTCAAGGCAGTGTTTAAAATAAAAAACCTTCACTGAGACAGAAAAACTGCTATGGTTATATCATAGCACACTGAGTTGCAAACCTTTTAATGAAAGACATAATTCTTGTGCTGTCTGCATCATGCTATATTCTCATGCAAAACACTTTAATGCATCGTGTAAATTATCTAAGACTTTCTTAGCATGTATTACATTTCTTAATCATAGATATTGGGTGTAAAAAAAAAAAGAATTATGTGACATGCTGCAAAATAAATTGCTTAGCATTGCCATATACTAGCTGGGTCTATATCTGAAAATGTATGCATAGAAGGGTTGCTCTTATTTTTTTAGAACGTGCAGAACTTGCTGCTAAGTGCATATGTTATCAATGAAGCAGAAATGACTAATCTGAAATGATGGCAGTCTGATTTTCAGCCAATATAATCAGTTTAAAAGCAGGGGATCTAGATGAGAGTCTGGATTATTCTGAATTTCAGAGTAAGCTTCATGACTGGAAAAGGACATATATATATATATATATATATATATATATATATAAAAAACACTCAATGTTTTCACCCACTTCTTGCTTTCAATTACATTCAATTACATTCAATTTAGCTATAAAGGAATTTTAAATGCAAATCTCATTTCCAGCAATAAAATCCTTTTGTTTCCAAGTTAGCAGACAGGTTTGTCTTCCTGATGTCTCACCAGCTGAACACTATGGGGTTATAAATGGAGGACAATATCATCACACCTTGTAAGCTGTGTGTTACTCATAGATGCCCCTTTTCAGAACAGAATCTGATGAGACATCCAACCTAATTTTCTGTCGAGTTTGCTTGAAGGTAATGTTTATTTACATTATATTAATATTGAATAATTGGGAGTACTAAGCAGAGGGTGGAACTTAATATATTCTATATTATTTATTTAATAACATTTCATTAAACAGATGAGATAGCTGCTTTGAATGCAACTAGGAAACCATATTTCAAACGCTATCAAATAAACCTGAATTTGCAAAGACTGAACTCTTGTGGCCCTTGCAAATATATAAATGTGTAACCTAGTTGTTATTAGAGAGGAATAGGAACCCTCTAGACTGGTAGGAATTTAACATGGCTTTCTGGGAATAAGACATACAGATATACACACTAAGACATCCATAATCTAGCATTTAAAGATGGATTGATTGCAGTCATCATCTGATATCATTACAGATATGTCATTATGTGTGTAATCTCCCAGTTCTCTAAAGATCAGGTTTAATGATGGTTTTATATGTGTACTTTGTTGCTAATATACAAATAGTGATGCAGATGCTAAGAGATGTTGGCTACAACCTGGTGGTTGTGTTCTTCACATCTTAGTGGTTTTTGAATTATGTTCATAATCCAGAGCAGGAGTGGAGGGGACACACACACAGTGGCAGCGATACCAAACTATGCCTCCCATTGTAATCTAAGTCAGATTTCTGAACCATAATAATGTTGTGAATTATATTACTGAATGTGAAGTATTAGCAATTATAAGCAAGCATGGAAATATATGCAATGAATTAAGCAAAATATACATGCTAGAATACACATTTCTGTAACAAACACCCACCCTCAGCCCCCTAATTTTAAGTAAACCAGACTTGAAAAATAAGTGATGCCCTTAGTGCAATATAAATAGAAGTAATGTTGTAAAATAGACAACATCAGAAGACAGTAACACATTTTAACAGAACACAAAAGGATCTAACAGAAATTGCTTGTATATCTTTTGGGGTTTTATTCATACTGTGGATGAATCACTGGCTGATGTTTGTGGCGGTTATTCATGACATGTCTGGTGGTGTTATGACCTTCCCTCTTTTTATTGGTTTATTTGATGTTTGTGGTATTTTATATAATTGATTTATGTCTGGTGATATGTTTGGGAGCATTCCAGTAATATACAATAGTGATTGTATGTCTGTAAGTGATGTTACATACTGCTGTTTGTGAGCTTTCTTGGCCAGGTCACCGTTGTAAATAAAACTTATTCTCAATAGATTTTTATGTGGTTAAAGATTTTGACTACTTGAATGACTGACTGATTGACCAGAAAACACTTGCTAGGAGGACATCAGAGTAGCACAGAAAAATGTGTCATTTGTATTTCTGATTCAAAACCACCACCATTTTCAATCTTTTAAAGTGAAATAGGAATCATAGCAGTAAATGCTCACCTACCTTTCTTCATAGTTGTCCTGCTCAGGTGCCCACAGCATTTCACAGCCTTCTGGCTTGTTCTTAAGTAATTATCCTCCACGTGCTTCCTATGGTATTCTCATCAGCCCTTTACTGAAAACTGTACCAGAAAGTATACTGGAACTGTCTTCATTTATTTGTTTGCCTGATTCTTTGTTTGTTTGTTTGTTCCTTCCTCTCTTCTTTCCTTCCAAATTCTTTCCTTCTCATTTCCTTTCTTCCTCCCATGCACCCACCTTCCTTCCTTCCTTCCTTCCTTCCTGCCTTCCTTCCTTCCTTCCTTCTTTTTCTTTCTCTTTTTCTTTTTCCTTTTCTTTTTCTTTTCCTTTTCCTTTTTCTTTTTTCTTTTTCTCTTTCTCTTTCTCCTTCTCTTTCTTTCTCCTTCTCCTTCTCTTTCTCTTTCTCCTTCTCCTTCTCTTTCTCTTCCTCCTTCTCCTTCTCTTTCTCTTCCTCTTTCTCTCTCTTTCCTTTCTTCATTCCTTTCTTTCTTATTTTTTTTCTCTCTCTGTTTTGTTCTGTTGTGTTTCTAAGACAGAAATAATATTTGAAAATGAGTACTCCAACTACAGCAGTAGTGACTTTTCAAAGAGAAATTGACAATCCCTCTATAATACACAGATTTCACAAATTACTCAACATCATTCTTTGTACAGGACATGCTTTGGGTTTCTGCAAAAAAGCTCTAGAAAACCTAATAGCACACACAAATTACTTTGCAATGTCCAGACAAAGGAATGCCAGTTTTCAGTTCATTATTACCCATGAACGTGTGCTAAAGAACACATGCAACTTCTATGCAGATGGAGAAGAGTTCAGAGAAGATGACAAATAACACAGACCTCTCTTGGTTACAGAGCAATGTATTAGCAGTACTGCAGTTGTAAACTCCCATCTCATTAGCATTTCCTGAGTCTGATTAACAGATGTTGGAGGGTCTTGGTCTAGACATAGTTTGATTCTGTTTCTGACAAGGTAGTCAGAAAGTGGCAGAGGCAGCACCAAAAGGGGATTACGGCTTTGCCTATGGCTCTTTGTAGCAATAATGACCTAGAAAACTCAGGCATAACTTTGAGTGCACTCACAAGACACAGAAGGTAGTTGTGTAAAATATGGGAGAAGAGGCACAAAACCCAGAGACTTTTCTAAACTTGATTTCAAAATATACACACAGGACACTGATGTTGGTATCCAAAATATACACAGAGGAGAGAGGAGCACACGCTCTCATCCGATTTCTGTCTAGTTCTGTCTTCCAAAATAGTATCTTAAGACTTTAAGGGTTTTTATATTGAAGCCATTTAATAGGTATCTGGGGACTGGTATTGCTTCTGGTTTTTTTTATGCCGAAATGAAAAGTGACTCAAGCTTAGGATTTCACAGATCCTAACAGATTTGACCAGAGCAACAAAAGAGTAAGTCCAGTGAATTTGTTTCTTGACACAAATAAGAAATTAACTGAATTCATAAGCTTTCTTACTGGCTGTGTGAATTTAGAAGATTACAACTGGTTGGAATTGTAACCGAAGGAAAATCACAAGGAAATCCTCTTTGGAAACTTTGCCATTCACATGATCTTTCTGAACGTTAACAGGGAAAAAGAAGTATCTGCAAAAACTTTATTATGATTGTAAGCTAACATTCCCTTTTTTACTTCCTTCATACTCTGATAAAGTTTTAAGTAAAGATAAACCACTTAATTTCCCCTCCAGCTTTGGAAAACCTCTAACTACTTATCATAGAATCATAGAATCAACCAGGTTGAAAGAGACCTCCAAGATCATCCGGTCCAACCTATCACCCAGCCCAGTCCAATCAACTAGACCATGGCACTAAGTGCCTCAGCCAGGCTTTTCTTGAACACCTCCAGGGACAGCGACTTCACCATCTCCCTGGGCAGCCCATTCCAATGCCAATCACCCTCTCTGGGAAGAACTTCCTCCTAATGTCCAGCCTATATTTCCCCCAGCACAACTTGAGACTGTGTCCCCTTGTTCTGTTGCTGGTTGCCTGGGGGAAGAGACCAACCTCCACCTGGCTACAGCCTTCCTTTAGGTAGTTGTAAACTGAGCCTCTTAGCCTCCTCTTCTCCAGGCTGAACAACTCCAGCTCCCTCAGCCTCTCCTCACAAGGCTGTGTTACAGGCCTCTCACCAGCTTTGTTGCCCTTCTCTGGACACGTTCCAGTATCTCAACATCTCTCTTGATTGAGGAGCCCAGAATTGGACACAGTACTCAAGGTGTGGCCTGTCCAGTGTTGAGTACAGGGGAAGAAGCTTACAGAAAGAAAGAAACATATACAAGAGAAGTACTTATGCAGGTGCTGGCTGTTTCCATTTCTGACACACATAATCTTCCCTCTTCCTTCACATTAAAGTAACATTCTAGCCAGAGACTGCTGTTTTACTCCGGCATCTGGCATGCCATATCTAGCTTTACACACTTTCCCACACTTACCTCTGAAGGTGTGCTTTCTTTGCTTATGTCTATACATATGATCACATCTGATGCTGTGAAGCAGAACCATCACAGAAGATTGTCCTAGCAAAGGCAGGACCTGGGCTAAGTTCACTATCCTTTGTTTTTGTTTATAATCTTGTCATGGTGGGCCTGATGGGCCAGAAATAGGCTTACACGTGTACTGGCTTGCCCGGGCATGGTTTTCTCCTGTGGTAAACAAGGTACACACACTTAGCTTGTGCCTGCCTTGTGCAAGACCTATGCTTTTCCCAAATTTGGATAAAGCAAGCCTATGGTTTCACCTAAGATGGTCAAGCTTGGGTAACTGCCATTCTGATTGGCTATTCTCTGTCCAAAGGCCCATTAGTCACAGCTAGATTGATAAAAGGAGATACGTAGGTAAACACGACGTGTGCTCTGCTATTGTATTTGTGCCTGCTGTTGCCTGCTGGTATTCTCTCCTTTTCTGGCAGTGATTCTGCCATTGCTTTCTGCAGCATTATGCTACAGCTATAGCTACCTCTGCTGAATTGCCTGAAAACTGCCAGGAACGGGCTCTAAATGGCTCCACACGATCGGTCTGTATAGCCAGCATGACATTGTGCTAAGATTGCACGTCGCAAGACATTCTGCCTGCACCTGAAAGTCTCCTGCCAAGACAAGAAGTCCTGGAGATACACCGATGGTCCAGAGAAGATTGTCTGTCTCCTTTCCCCAGAAGGCTGGGAAGAATCAAGTCTCAGTGGCTGTCAAGACAGAGTTCCCTGAAAGCATTTGGGTACTGTCTGAAGCTGCAGCTAGCACCATGAGTCAGGTAATAACATTTTATGAGTAAATGCCTTAAGTCTCTTTGTAGTTCACCCTAGCCTTCTGCCACAAACAGAAAGGAGCTCCTTGAGTCCATCTAGTGGGGAAGCAGTATATTGACCACAAGCAGTATTTGGTCACAAGAATCTTCTCTTCCAGTTCAGTTAATGTTTATATATTCTTGCAAGTTATTTCGAGATATAGTTATTATCTGTATAGTGTTGTCATGACCATGTGAAGAACCACTTAGTATTAAAATTAGTGGTTGAGGATGGCAAGAGTTCTGAATATCAAAACTAATAAACAATATTAATTTTGGAAAATATAATCTTGCATTAATTAATTTCCCCTTCATTACAAATCTTCCTTTCCCCTTCATAAAAAATATTATGTTTGCATTTGCCTTTTTAAGAAAATGTCCTGAAAGAAGCATTCCAGCACTTAAGGGATATTATGGTAGTGGGAAGATTACTTGCCAAGAAGGACTGAACAAGAGAATCATGCCTTAATATTTGACAACCTGAGTTAACAAAACTGGTATAGAATATCCTTAAGAATAATGCCCTGCAAGCAGTATTTTTCTATACTACACAGGCTTAAAGGTAGCCACAGCACTGGGCAGTTCTAACTAGTAAATATGTCAACACAAGTTATAAAAAGACTGCCCTCTGAAAGAACTGCTGGAGAGCAGCCAGGCAGAAAGGGACCTCAGGGTACTGGTAGATAGGAGCTGAACATGAGCAAGCAATGTGCCCAGGTGGACAAGAGAGACAATGGCATCCTGGCCTGGATCAGGAACAGTGTGGCCAGTAGGATAAAGGAGGTTATTCTTCCCCTGTACTCAACACTTGTCAGGCCACACATTGAGCCCTGTGTCCAGTTCTGGGCTCCTCAATTCAAGAGAGATGTTGAGATACTGGAAGGTGTCCAGAGAAGGGTGATGAAGCTGGTGAGGGGCCTGGAACACAGCCCATCACTGGATGTGTTCAAAAAAAGACTGTCTGAGGCACTTAGTGCCATGGTCTAGTTGATTGGATAGGGCTGGGTGCTAGGTTGGACTGGATGATCTTGGAGGTCTCTTCCAACCTGGTTGATTCTATGATTCTATGAACTCAAGTGATGTATACCTCTGGCATACTTGTAAGCAGAAGCAAAATGAAAAACTAAAAACAAAAAAAAGCTCCATCTTTTTTCTGAAGAATATATATTTTAAAATTAGACAAGTGAACATAAGAGTTATCGAGCCAGTTCAGATCAAGCACCCCTGAAGCTCAGGTGAATTCAGCCTTCATCAGTGCCTGTGGTAAGTACTTCAAAGAAAACAGCTGGCTAATTATGCAATGTCCTACACAATAAAAAGGGATGAGAGGAATGTTTCTTATCCCTGTGATCAGCTAACACCCTGGAGTATGAAGCTGGTGGTCCTTCCTAGTATGCAAAATTACAAATTATATCATTGTCCATAAAATTAGGAAGTCTCTTTAAAAACCCTGTTACAATATTTAACTCTCTGACATCTGTAGGTTAACTACTATTCATGCTGTGAAAAGAACTATTTCATATTTATATGAACATGAGCCAGCAGTGTGCCCAGGTGGCCAAGAGGGCCAATGGCATCCTGGCCTGTATCAAGAATGGTGTGGCCAGCAGGAGCAGGGAGGTCATTCTGCCCCTGTACTCTGCACTGGTTAGGCCACACCTTGAGTACTGTGTCCAGTTCTGGGCCCCCCAGTTTAAGAGGGACATTGAGATGCTTGAACGTGTCCAGAGAAGGGCAACGAGGCTGGTGAGAGGCCTCGAGCACAAGCCCTGCGAGGAGAGGCTGAGGGAGCTGGGATTGTTTAGCCTCTAGGAGACTCAGGGGGCACCTTATTGCTGTCTACAACTATCTGAGGGGTGGTTGTAGCCAGGAGGAGGTTGCTGTCTTCTCTCAGGCAGCCAGCACCAGAACAAGAGGACACAGCCTCAAGCTATGCCAGGGGAAATTTAGGCTTGAGGTGAGGAGAAAGTTCTTCACTGAGAGAGTCATTGGCTACTGGAATGGGCTGCCCAGGGAGGTGGTGGAGTCGCCGTCCCTGCAGCTGTTCAAGGCAGGATTGGACGTGGCACTTGGTGCCATGGTCTAGCCTTGAGCTCTGTGGTAAAGGGTTGGACTTGATGATCTGTGAGGTCTCTTCCAACCTTGGTAATACTGTGATACTGTGATTTTTATTTTAAAATAATACAGTAAGTTTCTTAAAGTCACTGTGACTAAGGATAAAAACACATCCCATGTGACACCTATAAATGATACTCTTAAGTTCCCAATGTCTTGAAGTCTTGAAAAATATTTGGTGTAATTAGAAAAAATTAAACAAGAGAATTTATATACACAAACTACTCACATAATGGCACTACAGCAAAGCTGTAGTAGGTTTTGATATAAATCATGTTAACTTACCTTTAAAGTGTGCTTATCCCCACATAAGTAAAATTTCATCACTTTTTTGTCCTTATATTTTTAGTACATGTATTTTAGGTAGTGAAAGCAGGCAGAGGAGAGAGCTGTTTTGGGCTCAGCTCTGCTAAGCTGCTGTGCTTACATGCCATTCTACCCTGCAGTAGCTGGACACCTTGGTTACCCAGGCCATCTAGTTCAAACAATAACAATTATGCAAACATCAGCAACCACTTTGGGATGCAAACAAATGCCCACTGAACACTGCACTGAGACAGACAAACTACCACCGACCACAGGGCTTATTTTGCTAAAGCTTTAACTCTTTGAATCACAAAGCTTTCCTGAAAATTGTTTAATAAGCTTCTTTTGCTGAAAGGGAAAATGTGAGGGTATAAGGAATAATACATCTTTAATCAGAAAAATTCAAATCAGGTTTTAATTTAATTCACCATACCTGCAACCATGATTAGATCTGCATCATGATATATCTCCAATACTATCAATTTTCATAAATGCAAACTTTCCTGAATATGGTTCTGATGTATCTTGACATTTTAAAATATGTCCTATTGTCCTTTTCTGTGCAGCAGACCAAGCACAGAGTGTTCAGTCCTATATCACTGTCACAGTGGTATTAGACCAGATGGCTGCTTCCTTGCAGAATCAAGAATTAGAGATAATTTATGCTGTTCACTTGTTATTAGAATGTGAAAATATAAGGAGTTTGCATCATGCATACACGAAAAGATGCTCAGAACCATCAGTGACACACGTTGAAAAGGCATTCACACTGCTACCACACTCTTAAAGGTAAAGTCTTGTTTGGTAAAGGTATGGAGTTCTGCAGAGCCTAATGCTACTCTGCACAGAGTACAGAGCAGGGGACTATCTGACTGAGGTTACAGTGCTGCTTGGGTAGGGAAAGGATATTCTGAGTTTGGAAAAAAAGGCCAACAGCTGTCTTCTTTCTTCTTTATTGTAAAATAATTCTACCACGTGATCATTCTCATTAATACATGACAGTTATTTTTGTGTCATGAAGAATGAAGTTAAAAGACTTCATTCAGTCTGTTAATTAGTACAAGATAATATTTCTCAGTAAGACCTCATACCAAAGGACACAAGAGCTACAGAAAATTATTCCTGTACCAGTGACTGCAGTGGTCTTCACTTATGGGGGGACATCATTGCAATCTGTTAATGTACTTGCTCTACCTATATGTGTATGTGTAGCACAGCGTGCATCAAAGGACTAAAGAGAAAGGATGTCAGTCTATCCATTTATGGAGTCTGAGCTCATCATAGGCAAGAATCTTGTATTTGAAACAGCTGAATCATTTGATAAAATAAATGTTAATTCAGCTAACTAATTTGGAGAGACTTCTCAACCTGTTCAGGAATTAAAATGTCTCAGATTCCCAAGAGAGGAGAGAGAAACAAAGGGAAAGAGAACTTAACTTTGCTTGTCCGTGCTGCTGCAATAAATAGTATATAAACAGAATTAGAAAGGATGTTGAGATAACCAAATGTCAAACACTGTACACCAGCAGCAGTAGCTTGTTGTTTTATCTTTTCTGTTCAAAAAGTTTACCACAGTACTGCTTAGGGATGATGTCAAACTTGTACTCAAACTAAGGACAAACACTCTCTCATCAATATTTAGGAATATTACAAGAGGAGAAATTTTACTGGCATTCATTGAAATGACACATCTTATCTGATCTTGGGGAAAAAGTGTATCACTGAGAGAATGATTTCATTCACATGAAGTTAATCTTTAAACTGTACTAAGAAACATTACTAGGGACAGATTTGCTTTCAGCCCTCTGTAAGCATATAATTTGTATTTATGGCATACAATGAAAGTACTGTGACTTTGAATGACTGACTAGCACCTTATGAAAGTCATTACTTTTATATCAAGAACAATATTTGTAACATAATGTGTTCTTAAACTGATCAGGACAGCAGGAAGCAGCTAAGTGGATCACTTATCTTTATTTTGCAATTTAACCTATTTTGTGACAGGGAGCAAAAAAATTAGATAATTTATAATTTTCTGTCAGCATTGCATACTTTGAAGTAATCTTGTAATTACTAGGTCTAACTGAAAAGTAAGGAGATGTGGCTGCCAGATGAAACAGAAGAAGGAAGGTTACTTTAGAGCATAACGAATTACTAGCTCTTAGAACCAGATCACAAAGATTTCTTGCGTTTTTTGTTGCCTGACCAGTGTTGTTGATGACCAGATTTTTCTTCTGTAAAAATCCTAGCAGGAGTTCTATTAAAATAAAGTCTACCATAATAGAAGATAGTTGTTATGCAGGAGCAGTAACTCGCATAATATGAGATGGCATTTCTTTCCAGCTCTTGCTGCTCCGCTGGTTCTAATAGCAACCTGGAGCTCAATTTCCTCCTCAAGAACATTGCATTTCATGTGGAATGTCAATTATTAAAATGCAGTGTCCCGTGTCTTACTTTTCACTAGATGAATTCATTTGCAAATTTGCTAATTTATGTAAATGATCCTTAACCTGTAACTGCCCAGAATATATTTCTCAGTGCCTCTTCTCAGTTCAGAAACATATACAAAGAACACGGTGCCCACAATATATATATATATATATATATATATAGTAATTACCTTGTGCCAAAGCCCAAACATTTAATACCAGTGGTTGTTTTTTCATTTGTTTGGGTTTCTTGGGGTGTTTTCATTTGGGTTGTTTTTCTTTTTCTCCCCCCAGGAGGTTATTGTTAGTTACAATGGATCAAGCCACAGATCCCAAGATTTAATCATTCCTAAAATTATATTTTTTGCAGCTAAGATGATCTTCTACATTTCATAAAGTAATTAAGACAGGTAGTCAGTGGTCCAGCTGCAACTCACTCTTTTCCTGATAATACATGCGTGGATGCCATTCTGAATTTGCCACTCTTTCTGGTTCTGTCATGAGCACAATTACTGTGCCCCCATAAATATTGGTTTCACCCTCCAAATGATCTCAGGAAGTTCAAACTCTAGTCTGCTTGTAGTCCTTATGAATGAAGCAATATTCAGCAAAACTCAGCTGAAGATACTAATTTTTCTCTGATTCTCCCTGCTGCCCACCTGAACCTCTTTAATGGTCTCCGGCACCACTGACGGTTTAGAACCTGTTAATGAACCGAATACGAGTTGGGGATTTTAACAGAACTGTAAAATGAGGCAATTGTCCTCCATGTTGTTAGTAACTTCCCACAGTCCAAGTAAAATGATCCAGATTCCATGTGGTGTAATTGCACGCAGAACTCCACTGATTTCAATGACCTGTGAATGGCAGATAGGACTGTGGCCCAAGGTCTCCTCTGGACAAACCAGCTACAGCTTGCTTTCTCTTGATTATTATCTGATTTACATGTCCTTGTTTTAGATGCTCCCTGCAAGCAGCTGGGAACAAAGCTCCATTTCACAGCCAGCTACACAGGTCATTCCTGGCCAGTGTGGAGATCCCATGGCCATGACTCAGCTCTGACCATGGACTGCTGGGCACATGTCTTTTGTGGTGCTCCTGCCTGACCGGCCACCTCTGAGACCTTTGCAGGAGACTGTTGCTCTCTTCAACTAATCCAGGCTTTGTTTTCCCAGGGTGTAATGGAGAGGGAGAGTGATGAGGTGCCTCCAGCTGACAGGCTAACATGCTGTTAGGCCAACCTCTGTGTGCTCTCCTGGAGCTGGAGTGGTCTTGTGTCTCAGTGTTTAGATTGGCTTAGAAAGTGCAAAGCTGAGACATGTTTAGCTGCTTTATGCCTGCTTCAGCATTCAGATTGCTAAGAGAAAAATCCCAAATGGCTGCTTGCTGTGTGTTCTGCAGACATTTTAGCACAAAATCAGCATCCCCACTATCTCCTCCTCATACTACTCTCAGGTATTTGATTCAATTTCTGCTAAGACAGCAACAGGAACAACTAATAGTGTTGTAATTTTGGAATTATAAAGTCTTTCACTCTGTTTTCATGTTCAGATATCTCAGATTTGAAATAGCCTTTAAGCTACTGCTTAGTTTTCTCCATAAAGGACATGCCTTACAGGACAATGTCTCTTTAAATCTATCCTGAAGATATTCCTCCTGGCCCAGAAGATGCCAAAATGACTTGATGATTTATTTATGTGGTGCCTGGCAGACCATAGTCCAGATTGTGGCTGAGGCTGAATTTTATGAGCATTCCCCCTAGTGAGTATATTTAAAAATTAAAAAAAAGAAAGTCTTTATAGAACTTGGCATCAGATTCAAGCAAATATTATCAGGAAGAAGAATGACCAGGAAAAGATTTTTAGCACAGAATATAAATAGCAATTTATTAATAATATTTTGTGTTTAGAGAATGAGAATTTTCTCTTGATCTTCAAAAAACATTAGAAAACTGAAGGAGACATTTCTCATCTCAGCACAAGCTAATGTTTGGTTTGGAAATTTTTTTTAGCCATATACAGCTTGGCACATTGTACTAGGAACTGGCATTTTTACCCACAGAAAGATGGATGTGTCATTGTCATTTCAGACTATACAAGCGGCATGTTGGTGCAATGATGTAAGAAAACAATTTTCTGCCCTATTTTATTGATTTATAGTATTTTAGTCAAGTGATAAAAACTTAATGCTAAGGATAAAAAGGAGACAGCAGGAAAGAATAGAGAATGAGGAGGATACAGCATTAATACTCACGTGCCATGTTTTCTCAGGCCTTTCAAGTACTAGACCATTAGCTAAGTTATAAACTTATATCTAAACCCTTAGACTAAGACAGGCATGAATCCCTTCTTTCAAGCCACAGCTTGGTGCAGGACTCTGGCTTCCTGAAGCACATACACATGCAAGCACAGACAAATCCTAAAAGCCACAGCAATAAGGACAAATGTCAATTGTCCTGACTCTTTCAGGCTGGGAACATTGATTAAGGGGCACTTTTGCATAGCAGACATCAGCAACAAGAAAGAATGTGCCTCCACAGCATTTCATCTGCATCACAGCAGTTCCTTAGGTGGCTTCTCCAAGAGCTATACTGCTCTGTGCTAAGTTCACATTCTTGCCTGATGCAGAGGAGCTCCCGAAGCAGATAATCTTTGATGCAGAAACCCCTGTGTCCTTTGGGGAACCTCTTGCTGGGATACTCCCATATCCTTTTGGCTCAGCGTAAGGGCTCTTGGTGCACTCACGGAAGGAGCACAGCTTTTATCCCATTTCCTTTCCTAACACCAAGAAACAAGCTCCAAGTCCAGATACATAAAAACTGCACTTTGTGTCATTTTGTAGGCAGGCCAAATTATGCTGGAAATAATTCAGATGAAACTATATGACACACTGTTCTTGGATATTGTATAAAAGTGGATATATGTGGGACATCAGTAAATGAAAGCTGCAACATGCTAGGAAGGCACATATTCACTCACAACAGCATCCCCTACTTTTCTCCAGATAGAGAATATACTTGAAGGTCCATTTAAAGGGAGCTCCATAGAAAATTCAAAGGCATACAGGATATTCATTATGCTGTTGATAAATGAAGACCAACAGGAAAAAGATTCATAGTGGATACAGCCATGTTTTGTTTTGTTTTGTTTTGTTTTTGTAGTTGTATTGGAGAATTCCTCACACTTCAGATATACAGGAGAATGGTATTTTACAGCCAAGCACCAAACTAACCTTGTAAAGCCAGACCTTTTCTAATTCATCATGTGAAGTGTTTTATTTGCCCTAGGGAAGTGCTTGGATATGAACTAAGATGTATACAGTACAGGTATCTTCAGGACTAGGGGTCTTGTGTGGAACAAAGGGGATGTCAGTATGACAGTATAGTGCATCCCCATTGCACAATTTTGAATTTCCTACAAGGAAAATGCTTGGAATACTCTAAGCTGATACACTTCTCCACTTCTGCACTGCTCCACTTTTAACCAAGGTTATTTCTAAAGGACACACTTGTGAGTGGGGAGATTTTATATCTATTGCTGAAATAATTTCAGAGAACTGAAAATTGCATCAAAACTTGTGCTAAAAAATGCACTGCATGGAACATACACAGCTGGTAAAGCTGCCAGGGAAGGAGATATTTAAAAGTCAGAAGGCAGCAGTGAATGGTAGCTTTGACTTAACACAGTAAGCTGCCCAGGCCTTTACCTCTGGAGAAATGCACAGTGTAAATTCAGCCACTGACATCAGGTGAGAAGAAATGCAAACATAACCAGTATTAATTTAACTTTGGCCTCACCATTTCATTTCACTCAGTTATATATTGAAACTAGTCCTTGTACTTGACTCAATTTTGTGGTTTTAATGACCTGTCAAAAGCTTACCCAGAGCTTATTGTATTTATATTTTTTAATTAGTTTAGTAAGCAGACAGACTGTTTATATTTGATTTTTTTAATTAACTGTGAAAATTTCTGTACAATATCATCATATTGTTGACATTGATATGTGTGCTTCTGGTATGTTGGGTTTGCCGTGTGATATATAGGAGACAGCAAAAATGTCACACGAAAGGCATGCCTAACTAGTGCTTCACAGACTGCTAGAGTACTGATGGAGCTGGTTATGTATCATGTAATTATATTCTTACATGCAACTCAGGCCAGTATTAAAGAAAATCATGTCAGGTCATGTCCCTAGCATTTATTATCTCTGTGTTACACTGTGGATGTGCAGACTTTATTTCAAAGAAAGAAACAAACCATTCAGAAACCAAACCCAAACCAAACAAATAAAAAACAATCACATCTTGTCATCTCTGGTGACTTGCATTCTCTGGTCACAGGAAAAATACTACATTGACCGTGACTTCTGGATGGCTTTTAGTTGCTATGGGATGCCTCAGCCATGGCTTTCTTGAAATTCTGCTCTAGATCTTTCACTGTTTCAACAAAAGTGTGTTTTTCTTGCTCAAAATTCGTATCTCATGATATATCAAGTGGGAGTGAACTGAGGGTGCCTAATTAATTTCCTAAGCCTCTAAACAGCAACTGTGTGGGAATGAGTTCTAGTCAATGTAATATTAAGCTCAATATATATGAGAGTGATAAAAATGGAGACATCACAGAATCATAGAATCAATCAGGTTGGAAGAGACCTCCAAGGTCATCTAGTCCAACCTATCACCCAACCCTATCCAATCAAGTAGACCATGGGACTAAGTTCCCCATCCAGTCTTTTCTTGAACACCTCTAGGGATGGTGACTCCACCACCTCCCTGGGCAGCCAGAAAACTTAACCTTTGTCCCTACAATCAGTTTCCTACTAATAACATCAAACCCAGAAATCACTTTTATAAAAGAATGCATTGCTTTCACAGTTTTGGATGCACATAACTTGCTGAGATACCATCAAAGTTATAGCTCATTTGCAATTGTTACAAGAAGAGAGACAAGAAAAATGACCAAGGAATTTTAATTTGCACAAGTGACCTTAGCTAACTACACACTTAACCAAACAATAGCACAGGAGGATTAATACAACTTACTCTGTAATTACCATCACTTCCAGTGAAGTTACTCTGTGGCTAACCATGTAATAACATGCATTACTTCACAGTAACTGCCTAAGAACTCAAGTTAACTCAGTATGCTGCACAAATGGAGGAAATCATTGGTACGCTAAAGGAGTCTGAGTGTTTCAAGGAATGACACGAGTTTTATTGGATGGATGATTTTCAGGTTTTTATTAATAGCCTCAGAAGTTTGGAGCAGAGCCATAACACAGTTGGAGGAGATAAGGAAGATGCTCTCAAGTATATCCAAGGAGCTCCCATGCACAGAGGCATCAGGTCCTCTGGGTATATTATACCCATTTTAACTACTCCCACTACACAAGGCATTGCAGAAAGCAGATCATACTTGTGTTCCCTCACAAGAATCAAATTTTGTTTGGCCTGTAAGCAGTCAGGTACTGGAGGAAGATTTTTAAGACCTTGTCTTGTGCAGCTAAGAGGACCAGCTTAAGATCTACTTTAAATAAGCCATCTTGCTTACAAAATACAGATCTTGTACTCTGTTTAGAAAACCACTGACTCGTGCTCCAGACAGCAAGGACATGAACACAAAGTGCCAAAGAAAATGAGAGAGATTACTCAGCCAATCAAGCATAGACCATGGAAGACTTGTAGACCAGCACACCGAGGTTGTGTTTTTAAACAGACTTGGACAAAGAAACCATTAAGAAATACAATATAAGATGATATTCTTCTGTAGTTAATGTATCGGAGAACAATGTTTTGATTAATGCCTTCCCATTAGAGTATGGACAAGCTAGATTGTGTTACAGTATTATGGGCTGAGTTGGTAATGTAAAAGCAAAAATGCTCAAAACTGGAGTACAACAATGATAGTTTTTGGGTGACACCACTAGCAACAATATTATGACAGGGTGCTTTCTAAATATTTATTAGTGCCTAACTGTCCATATCTATTGGAATTTTAAAATTAATCTATCTTCCTGCTTTCATTTTTCGAAATTCCATGCTAAACTAATGGCATGTCTAGGTGTTAAAACACTCCCAGAAATAATGCACATTAAGGAACTGTACTTTGAGTTTCAGATACAGAGCATTCAGAACCATCTGCTCACACTCTGGGGCAGGAAGTTACTGAAATAATTTGACAAAATTTCAGTCAGCAATTAAATTTGTGAAGATCTCCAAACAATGGCCAATAATATGCAAGCTGCAAAATATGGCAGCTTGGCGAAAGAAGTGTAGAGAGAAGATTTTTGGACACGTTTTGTCTACCACAGGAATGGACCCAATATAACAATCCAGGAGGTCCCTGCATATCGTATGTCCCAATCATCCTGAATTATGGGCTCTGCTCTGTATGCAACAGCACACCATGCTGTATTTTAAAATGCTCCTCTTAATCTTCTGCAAGGGAAGCGTCTGCCAGAGCATCTAAAACAAATGGTTCTAAATCTTGCCTGATTAGACTTAAATGCACCTACAACCTACCTCCCCCTATGTTCGTCTACTGCTGTTTAAATCTGTATGCATTATTCTCATTGCTGAAAAGATAAAGTAATGCTTCATGATGCTCTCTTTCTATTCTAATCCTGCATGGCAGTTGCTTTCTTTAGGCCCCAGCTCTTACCTACATCTGTGCTTACTGAAGTGAGACTTTAATTTGCTACACCACGCCAAGGTATTAATAGACAATTATTTATTGCAAATCTGAACCATTTATACTGTTTACTGGCTGACACAATGTAAAATTTTGATCCAAATGTTAATGTGTCCATGACATTACATAATTCTGTTCCATGCCAAGGTTTTTTTTCTTTCCTAAATGAATCGAACTTGCAATATGAGGAAATAGAGTTTTTAATGGATGAATGATTTACAGTCCCAAACTTGTAAGGCTGCTTACTTGCACAAATGAGGGAAAACTGACTAATTAAAATCCCATAGCAAATTAGGAAATTTTGAGATTTTACTGGAGGCAAAATTAGAGGGAGAAAAGTGGAAATAAATTGTAAAGTACTTTTGCAAGTAAAAGTATTCATATATCGTTATTGGTGTATGAATAAATCTTATGTTAGTCATTTCAAGGTAACTGCATTTTTTTCAGTGGGCATCTTTGAGAGCAAACAGTCTTATAAATACAGATAAACTATACCTGTTCATAAAGAACCATATGGATAGAAAAGCACTTCAAAGTATCCAAATATTTGGTGAAATTACCTTTATAAATATTTTTTACAGTCAGAAAGTAGAAGAACACTTTATATAGGCAATTTCCATAACCCAGAACGTGCTATTTCAAGTGTTGTGCAATTTCAAGTTTTGATATCATGCTTTTAGTACAATCTAAACATGGAATCTTTGTTAATTGATACCTGTAGGAATCTTCAAACTACAGATGTTTGAATTACAGTAATATTTTCCTAGAGCTCATTTCTCTTGGATTTTTCTACTGAACTGTGCTATTGTTAATTGTCTTCCAGCTTTGCAAGCAGAGATTGTTATGATAAATAAAGACAGTTCTAATTAAATCTCACATAGATATATTTATTTGACAGTAATACTCAGAACTTCTGGTCAAAAGATATTTAAGGCAGCCTTTGTAATATTTCAGTTTATATAGGCAAGATTACACTGGAAACAGCTCTACCAAGTAAAATAAAACTAATTCAGTATGAGAATACCTGGATGGATTGTCCTATTAAAGATTTCATCGGAGGGATGACAGAACAGCTGTTTTTCCCCTATGTTTTTGTTTCCTTCAGATTTGGAATGCACAAAAAAGGTCCCAGATATCACTGTGGGATATCAAAAGAGCATGAGTACTGATTTTATTAACATGACACAGAGTTGTGGCTGACAAGCTGTGACCCCAATGGTAACAGGTAGGCAGATACATTTCTGTACATAAAAGCAGGACAAAAGTAGCCGATGTGATTGACTGTGCACAGCATCAAATGAAAATGGACTCTCTGCATAAGATTGAGATCCATGAAATGATTGGAAATAGGAGCACACCTGTGAGTCACAAGCTAGTGTTGACATAGATATTTTTCAGGAACACTGACAGAGATGTTTGTTTTTCTCCACCTAAAGCCCAAAAATCAGGCCAAAGTTGGGAAAACTGCTTGATTACTCTCTTTTTCATTACTAACTTAAGAAAAAATAGTATGTGATTGTGATTCCATGTCTGACTGGCCTCATCAACCTAACCACTGCATGTGATGCTGTTAATAAGTTAGAATCCCAGGCAAAACACTGTAGTAGCAGCTAGGCTGCTCAAATGCCATCTGCTTCTTAGGAGTTCTTTAGAAAACACATTGAAGAAAAGTTACTTGGAGGCTTATTACAGGAGTGTAAAATACAACTGTGGTACACAGGATCTATCATGTAGCCAATGACTTCACTGACAAAGAACGTGTCACAGTGAAGCTGAAAGAAATAAAGTACAAGCAGGATTTTGATGACCATCTTTTCCTCCAAGTGCAAGCAGTGCTGTTCCAAATAGTTCCTGTTTCTACTATGAATTAGACCACTTTATCTTTTTGCTTAACATGCATTCACATTGACATGTTTTCACAAGCTACCAGGGTACACACTGTTAATATATATTAATGATAGGATGCTATTTTTATTATTATTGTTCTGTAATACAGAATATGTCTAACTATGTTTTGTTTATTACTCATAATATGCAATGAGACAAGACACCAGAATGGCTCTTTTGGAGACTTCACATGTTAGGCTGCAAATGTGTATTAACAATAGTACATATTTCTGTGTTATGGTTTCATAAAATGCATTTGCATAATATGAAATCATAATCCCAAATGTGCAGTAAAAAGCCTATGAAAAATAGTTGCTTCTCATATACTACACAATGGTTGATTTTAATCTTCACTGTCTCAGATGTGGGACTGCTTATTAGAGATTCTTTTATAACAGGAAAAAAAGAAAAGCCTAGCCCATCCTACAGGATTAAGCCTTGCAAAATGAACCAATCAAAAAAGAACCTGTCAATTATAAAAGATGGTTTGCTAATAGTTTGCATGCACACTTCATTTAATATACTTCCAGGCTGCGATGTTACATCCAATATCATATCAGTGACTGAAATAAACAGGAAATGCCAGCAGGTCTGGCTGCACAG
Source organism: Tricholaema leucomelas (assembly GCA_013400475.1). Taxonomy (NCBI): domain Eukaryota; kingdom Metazoa; phylum Chordata; class Aves; order Piciformes; family Lybiidae; genus Tricholaema lacrymosa; species Tricholaema leucomelas. The sequence continues at coordinate 491,283 of WAAF01008793.1, forward strand.
CACTCCAGGGGCCTATGCATGTAAAAATGTGCAATGGGAGGGCAGTAGAAATTAGCTCAGAGTAGCAGTCACGAGCACTAGGAAGCCCCACTTTGTCTCAGAGGAAACCTTTGCAAGAATGTGATGCTTTCAAATTCCACTGTCCAATGAATTCCAAGACAGTTTTCTCCCAGTTTGACTGCAGAGATGGGTACATCTGTTTTAGTGTGGCTTCCATCCAACTGCAGTTGCTTGCAGGCAAAGATTGACTGGCTAGATGTAGCTCTCAGGTGTCACAACTAAGGCTGTACACATGCCTCAGACAACTTCTGTAAGGGGGAACAAGGATTTCTACTTTGTTCTTTAGAAAAAGCATGGCATTTTTCACCTTGTCTGGCTACTGTGCGATTTATTTAGACAATTTGACTTTTGAGCTGCTTTTGCTATACATACATTATCAAATGATTAATGGTTAATTAGCATTTTGCTAATGGAAAATAAATTTAATGGGAATGAGTGTATGCCACTACATTTTCCCTTTTAGTTCAAATTCAAATTATCACATTTGCATTTTTATCAATAAAAATCTATGAGTTTTCTTCTTGCTATGTCAGATGAACAGTTTTAATTATATTTAAGGCACTAGAGCTTCAATAAATATTTTTCTGGTATCCTGCTGCACCCACACCTGTCTATTTCACCTTGCCAACACTGAAGTCCTCTTCCCTTCCTTAGAGTATTGTTTCTTGGTATATAGAAAATCTTAATACTCCATTATGTTCCACAGTTTCTGGGCTCTGAATCCTCTAAGGACACAGCTCATTGTGGGTATCTGGAATTATTGAGATATTCTGTTTGATAGAGTGAAGGGGAGAAATGAGTCCTCATACTAAGAATATCATTAACATTTTTACAGAATGAGGTGGCTTGAAAGCAAAAAGGAGGTGGAAGCCTCCAGGAAAATAAATATGAACCTATTTTTCCACTGGAGACTTTTACTGATTTACATACCATGAGAAAAATGTACTTTGTATGGCTGCTAAGAATCATGGGTCATCCAGTAACAATCCAATGCTCCCAATTTTAGCTGACACTGAAAACTGTAAAATAAACTCTTTCTACAACAAAGGATGAGAGAGTTATAATTTTCATTCACCTGCCCTTAGCAGACAGCAAATCTAGGTTAACCTACCTATATCTGTCATTACCACTGAACACAAGGCATATAGAATTCACACAAAGGAACATAATTCTACCTTTAAAAAGTTTCATTGTATTATAACTTATCTCATTGTATTATAATTTATCTGAAGGTGGCATTTTCACACATGGGTATTCATGGCATCCTGCAGCTATTAGTAACCAATGAATGAGAAAGTCAGGAGAAAGGATTTTAAACAGGGATTTTTTTGTTTTGTTTTGTTTTTATTACAAGTTACTTTGTGTTGTGTCAAACTATTTTTTGAGGAGGTCGACTGTCATCTTCTTATCATAAGCAGCAGGTTATAGAAAAAGAGTAATTGCCAGCACTGGAAATGGCAGGTGAGTAACTTAAATACTTATCTAAAATAAACACTTTCAAAGCTTCCCACTGATTTCTTTTATCAGTTGCCTTGTTTGAGGATGGATGAAGGTAGGCACTACCCAAGTCCTGAGAACATTCAGTTACATCAATGTTTCATCTACCTTTTCAGAGATGAGAAGAGTAACACATGAACTCAGTGGCACTGGTGAAATGGTATCACTTAGACTTTGCAGAAGTCTGGAACTGTATTTGAAAGAAGTGAGACACTTTTTGTCTTTCGATGGAGCTGAATCTTTGCTATTGCCCAGGGTGAGACAGGACATATGCCACCCCTAGCTGTGATTACTGGGAGAAGCTACACTTCCTGAGCTTCATCTGAAAGCATTGCCTAACGTAGCTATTGCTCCTATGTGACACTTGCACATACTTGAATGGATAATACCCTGTCCAAGTACTGTTCCAAAGAACAGACAGAGCTATAGAGGTGGATGGAGGATGGAAGATGCTATCCTGCATCCAGGTAACCTTACTCTAGGCCTAGGGGAAGGGGATGCGATGAAAATTTAAACAGTTTTGAAAAGGTCTGGGGGAGAAAGGCAGTTCATTGTTTTCATAGATGCTGCTGTTGACATCAGAAGGGGCATCTGTTTCACACATCTAAGGACTGAAATGTGTACTTTGTTGCAGGGTGCCTGACTTGGTGACAAATGTCACATGATGTTTCCACCATGATTTAACAAAGGTGATATTTTTTCTCTCTGACAGTGGTAGAGCTGCAGAAATGAGAGTAATTCTGGTCTGCCTTACCAGCATGCAGCTATTCCGAAGTCAGCAGAGTTTACAGGAGAGAGGAATTTGGCTCTACAGCAGATAGCAGCACTGCACTTTCAAACCTTATGTGCTTCAAGCCTCTTGCCAGAAAAATTCAAGAGTTTGAAAATTCAGGTTCCCTTTGTGCACATGAAAAATCCAGGAACAATTAATGGCACTTAGACTCCCTCATTTGTAGGCACAAGCAGGTAGTTAAACATCTAAGTAGCAATAACCAAGAGCACAAAATTGCTGGCACAAAAGGGAGTTTAAAAAAAATAATCAGGCTATTAAAATATGTGACAAAACCTGACAAGGAGGTGATTAAAAATGCAGACAATGAAGAGGAACGTAGAAATGGATGAAGTTTTCTGTACTCTCAAGTTCAATTTTTTAAAAGGCAATAATTTATAAGAATAAACAAGAAGATAACAGCAGGATTGCAATGCATAGAAGTAATTTTGGGCCTAAAATAGCAAATTAACTCTATAACGAAGTACAGTTGAGAGGTATATTGCTACCTTTAAATATTAAGCTATTCCTGTAAGGTGCCATTTTAAGGTATGATATAATATTTTTTGTTCATTTTAATAGAAATAGTAAAAATGAGATACTAAAAAGACATCATTACTTGCAGGAGTAAGAAGAATTTAGATTGCCTACTCTTAACAGACAGGAACACTGTCCCAGCACTGATGCTAAAAATAATCAGCAAGTCACCACTTATTTATTTATTTTTAACCACGTGGATTGAAAAAAGCTGTGACCTGTGTTTCAGGTGAGACTGATATACATGTGAACTCTGCATGTGTGTAGTTAAGAACTACTTTATTTCTGGCAAAAATAAATAGCTGGCAGTAACTGAACTCTCTCTTCATTGAAAGAATGCTATAGGGCTGGATATAGCCACTGCAATAGAGCAATAAAATGAGATGAGCTTAACACTACCAGATGGTACCCTGTACAGTGCCTGAAATAAAATGGAGAATTAGGGTGCCCTAAGGTGTGCACAAGGAAGGCAATTACATGGAATAAATGGGCCTCAGGCCTAGATGATGCTCAAGTATGCTACACAGGAGACAGATAGTACATCTGGTGAACAGATTTTATCACACACTAGAAAGCTATAAAGCATGCTGTTGAATTTCAGATCGGGGTTTCACAATGACATTTTACCTGTGTTGGTATTCAGTGCTGTTTATTTTTAAAGGTGCTGTAATCTCAATGATGTGTTTTAAAAGCCTTCTTAACATTGTTTTCTGATGTGCCCCATTTTTTGGACAGATTGATGTAACATGATGCTTTTTCATGGACAAAATACAAACTACTTTGGCTGTAGACGATCATGTTTTTATTTAATATATCATGTTGCTGATGTGATTTTAGTAATATGGTTACACTTGTCAGCACTCACTGCTTGGGAGAAAGCCAGTATGTTTTTTAAAGTTAACTCCCACTTCTCCATTTCATTGCAAGGTCTCACTCTCTCTGAACCAGCACAAATTCCTTGAGGTATAAAGCAGATAGATTATGTGAGGAAATCTACTGGAGTGAATCAAAGTGGCATTTTACTCTTATCTCTAGAAGAAATTTCACATGTTTTTGTAAAATTCCTGCTTGATTTAAGATCTCTTTAAATTTGCATTTATCATAGACGCATTCAAACTGTTAAAGGTGCTGATCAGAGCAACATTTGATCTGTAGCGCTGTGACTTTTTATTTTAATGAGGACATCATCTAGATCTTTCCTCAGACTTCGTGGGTTTTGGTAGCTTGCTCTCTAGTTCCTCCCCTTTCACCTCCCTCATATAAAGCTATCCAAGGGAGTTAAAAATGGTAACAAACTTGCATAAAAGGAAAAATTTGAGAGACTCTAAGGTGAATATTCCTGACAGAAAGATCTATGGGCTGCGAAATAATGTCTCTGTGGAAATGATGAAAGCTCTGTTCCCTTGAGACATTTAAAATTAGAAGAAACAAAGCACTAATACACTCTGAGGATATAATCCTGTTCTGGCCCCCTGTGGACAGACTAAATATTTCTATCATCTGAAACTCTATATTATTATTGCTCATAATGCAAAACTACAATTTAATAATGTTAAAAGGTTTGACTTGAGGCTTGCTTAAACAAGAAAATTTACTCATATTGCTCCACTGGTATAATTATATCATTGTAGTTGTATCGGTACATCCGATATCTCAATGCTACCTCTCCCTTCAAGTGCATTACTTGGGTTATTGTACACTGATTCTAAACCCCACAGATGTACAACAACATGGCTATATTTGCTACACTAATATAATCTCCCTGGTTTCTGGAAAGCTGGGAATCTTATAATTATTAAGTTCTAGTTGGAGGAGAAATGCATAAATGACATACCAAATTCTCAATGAAGTCTATTGTCAGCTGTATATGCCATAGAAGATGACTATTGATGGCAAAAGCAATGTCACGTTAAATTCACAAGCGAGGCACTTATATGTCCAGGGCATGGACAAACTCACTCTCTGAGGTTTTGCTTATGACTAAACAGTCTCAGAACAGGACTATTTCTATCCCCTTCCCCAACACTTTTGAATTTTCTCACTTCCTGTAAATTAGCATCAAAAGACAGGAAAATGATGGGGAAGTTTTATGGGATTTTCTCTAAAGTAAATTGGTTACTTCACCATAGTCCTTTTCCAGAGAGTATGCATAAAATCATGCCAAACTTCTGGTCCATAATTTGAAGCAATATTCAGTTGCATTTTGAGAAGACCACTTGGGAGTTTTCTTAATTGCAGAGCATTTACCACAGTCACTATTGAGAGTAAGCAGAAGTTTGGAATATTTTCATACTTCAATTAAAATTGTGGCACCACCTTTGAGTTTTGGCTATCTGTCTAAGCAAATTTTCAAGGCTAACAAAGGGTTATAAAATATATGCAATGGCAAGTCATTAAATACGGCAGAGTAGTCGGGTAATACTCTGTACAATTAGCACTGCCAAACAGTGCTTTTCAACCATCAGTTATTCAAAAGCTCTGCATGTCCTGCTAAGTCTGCAGTTCTGTATTTCACCAAGAGACAGTCTGAACACATCTTAAATAGGCTGCTGAATAGGAACAGCTCTTTGACCTAGCAAGAAAGGAAGAGATGAAGAAAATAAATGTGGGGAAGGGCTGAAAAAAATGAAGGGAAGAGAAAGATTCTTAGCTTGCACAGATATTCTCCCTGGCCAGCTGGATACCTCTGCAAATCTCTCCTCCCACACACATAGAGTGTCCAGTTCAGAGAGAAGCCTCATCGCCAGAACTTGTTGTGTAGTTTCAGTCTTAAAAACCTCACTTATTTTCTAAGTGGCAGTGACCTCTACTCTGCATTGGTACAGCTACAGAAATCATGAAAGAGTAAGAGTCCGACCTCCCAGAGAGAGAACATAAACGAATATGGCTCCTCCATAATGAGCTGCCTCCAATACTGTCTATTTGTTGATTTGACTAAGGAAGAATCCAACTAGAGAGGGAGGGCCAAATTCTCTTGTAGTGTAAATTATGTGAGCTTCAATACACTCAGTAGTACTATGCCAGTTTACAACTATTTAAGTTCTTGTCCTCAGGGCTTTTCCCACAGAAACAGTGTTCCAACTCACAGGGATTCAGATAGATCTGGGATCCAGTTGGCATTGTAGTACATATACAAGTTAAAAATTTACACCCTAGTTACACTACTCCCCCTCAAATCTCCTAGCCACCAAAACCTCCTGCTGCCTAAGCTTTCAGGCTTATCTGTGCCTAAATTCCTGGTCATTCTCAGGAAGGGTCAGGGTTGACCATGCTCAGCACATTAAAATCAATCCCATACCAAAGCCCCACAGAGTCTCCAGCTCCAGATTTACTCCATGCTTCTACAGCATTATCCAAGAAGTGATGTTGCAGTGCATGTGGCAGACACTGGATAAACACGAGGAAGAGGTGCTGGGAGTACCTCTGTTTTACCCATCCAGTGGCTGTGGTACACACCTAACACTGAAAGCATTTGTGTCCACCTGACAATTCTGCATCAGTGATACACAGCAGCTCTCTCTCCAATGTTCATATTTTTATCTGTTTAGGCAACAAACTGATCAGACATTGAGGGCCAAGCTGCATTGCTTAGACATGACTGAGCCTGTGACACTTTTCCTGCCTCTTGAATGGCCAACACTAGTCAACTATACATAGAAATGCGAGATTGAGCCCAGGACAGAAGACTGTGCAGGTCATTTTACATTTATGCATATGTGATTCAACTGATTAGTGGCTGCAAATGACAGTGAGCACAAAGGGGATATAATGATAACTGAAATTAATTCCTGTAGAAATGAATGCAACTATTAAAATAAAATTTTCAGTCATTTTTCATCCATACCTTCATTGTTACAGCTCTGCCACAAATGCACGTTTTTCACTTATGTGGTTCTTGTTTGTATGATTTAAATATAGTACAGCTCACTCAGTGGAAAGGTTTGTGTTCTGAATTGATTTTTTTTTAGCCAAATGAGTAAGGTCTAAAGTGAGTTTATTGGTAAATAAGCATCCTGAGTTGCCATAGACAGAACATTAACAAACTCACAGATTAGCTGTTCTGTGGGAGGTGGGTTTTAATCATGATGGAACAGTGTAAATAAATGAAATACCAACACCAATCATTTATATGCATTCAGGAGAGCACTGATGATTATTACAAAGAACAGCATAAATTTCAGTAAATTTATGGAAAATTGGAATCAATTCACTGAGGTACTTATTTTTAAAACATATTCTCCATGAAACTGCAGATCTATCAGTTTAGAATCCCCAGTGTGCAAGAGAACAGAAATATCTAGAAGCAAAGTGGAGATAACTTGCCCATTGGACTGCCCTGCACTTTGAATAGGAGAGGGAATAGAACACTGTGATGGTTTAGCGTTACTTGCCCTCCACACTTAAGAAAATCACCCAGACTAGACTCAGACGAGCTGGAAATTAAAGAATGAAGCTTTATATTTACATCTTAGCACAATATACCAGCAGGCATTTACAATCTATACAGCTATAGACAGAAATAAACAAGATAAAAAGTAATACAGAAACACAACAGCCCTCCCAGAAACCTGAGTCCTCAGGAGGGGCTCCAACCACCCTTCCACCTCCCTTCTGCCCCTCTACCTTATCCCAGACTTTGTCTTACGTTCAAGGTGAATTTGGAGGATAGGCCAGGGAGGTTAGGAAGCAGAAGGATTAATTAGACAGACAGCAGGTTAGAGAGAGAAGTGCAGCCCAAAGCCAGAGAGCAAACTGAGTTATCCATGTTTATGTTCTCATTTTTATACATCTCAGTAAGCCTATGAGTGAAGTAGACATCACCATTGTTTCCTTTTCACAGCCTATAGTCTAATTCCTTTCACTAAAATATCCCAGCTAGGCTCAAACCAGCACAAACATAATTTTGTTTATTTGCACTCACAGTCAATTAAATGAAAGTGCTTCTTTGAAAATACGTTTAGATATCACAAGTAATGATTAACCTATACAAATACGATGGCAAAAATATAAATGTGTATTGGTTGCTTTCTGCATGATTAATGCTTCTTTCCATCAGACACATACATTTCATTTTATTAAAGATCACATTTCTGATTGCAAGAACTTGATCATAAATAAAGCATGCAAGTGGAAGTTGGAAATCTTCTAATATTAATGACAAGAAAAATGGATTTATTGAATAGTCACCTGCAGTTCATACATACATAAGCACATAAAGTGATAACCCAACAGAAGCTATCATCTCAAACTTGGGAGAAAAGATTGTTTTTTAAATAGCTTAATAACAATAGTGGTACATTTAGAGAAAATTATTTCTGTCTTCTGTGAATAAAACGAGTACAATAAGAACCATTTATCAGCTACTTTCTACCTTGCCCCTCTATCTAAGAATTCTAAAATTGGTCTTCACTTGTTCAGCTCTGAATCCAGTGCTGATGAACCCATTTATTTTTTGCCAATTTGGACACTGGGGGAAAAAAAAAAGGTGGCTGATGAAAAAAGAAGTTACTAAGAGCTAATCAGATGAGGTTGTTTGTCCATGACACATGAGAAATTTAGTGCATTATTGGAAAAATGTGTTGGTTTTGGAATCATGGAATCATAGAATCAACCAGATTGGAAGAGATCTCCAAGATCACCCAGTCCAACCTATCAGCCAGCCCTATCCAATCAACCAGACCATGGCACTAAGTGCCTCATCCAGGCTTTTCTTGAACACCTCCAGGGACAGTGACTCCACCACTTCCCTGGGCAGCCCATTCCAATGGCAAATCACTCTCTCTGTCAAGAGCTTCCTCCTAATATCCAGCCTATACCTCCCCTGAAACAACTTGAGACTGTGTCCCTTTGTTCTATTGCTGCTTGCCTGGGAGAAGAGATCAACCCCCACTTGGCTACAGCCTCCCTTCAGGTAGTTGTAGACAGCAGTGAGCTCACCCCTTTTCTCCAGGCTAAACAACCCCAGCTCCCTCGGCCTCTCCTCACAGGGCTGTGTTCCAGGCCTCTCACCAGCTTTGTTGCCCTTCTCTAGACACATTCCAGTATCTCACCATCTCTCTTGAATTGAGGAGCCCAGAACTGGACACAGTATTCAAGGTGTGGCCTCACCAGTGATGAATACAAGGGAAGAATAACCTCCCTTATCCTACTGTCCACACTGTTCCTGATCCAGGCCAGGATGCCATTGGCTCACTTGGCCAAAATAATTAGCATGAAAATAATGAAGCATAATTGAAGTGGGGCTAATAGACTTCACATATGATACTACAGTGTTGCTGAGACCGTGTAGGTAGTGAAACTACCTACACATGCAACTCTGGCATCCAGCAAGACTGCTGAGGAAATTTCTAGAACAGTGCAAGGCTGGTTAAGATGGAAAGCAATTAGAAAATTCCTCACTGAGGCCAGTGGGCAGCATGAATAAAAGAGCTGCACTATGCAAAGCATCTGTGAGAAAAGCTTCTTCTGTGAATTCACCAATAGTTTCCACATTACCCATATAAGGTTACCTGCCTGTTTCGCCCACATGAAAAGGAACATCTGAGGGAAAATAATCTGCAGCTTCATTCTCTACATAGCTCACCCAGGACTGGTTCACATATTCTCAAGCAGCTGTTGCCTGACCAGCAGTTTACTCCATCAAAGATGACTAACCGCCCTTTCCAGTTACCACCAGCTTAGCAGCTCACAGGAATAGTCATTTCTTCATCAATTGCAAAAGGAAGGAACTGGATTATGTCAGACTTACATACTCTTGGCACATGGTGATAATGTGCAAAGCAGAAAGAGTTAAGTAGCCAGTGGAGTAAACCTGAGCAAGGTTTGGGATCCAGGTGGGCACCCAACTGTTTTGGAAGGAGACCAGCTGTGGAATATCTGCTGCTTGCATGTCTCCACCAGGCAGGGTGGCTGCCCAGGCCAGCATAGGATGCATCCTCCAAAGAACACCTGGTGCATCCAGGGATGCTAGGAAACAACCCGAGGTGCTTCTCACATGAGCATTCTAGCAGGATCTAACCAAGCCTATGACTTATGAAATAAAATATTTTTAAAATAAATATCAGCACTTAAAAAAATTTACTGCTCAGATTTTTGTGTATTTACACAATTTCACTAGAAATGCAAAGACAAATTTACTGGCCCACAAGGTTACAGCAGTCATACACACACCTATAAGAAAAGAATAGGAGCTACCACAAGAAAACAGACAATAATTTTTGTGCTCAAACAAATATAATTAAATTGGAGATAATACATGTCTCATAACAATAGCAAATGAACTGAATGGCTCCTTAAAAACCAATTAAGTCAATCTCAAGTTTCAAGACTTAGAAAGAAATGAATATAACTTTACATAAATGACATATAATTAAAACTTGAAGAAGCTATTCATGTAAAATTAATGCCAAGTCATCATGCGAACCCAGAGAAAATAATTATAATCTAAATATTTCCAATTGCAATTTGGGAAATCTAAAGTGAGAGCATTGTGTTTCTGAGCAGCTGCTTGCATTATGCAGACTACAGAAGGAAAGGCAGTTAGACCTCTTCACAACTTCATGTCCCTGTTCAAAAACACTATCTCAAAAATCACACAGGTAGACTCAAAGCTCAGAGAACTTGTCACAGTCCTTAGCCCAAAATGAATAAGTTTTCTCAGTTTAATTATCCAGATAGATATCTTAAATCAAAACTACAGCCAAGCCCACATTACTAGCAATCTCCTTTGCTGATTGCTGTTGACAGGACCAGATCCAGCAGCACCTCACATACTAGTATCCACCTCCTCTTCCTGCTTCCAGGCCTCTGCTCAATTCCTATGCCAAGCATCATAAACAGGAAGAAAAAAAGAGGCTTTCACATGTGCCTCTTTGCATATGTGTTTTCTCTCCCACATACACAGCACCAGCCAATATATAAAATACAGAGAAATATTTAATTCTTATTTTACACTGTGCTAAACAGTGAGGAGCAGGTGCAATGATATGAGCTGTTTGCACCTTCTTGTTCTTCTAGTGAATCAATCATTGATCCCTTATCTTTATAAATTAAATTTCTGGTGCAAAGTTTGGTTTGCTTTTTAAAAAAGTTTTTAAAATTTTTGTTTGTTTGTTTGTTTTCCTTTTTTTCCCCCTCCCTGCATTAGATGACTCTACAGCTCTGATCTCTAATGATTTTCAGTGTAAGAGATTCCCTCTTCCCCTCCTCGCAACCCTCATTCCAGCCCTGCCCTAATCTCTCTGTTGTGGTGACATGAGGACATGTAGGGATACAGAGGAACTGGTTCAAGGAAGTGTGTTACAATTTAAAACAGCACTGAAAAGGTACACAAAAGGAGAGGAATATTTTCATCTGAACCTGCTCCTTCACCTATTTTCCTACATGTCATTAAAAAGATTTGATTCAAAAGAGCTAGACTGGCAGGTGTGGGTCAGGGAAAAACAGCTAAGGACAGAAGCTCTTTAAACATTGTTGTTGAAAAAGAAGAATATGAACCTGCACAGTTAAACTGCACCAAATATTTATGTAACAAGTTAAAGAACAAAATCGAGCTTGGGAGGTAAAGTCCTATTTGCCATCAACTACGAAGCAATGCAAGAAGAGAGTTCAAGTCAATCTTCAAGTGTGCCACTGATGTTTGAAATGCATTCACTGAATAAAAGGAACTGCAGAAGCAGTAAGTACATTTAAAATAATTACTATTTTAAATGGAATTTTCCTGCAGAGGATTTCATGATTGTGGTGAATTTAGGTGGTTTAAGAGCTGCAACTGATTGTTTTACTCTACAGTTCCATTAATTCTATGTTCTTCCTACAGTGCAATACCATGATTTTTTGTCTTCTCCTCCCCTCCCTCTGCCCCCTCTCCTCAATTATTGTTGCATGATAAAATTACTCACCTGTAACTAAGTAATTTTCTTTGTATTAAATTCTACTTCAAGTTGAGAACACAATCTACCACTTCAAGAAAGATCAAACAGTTTCTCTGGGAAAGTTCTATCAGAGAAAAAAGACATCCGACAAAATTCTGATCTACTAAGATCTAGTGCTGCTTCCTCAGTTTTCCATAATTCTTGAAGATTAATTTCAGTAAATTAACACAGTTCAAATGCTGACACACTTTATTTCATCAGATAATTCATGATTTACTCAAATCTTTGCATTTGGCTCCATCTATAACAATACTATTCATCAATAATTAGCTGTTTAGATTTTGTTTTTCAAAGCTTAATCCTATGCTTTACCACATTGTGGTAGTTTGAGCCTAGCTGGGATATTTTAGTGAAAGGAATTAGATTATAAGCAGTGAAAAAGAAACAATGGTGATGTCTACTTGACTCATAGGCTTGCTGAGATGTATAAAAACAAGAGCATAAAAATAGATAACAGAGTTGCTCTCCAGCTCTCTTGGCATGCACTTCTCTCCCTAACTTGCTGTGTGACTAATCCCTCTGCTTCCTAACCCCCCTGGCCAATTCTCCAAACTCACCTTGAACATAAGACAAAGTTTGGGATAAGGTAGAGGGGTGGAAAGGAGATGGAAGGGTGATTGGGAGCCCCTCCTGGGGATTCTGGTTTCTGGAAGGCGTGTTGTGTTTCTGTATTACTTTTTAACTTGTGTATTTCTGTCTATAGCTGTATAGATTGTAAATATCTGCTTGTATATTGTGCTAAACTGTAAATATAAAGCTTCATTCTAATTTCCAGCTCGTCTGAGTCTAGTCTGGGTGATTTTCATAAGAGTGGGGGGGGCAGGTAACACCCAAACCATCAGACACATTAAAAAATATCTAATTCCCTCCTAGGAAATTTCATAAGGTTGCTAGTATCCAAGGTAGCATCAAATATGATTTGTGAGTTTGGTGAATATTTTCATTGCTCCATAATACAGAAAAAAAATGTTTTCCAGAACCATGGAAAACAATTTTATTGGTTCATGTACCAGCATCTTTCAACTGGAATGCAAACCCACTAACATCAGATTCTAGTGAATTTTTAAAAATAGTGGTGTTCAGACACTCAACCTAGTTGAAATTCTCCCAGTAACTAAAAGAGTAGCTAAAATTGTCTGACTTTTAGGAACTTGGAGTATAATTTCTGTCAAAGGGAGGAACTGATAATATGTGGAATATATTGTTCCAGACGGTTTATAAAGAATTAATGCAAAATCAGTAGAATAAGTACAAATACTCTTTTTTTTTTTGGCACACATTTTCCTATTCTGGCCTTCTCTGTCTCAAAGAATTCTCTTTCTGAACTCATTCTTGGTGTTTGCCTGCATGTTTCCTTGCCTGCTCCTTTTTTTCTTTGCTAACATATTCGATTAGGAAACAATTCCCTGCAATCTGCATTTGTGACTGATGTCTGCATGGCCTAGTTTTTATTTGCCATGGCCATTTGGCTAAAAATCATCCTTTTAAATGTGTCTGTCAATATCCATAAGATGAGTATGATGGTGCTAACATCTTCCACCTTAACAAGAGGATCATGAAGGTTCATAAACTTTTCATTTTTACTTTAAGTTCCTATTCAGCTAGTTCCAACACTCATAAAGTGTAGTGCCTTATTATTCAGACAAGTAAGAAATCACACTTCCCTACTCTGTTTATTATATCTTTGTTGCTTGGAGCTGGAAAACTTCTGTTACAATTTTTTTTTGCTGCAATATGGCTAAGCCTAAAGGTTTAATCTAATATTACATCCTATGTTCTATTTAAAATATTGGTTTATTTGTTATTTTTGGAGCCTGTATGATGACAGCATTGTGTTTTGTTCCAGATTACATCTAAAATAAGAACAAGAAAAAGGAAGACAGATTTCCTAACAAGCCATATCTGTTTATCATCAGTTGCCAAGAAACTCTACAGTAGCTTAGAGAAATGGAGTGATTTTTTTTTCTGTGGCTTGGGAGTCCAGATCATTGTGGGAACTTATGAAACTGAAAATCCACAGGTTTGTAAAATTGCTGTCTTGGAAATAAAAACTTTGGTTTATTTTCTGTAATACTAAAGGTATCACAGAATGTTTTTTTTTTCAGTCTAAAACCCTTAGAGAAGCATTAATGTAATGATGTAACTAGAACATTTCTTTCATGTCTCTAGCATTCCTTCTTGATTCATATAGCTTACAGTCTGTCAGCTGTGAGCTCTCATTTTCTTGTACACCTCTTAAAGAAATAATCTTTCCAGTACTGTGATCAGTTGTGTATTAACTAACCAAAATCTAATTACTGATGCTTATGTATATAATATTCCTAAGCAATATCTATGACAGAGTTATTTCTACAGGAGTCTTGTAAATGCAAGCCCAAATTAACTATAAAGTATAATCAGTTTCTAGAACTCAGCACAATACTTGACTCCACAAAATCCTTCACTACAACAACGTGCAGGTTAGAAGGGCAAATATAGGTCAGTAGCTGTCCTGGTGTTTTCAGTAATTGAACCATTTCTCTAACTGTAGAAATAAAAATGGAAGCATACAGAATCCAGAACTTTTTCTTTCTGGCAGAGTAATCATAATAAATCCCAGACTGTACCAAAGTTAATCAAAGGAGCAGGCTCATTACAAGCTGTAATTACAGGCTCATTATTAGCTGTAATTTTAAGCACCTTGTAACAAAACAGAAAGTTATTTTTCACAATCTTTCAGATGCAATAGCTAAAACTATTCAAATAACTGCATTTACAACCTTTCTGAAAATGTTTTGTGATATCGTCCAATATCTCCCCAAAAAACCCCACCCCACAAAAAAAAAAACCAAACCAAAACCAAAAACCCAAACAAAACCCAAACCAGACAGAGTCTGCTCAGCAAGTTTGCTGATGACACCAAACTGGGAGACTTGGCTGATACAACTGAAGGCTGTGCAGCCATCCAGCAAGACAGGTTGGAGAGCTGGGCACAGAGGAACCAAATGAGGCTCCACAGGGACAAATACAGAGTCCTACACCTGCATAGAAACAATAAACTGCAGCAGTACAGGTTGGGAGGTGATCTGCTCGAGAGCAGCCCAGTGTAGAGGGACCTGGCAGTCCTGGTGGATAACAAGTTAGCCATGAGACAGCAGTGTGCCTTTCTGGCCAAGAAGGCCAATGGGATCCTGGGGTGTGTAAGAAGAGTGTGTCCAGCAGATCAAGGGAGGTTCTCCTTCCCCTCTATTATGCCCTGGTGAGACCTCATCTTGAGTACTGCATTCAGTTTTGGGCTCCCCAGTTTAAGATGGACAGAGATCTGCTAGAGAAGGTCCAGTGGAAGGCTACAAGGATGATTAGGGGACTGGAGCATTGCCTGATGAGGAGAGGCAGAGGGACTAGGGACTTTTAAGTCTGGAAAAGAGAAGACTGAGAGGGGATTTAATAAATGTTTATAAATATCTGAGATATTTAATAAATGTTTATAAATATCTCCCTTTTCAGGAGAAAAGGGGCAGGCTATGCTCACTTGCTCCCTGGGATAGGACTGTAAGGGTCACAGAGCACTGGAACAGGCTCCCCAAAGAGGCTGTGGAGTGTCCTTCTCTGAAGACTTTCAAGGCCTGTCTGGATGCATTCCTCTGTAATCTGAGCTAGACTGTATGGTCCTGCTCTGGCAAGGGGGTTGGACTCAATGATCTCTTTGGGCCCCTTCCAACCCCTGACATCCTGTGATCCTGTGAACACTAAGTACCTCAGCTTTTTTCTCATTCTGGGTGGCAATGTTGCCCTCAGCATCTAATAAAGGATGAAGATTCTCCTTGGATTTCTTTTTGTTGTTAATGTACTTAACAACACAACTTTCATTAACATCAATAAAAATTGATAATGCTTTTACATTGACAACAGTTTGCATCCCTGAGAACGTACTTATGTGGAACCAAAGCTTTATTCATTCAAAATTTTGCCTCTGGATGATGTTAAAGTTCTGTAATTAAGAACAACATAATAAAGGCAAAGATCTGTAAGTCAATATTCAAGATCTGGAACTGGATAACCTGATAGTGATAATTTGTGATATTTTATTTCCTCTATTTATAATTTGTAAAATACATTAGTAACTTTGTTCCAGAATTCACAGAGGGGAACATTTCAGTGTTTTTCCTGTAGCTGATTGAAAATAGTGACCCTATATAGAAACACAGAGCACAAGCCAACCTCATGAGGTTCAACAAGACCAAGTGCAAGGTCTTGCATCTGGGTCGAGGCAATCCCAAGCACAAATACAGGCTGGGCAGTGAGTGGCTGGAGAGCAGCCCTGAGGAGAGGGACCTGGGGGTGCTGGTGGACGAGAAGCTCAACAGGAGCCATCAGTGTGTACTTGCAGCCCAGAAAGCCAACCAGAGCCCGGGCTGCATCAGGAGAAGTGTGGCCAGCAGGGTGAGGGAGGTGATTNAGTGTGGCCAGCAGGATGAGGGAGGTGATTCTCCCCCTCTACTCCACTTCGGTGAAACCCCACCTGCAGTACTGCATCCAGTTCTGGAGCTCCTGTTACAAGAGAGATGTGAACACTGCTGGAGTGTGTCCAGAGAAGGGCCACTGGGATGACCAGAGGGCTGCAGCACCTCTGCTATGAGGACAGACTGAAAGAGTTGGGGCTGTTCAGTCTGGAGAAAAGGAGGCTTTGAGGTGAACTTTTTGTGGCCTTCCAGTATCTGAAGAGGACCTACAAAAAAGCTGGGGAGGGACTTTTTAGGCTATTAAGGAGTGACAGGACTAGGGGGAATGGAGCAAAGTTGGAGGTGGGGAGATTCAGATGGGACATGAGGAGGAAGTTGTTCATCATAAGAGTGGTGAGAGGCTGGAATGGGTTGCTCAGGGAGCATGAGGCCCCATGCCTGGAGGTGTTTAAGGCCAGGCTGGATAAGGCTCTGGCCAGCCTGATCTAGGGTAGGGTGTCCCTGCCCATGGCAAGGGGTTTGGAACTAGATGATCCTTGTGGTCCCTTCGAACCCTGACTGATTCTATGATTCTTAGTGAGGAATTCCTTCATATCAGATATGCTTAAACCTCCTGCATAACAGATAGGTGAAGCATGTAAAATATCTCATAAAAGGTATCTGAAAGCAACACTCTCTGTGTCCAGCAGACACACATGACATGAATGTGCTACTGATGTTCCCAGACTGCTGTCTTTGTTGTCAAGAACCTAGTGAGATATGATGACAGAAGTTAATGTAACAAATGAAGCAAACATTATAGGGCCCAGATTTCCAAGCTTTTCACAAAACCCATAATCATCACTTGAATTTTCCAAAGTATATGCCATCTGTTTTTTTAAAGTGAAATTTTTAGCTTTCCAAGCATACCTGAACATATGTTTATATGTGCCCAAAGGTGAGGGCAGAAGTTCTTACCTATGAACAGTAAACTTCCCTTAGTAATAGGCATTTGGGAATGGTTCTAATAGGTATAATAATGACCTGATTAAATTATCTGTCTACTGACTCTCAGAATAAATTCTCCACTTTTCCTCATCAATATGCAATTGCAAACAGATCAGAGTGTCCTCTGATCTGTCTTTCTGGAAGCCTTTTGAGGCAGAAAATTACTGTCCAACCTGTTTACTACGAATAATAGGCAACAGCTAAGGAAGAGGTATCATATAGGAGGTATATTGATCACTTTGAGCAAATCAATCATCTCTAGAAACTTAGAGGAGAAAGACAAAATGGTATATATTCAAATAAGAAATTATAATTGCAGATAGCAATACAGCAATCCTCAGCTACCCAAGCAGTAATAGACTGAAAAGATCTATTTTTACACCTTCTTTGACATCTATCATCCTGACACCTAAAGACTACATATTAAAATAGTCTTTAGACTTGTTCCCAGTATGTCACTATTGGCTGTTTGCTGCTTTTCTCACAGTGTCTTTTAAGGTTTTGAGTCCATTGGTTTAACTTCTGAAAGCAACAGGAGAAAGCCAAACCCACAAGATGGATTTTCACTCTGTTGTGTTTATTTCCAGAATAATAATATTTTTTTAAAAAGGCAGAAATAAAAGATACCAGGCCTAGTCCCTTTGAAGTTCTTACAGGAAGCTAATATACATCCTTACAAACTCTCACATCCCTCACAAAACAGAGAGAGAAAGCAAATAAGGGGAGATAGAGGCTGGGCAGTTTAATATCACATCTGTCCTTAGCTGCTGAAACATCCCTATGAGGCTATAGATGGTCAAGGAGTCTGATGCTGCTCTGAATTATGCCTGGGACTCATTCCCAAAAGCAACTGCAGAAATGACACAAACTGTCTCACTCCTTCCCAGCTATGATTTCTGGGTTTCAGTCTTATTCTTATTGAGACTCCCTGAAAAATCCTAGGCACATAAACACATTATGTTATAAAGTAGAGACATTGCTATCCCTTGTAGAAGCATCAGATCACATCAGCTTAGTCTTTAAGACTCCAGGCAGACTGTCTACATAGCTTTTTAGAGTAACACAGAAAGGGGAATATATTTAAGAGCACTACTTCTGAAATGAACAATGCGCTCTTGCTATCAGGATCTGTAGAAAATGGAACTAAGGAGAGAAAATTCAGTATTTAGTCTACCTTAAAATTTTATCAGTGGAAACTATTCTTGCAACACTAAATAATAATATTCTTAAATTAAACCAACCAAACAAAAGTAGTACTGTTTATACTACTCCTCTGAACAATGGAGATGTGAAGTCCAGCCTTCAATTAAATTTTATGCAGTGGAGTCAAATTAGAGGGTGGAGAACTTCTCCTCAACAGTCAACTGTACTTGGCCTACCAACATGGCTGTAGGTTCTAGCAAGAGACTACAGCTGTAAACCAGCTTTGAAGAAAAAAAAAAATCTATAAAAGGAAATTCTCCTCCACATTGTCATTGTCATTACTTAACACATATATTGGCAGGCCTTTGTCTGGTTATTTGTCATAGCTCTCATCTATGTTGCATAGCCTCTCTCTAATTTCTATCTTTAGCTATTAGGAGACATCCTCTCAGCATCTGTATTGGCCACTAAGAATATCAAAGTACTTATTTTTCTTTATATTTTTGCAAACTAGTTGCAGCAATGGAAATGAAGCCTGATCACTGTATTTAGTTTAGCAGGTATAAAGTCCTTCACTTAGGCAGTATTATTGAAGTGCCTACCATGAACTCTAAAACAGCTGGGAGTTTAATTGATTCCTAGAAGTGCAATGAAAGTAGAGCAGATAAAAAATGACAGAGTTGTTGCTGATGCAAATAAAAATGTTACAGCAAAGCAGCTGGGAAGAATACTGTAAATGTTTACATTTTCCCAACATGTTTACATAGTTTCTGCCACATTTTCCAGGCAAAGCTCACCTGGTTTTGCTCAAGGCCTGGAATGCAGTGAATTGTGTACAGCACCTAATATTTATTCATGCTATTGTCAAGAACATCTTTGCAGCTCCTGCCAAAGTCTGTCATTGAACGTGTTTGTTCAGCTGCATGGCAAATACATAATACAAAGTCATCATTTTTACTTTGCCACCTACTCAGTGCTTTTCTTCTCCAATTAAATTAACTCATAAATACTGTGCTTTTCATGCCAGAATAATCTTACTACATCTATTCAGCTAACACCTATTTGCACAATTCAATGTTCTTGGATGTTTAGATACTTGGATAATACGGTCTCAAACAACAGAAAAGCCAAATGCTCTAATTTACCTGGGACTCCGGAAATGCAAATACAATTACAAAACATTATCTATTTAGGTAAAACTTTCTGCTAACCTATATTTCATCATTATTCACTATCCACAGTAGGAAGCTGCATAGGAATGGAGAAAACAGAACAGAAAATGACTCAGCAAAAAAGAAAGAGTTTTACACCATACTGTGTTTCGACAGGAGAAGACTTATTGCAGCACGGGTAGCAAAGAATAATGTTAGTGTGAGTACAACCAGAGCGTACCAGGCATCCAGGCTAGAATGCCATCTTCTAACCTAACTGTATATCACCTTAGTTGCTGCTGCTATCCATGACAGGTAACGTATGGATACTCTCCTGCACTGTAAACATATCTCATACCTCGGATGGCACAGAAACCAGTGATGAAGACTCCACAGCCCTCTCCAAAACTACATTTTCATAGAATTCATAGAATCAAGCAGGTTGGAAGAGATCTCCAATATCATCCAGTCCAACCTAGCACCCAGCCCTGTCCAATCAACTAGACCATGGCACTAAGTGCCTCAGCCAGGCTTTTCTTGAACACCTCCAGGGACAGCGACTTCACCATCTCCCTGGGCAGCCCATTCCAATGGCAAATCACTCTCTCTGGGAAGAACTTCCTCCTAACATCCAGCCTGTACTTCCCCTGGCACAACTTGAGACTGTGTCCCCTTGTTCTGTTGCTCGTTGCCTGTGAGAAGAGACCAACCCCCATCTGGCTACAGCCTTCCTTTAGGTAGTTGTAGACAGCAGTGATGTCAGCTCTAAGCCTCCTCTTCTCCAGGCTAAACAACCGAAGCTCCCTCAACCTCTCCTCACAGGGCTGTGTTCCAGGCCTCTCAACAGCTTCGTCGCCTTTCTCTGGACATGTTCCAGTATCTTAACATCTCTCTTGAATTGAGGAGCCCAGAACTGGACACAGTACTCAAGGTGTGGCCTGATCAGTGTCATTTTGCCATCTTTAGAGACAGAAAGCTTTTTCCTGATCTGAATTTTCAAGAGCAGATTTGTTCTATTTACCAGAGAGAACAAATAATTTGAGAACAAATAACTCCTGTTGTAAATAAAATAAAATTCTCATGGCCCATCAGTCTTCTTTATTCTGCAGGACCTCTCCTGATTTTTCATATATGCCATGTCATTGTGATGTGGTTGTTATTCTTTGGGTTCTAACTACCTTCTAGGAGTTCTGTGCCCCAAAATGGTACCTAATACACCAGCTCAGCCTTTAAACAGTGATGAGATGGTTGTTCAAGACAATGTCATGCCACACAATATTAAACAGTTAGAATACCTGGAACCTACCACTTTTTCACCTGTGGCCAGTCACCTTGTTTTAAGAGGAAGTGAAACTTGTTTGACCTCATTAATTACTGTAAAATTCCCCTTCATATTGTGTGCTATTTATTTCCTTCCCATCTTTTGGGTTTTAAGAATTTATTATGAATTACAGAAAAAAAAATCTTTGGATAAATATGCATGTGGTTAGCCAGAATTCCTTGGTTCTTCCTCTCCCTTTCTGAAAGAGCTGGTATTACATTTGACTTTTTATATTTTTTCTCCCTGGTCTTCCTTGTGTCCTCCAAACCATTGCTAGCAGATCTGAGGTGGCCATGATGAACTTCATTCCAGGATAATTAAGAAGTCTGTCAAAAAAATTAAAAACATTTGTCTTGCCCTTATTTTATTCTAGATGGAGGGTTTGCCCTTTTTAGCTGGTGTTAATTACACTGACCAGCTGCTACAGTTGATGTATTTAGTAGAGTCTGATTCAATAAAAACTACAAAATGTTTCAGCTGTCACTGCACCATATATCCTTTTCTCCTGAGCTTACTTCCCAAATGCCTACCCTCAGAAGAGTTTATCTTCCTGAAGACTATTTTACTTTTGCTGCTTTACCTTCTTCTTTTGCTATACATTGTAAGTTCTGTCACAATCACATCACCCAAGTGATGTTGCCCTTGATGTTCTCCAGTAGAATAGTGTCATATTTTACAAACATTCCTCAAACCTCAGTTTCCTACCAGTCACA
The DNA here is from genome assembly GCA_013400475.1 of Tricholaema leucomelas. Lineage (NCBI taxonomy): Eukaryota > Metazoa > Chordata > Aves > Piciformes > Lybiidae > Tricholaema lacrymosa > Tricholaema leucomelas. Next base: position 512,836 of record WAAF01008793.1, read on the forward strand.
CAGGGGAAAATAGTGAACATTTGCTCATGTAATCTTACTGTCCATGAAAATTAGAAACAAATACTACTTAACTGAGTGAAACAGAAACTTACAAGCACTCAAAATTAACTGTCTGAGTTGATTGGATAGGGCTGGGTGATAGGTTGGACTGGATGATCTTGGAGGTCTCTTCCAACCTGGTTGATTCTATGATTCTATGATTTTAGAGTCAAGGCATAGTCACAGTTTGCACCCTGTTCACAGTGTACATTATTTATGAAAGCAGCCTGCAAATATGAGCCTGCAAAAGAAGCAATGGGGGAATTGAGCCCCACCAGCAAATTGAGAAAGATGAGTTGCATCTTATGTAGTCCTGGCTGAGAGGTCTAGTTCAGTCATGGGAATGAAAAGATGCCTAATCAGAATAATTGCTCTGATGAAGGCAAAAATTAAAATAGGTCTGCCTCTGAATTCAAAGGCCAAACAGGACTCTACAGCCAAAATGAATTTCAGTTAAAATAAGTCTGATCTTCACTGAATGTTAAACAGGGTCCCTAAATTTTCACTGTTCAGTACAACAGTGCTAGACAAGGTGAATTTGCAGGACCAGGGAAACAGTGGTAGGCAATGTGAATTGGCAGGACCAGGGAGGTCTTTCTGCCCTTATACTTGGCACTGGTCAGGCCACACCTTGAGTACTGTGTCCATTTCTGGGCCTCTCAATTTAAGAAAGATGTTGAGGTGCTTGAACGTGTCCTGAGAAAGGCAACAAGGCTGGTGAGGGGGCTGGAGCACAGCACTATTTGGAGAGGCCAAGGGAGCTGGGGGTGTTCAGCCTGGAGAAGAAGAGGCTCAGGGCAGACCTCATTGCTGTCTACAACTACCTGAAAGGAGGCTGTAGCCAGGTGGGAGTTGGTTTCTTCTCCCAGGCACCCAGTGACTGAACAAGAGGACACAGTCTCAAACTGTGCTAGGGCAGGTTTAGGCTGGACATTAGGAAGAAATTCTTCACAGAAAGAGTGATTTGCCATTGGAATGGGATGCCTGGGGTGGTGGTGTAGTCACTATCCCTGGAGGTGTTTAAAAGGAGACTGGCTGAGGCACTTAGTGCCATGGTCTAGTTAATTAGAAGGGTTAGGTGAGAGGTTGGACTCGATGATCCTAGAGGTCTTTTCCAACCTGGTTGATTCTGTGATTCTGTGATTCCCTGCTGGTTTTGCTGTCCTTGCTCTGAGAAGAGCGCAGATATCATCTGACCTGATTGGATGCCTGGGACCCATTTAGCAAATCCAAAAGATTTGGAAATTTACCTTTTGCCAAGGGAAAGCCAGGAAATGGATATCTGAGGAAGTCTTAATGACAAAACAGTCTCTAGGAAAAAGCCAAAACCCTCGCCTCTTTTGGAAGGTTGATTTCCCATCGATTCTTCCCTTTTAGCTACCATCAACCAAGAATTTGCTGACCAGTGTTTTTCACAGCATGCTTTTACCAACACTTCAATAGTTAAAGCATACAGAGTACAGGCCTTTAGAAGATTCTGCTGCTTGATTATAAAGAATATCCTTCACTTGATCTTCCAGATTTTGTGCTTTATAGTAGACCCTAACTGTGAGATTGCCTAGTCCCAAATCTTTACCATCATGCATGTGCTTTGAGCTCCCTTTTAGAGGACACAGTATCTTTCCTTGCTTTTAACCTGCTTCTTCTTCCTGAACTATCTATATTCCTTATATTAACATTCCAGATACAGGAATTCTACTAGCAAGTCTCTATTATGACAGTTCAGCTGTAATCATGCCCAATTATTAAGATTTTCAGGGGTTTTTTTTGTTTATTCTTTGTATAATTCTTCCCTTCACTATGTCAGTTCATTACGTCCATGACTGACCTGCTGTTCTGTTTCTTGTGCTTATGACTTTATTATGAATAAAAATCTGTTACTTGTAATTTGTTTTAACCTTTGTGCGGTTGGTGGTGTTTATTTTAGAATATGGGGGTTTGTCAGCTGTCCCCTTAACTCTGAGATTAAAGCCATTCTATCTAGGTTAGCAAATGACTGTTCAAAGATGTTTTTCTTCATTTTCTGTGAGATAAATATTTGCCCAGAAACTTACAGAATATCATTACTATCCAAGGTAAATTATCTTCTGATATCACACTAATAATCAAGGTAAACAATGACAGGACCATAGCTTGACTGTGAAACAGGAGGTTTCACAGGAGTCCCACCTGAGTTTCTGATCTCCATGGCTCTCAGATCCCAGCATTGTTTCCAGTAGTATTTCTGTGACAGGAGAGGAGGATGCAATAAAGATCAATGAGGCTGATGAGTTGCAGAAATAGTAGCATGTTTAAGTAGATTTCTGGGAAGAATTATGTCTTGAGGAGCAATTGGGAAAAGTAAATGCTGTCCTAAAGTTGATGGTGCTTATTTGACACCAGATCTTTTCCCTTTTGGGATGTGGTTGTCTGTCCATGGACCTCACAGTTCTTGATGGTTTCACTCATTATCACTGAGGCATTCAGTCTTACTGTGGTCAGAACAGGTTTAACTTCAGTGCTGGCAGATGGCTGGCATGGAGTCGGTCACTCTGCCTACAAAATGCAATTTACTAGACATGCTCTTCTTCACAACTGGACATCAACTAATATAGTTAACATTAACTATTTGTCTATTTTCTTCAGTAGTGAGTGTGTGTATCCTGTTTTATGATAACAGATGCATCTCTGCCTAATCCCTTGCAGCTCTCTTCCCTGCTTCATAAGAAGTTTAACTAGCAACCACAATCCAAAACAGATGTCCTTTCCTACACAGCCTTCTTTGGAAGAGAATGTAGGTCACACTCCCTACAAATCCAATGCAGGACTGGAGCCAAGGCATACAGGATTAGGTCCCCATCTGGGCATGGCATTCAGCTTCCTAATTGTTTGCACAAACCAGGATGTTATATGTCTAAAAAAATACATTATTGCTGCACTTGTCCAAAGCATGGTAGAAAGCCTGTAGTTTCAGGGTAGAATTGAAAAGAGGGAGGACGAGCAAGACAGAGGCAGCTTTAAACCATGTATGTGCCTCTGGGGAACACTTCAAGAGCCCAAATAACTAAGTTATGGTGCACCCTGAGGTGTTAATGGGCTGCCCCAAAGCCAGCAGCAACTGAAAATCCATGTAATTAGGCAATGGAAATACTTTCTCCAGGCTTAACATAGCCCTGTGCCAGTCAGAAGCTTTTCCTCAGTTACAGAGAAAAAAGGAATGTAAAGTGCTCCTTAGACCTTAGCTGAAGTATAGGAACCACAGCCCAGGTAAGAATATGTTGCTTTTTTCCTGCAGAAGGCTGACACTAACTGATGGGGGAAGAGATAGCCCTCCCTTGCTTTCTCTTTGAAGTTCTACCACCGCAGAAGCTCCTTCTGAATATTAGGCTGGCTGCAGCAGAAGTGCTGCACTTCAGCAGGCCTCTGTCAAACTCACTCTGACGAACATTATTAACATGTAGACTGTGAAAAGCCTCTCTACTCCACAGCACACCAGTCTCTAGATAGCCCAAGGCTCACCTCTGCTAGATGTCGTACAGATTGGGAAATTAAGCCTTTTGTTACGGATTTTACAGCTATTATTTGCTTTGGATTTGGTTTCCAAAGAAAGGAAAATAAAACAAAGTTGATGAGTAGGTTTCAGACTTTTACAAGATCAATTGATAGGTTTTGTGCAGTGATTCTCATATTTTTACATTATAGCACCCATTTAAATCACCCTGTTAGTCCACAGTGGTTGAAAACCTGGTGAGTACATATGGAACCCTTAACTTTTCTTTGCAACTATTTGAAGCATTTAGGAATCCATCAACCAAGAAGGAGAGCAGCATATTGCAAGTACCATATGGGCATTAAATGTGAACTTGTCAAAGGAAGAAAGAATAAACCATTTTTTACATTCCTCGTGGCCTGTATTTTTTTCTTTCTGAATATGAATTGTTTCTAACTATGTTTTGTTTTTAAATACTCATTACAAGCCTAGGAAATATCCAGGTTAGTTAAAAAAATGCAGCAAGTTTATGGTCTTCTTCAATTATTACTAATACATTTGTCTCATCTGCTTTCCTTGTCGTGTAAAAACACACTGAGGAAATGTGTAAATGCAATGAATTGTTCCCAATGCTTTTATTCACCTTTCAGCATGCTAGTTCCTTCCCTTGGCATTGATATCATTATGTATTTGTCAAAGATAGAGTGTGACTTTAGAGCTCCTATTATGTGCAAGATTTGGCAGCACATTTTACCTTTGGGATTTGCTTATATCCTTTGCATGTTATTGTACTGCTCTGGCATTCAGTAAATTCAGTACACCCATTTCTTTGATGTTCACGCCAGCCCCTAAATGTGGAAACAATGACTGAAATTTTGGATCAAAGCATCCCATAGATGGCAGGCAACATAATTTTGTAATAATTTACATGAACAGAAAGAAATCCCATAGCTAGAATATAGGCTTGTAACTGGTCTACAATTTATGTACTCTAACATTCAAGAAAAAGAAAGAAAGAAAAAAAAAAGAAATACAGGAAGGAAAAAATAAAAGAAAATGAAAAAGGAAAAGGAAAATAAAAAGGAAATGGAAAAGAAAAAAGAAAGAGAAAAAAAGACAAATAAGGCAAACAAAGAACACAGAAGCTCAGCTGAATTCACAACAATGTGCAATTTCTAAATATAATTAAATAACTCTTTTGTGGTTGTTGTTTTTTTTTTCCAGTATGAAATGTACATTCTCACAGAAACATAAGAATTCAGAGGTTAAGAACTGAATTGATCAGGGATTAACAGTGTCTACCTTACGTTTGTTCTAGAATTGAGGAATAAAACAACCTTCCCATTTTATAGAGTTTCCTAAAATGTAGTAACTGGTACAAGTACAGTGGCCAATCAAGTCAAATGCAAAATTTCATCTATAACTTGAAACAAAAGAAGCAAAAATATTTTTAAAAGCTAATTATTTTCAAAACTAGCAGTCCCATTTATATTTACAGTGAGAATGAAAATAGCTGGCCTAGTTGGTTTTAAATTAGGCACCACTACCAAGTAAATTCAATATCCTCACTGTTCATCTGGGCAGATAAAGGTATGTAGAGGGACTGAAATGTTTGGTTTTGCTGGGATTTCATTTTACATCAAGTTAAATAACCCAAAATCTGTTACAAATATGCAATCCGTTTTGCAGCAAAGGAACATGCAAGTGCTAGGACAGCTACTAGGAGGTGTTACAATATCAAAGTCATTTCATAATAGATAGGTCTTGACATCTTCTGTCTTGCTATGTGAGTGTAGCCTTGGTACAGTTTGCTTGTCGGGTAATCCTACACCCACGAGTATGTGTAAGTGCCCCAAGCTCATTTTCCGATCATGGGCTTGAAGAGGCAGTTTATTTCCCTGCCAGCTATATGCAACAGTGCCATCCAGTGGCAGCTCACACATCTGTGCAATCCCTCGGAATCCAGAGAAATTAGTGTTATTTTTTTCCCCCTGAAATGGAGCAGGATGTGTTCAGATTAAATGTTAACTACACAGCATCAGAGCAATACATCCTGAGTTACTGCAAAATCCCCTGACTGTATCCATGGGCACATTTTAACTGTACAAACCAGAGTGGACTTTTCTGTGTTTGGTGGGGTGTGTGTGCAGCGATTGGAGCAGTCCCTTGTTTGAAGGACAGCACTGGGCCTCAGGCTTAGAGGCTTTTAGAACTGCACAAGGTTGGTACTAGATCCTGCCTTACCTGAAGTGTGAACTCATCTGTGAAGCGAGAGTGACTAATCTTGACATCAATTGCTATTTAGAGCTGCTGGTTTAGGACCCTAAAATCCAACCCCTCCTTGACCTGCACGGTACTGAGTTTCTTTCAAGTGATAGCAATTGCAGTACTTTGTCCTAAGTTAATGGTTTTGACTGCTGTATTTCAGACTCTTCTGTCTCACGGCTGTATACAAATAAACAAACCTCCAGACCAATATACATGCATGCACTGCATATAGAACTATGAAGAACACAAAGTATTGCCATAGCAACTCAGTCACAAAGAGCATTAACAATCCTCCATTTCTTTAAAAAAAGGTATATGAAGATACACAACAGAATTTGTGTATTTGATAATTCACAGTCTTGCACAATTTCCTTATTTAGAAATAACCTGCCAAATCATCTCATGTGATAACTGCTGGTAGATGTGCTTAATGTTTTCACCACTTTAAGGATAGATAGATTAAACCACAGAAAGTTCTAATTACTTGCCCAAGATCATGCCACAAAGCACTGATGCAGTCAAGGACAGATCATGCAGTACTGACCTTTACTCTCTAGTCTAACTAGCCCATGACAGATAAAGGGAGGGTAATTGTCCTTTTTTTATTCAAAGGAAGACAAAAACAAAAAAACCAAACCAACCAACCCAAACCAAACCTATGATTTTAAATGTAAGAAAAGTCACAAAGTGTGCGGAACAAACCCCAAAACAGTTCAGTATCAAGGCTTAGGAAGCATCTGCTGAGGGGAGAAATCACATTAAACTCTTGCCTAATACCTCTATCAAGGAAACAAAACCAACTCCTATTTTCAGAGCCCTACTTTGCAGGCCTCGAGTGATCAGCACAGCAAACTTGCTCACTTAGGTGCTGGCCCAAGAAATTGTGTTACAGAAGTGCTGCTTTAAAGCTTGTGAGCAATACTTTGGAAGCATGTAGGCACAGTTCGTTGCTTAAAGCCATAACCGTGTGCAAACATTGTTTTGGAAATGAGCCTAACGACAAATGAACACAAATATTTTAGTGCCTTCTCTAGAGAGAACAGGCTATTTCAGAGACCAGAGGCCAGTAACATGTGCTTAGGCACATGGGCTCTCCACACATCATGTTCAGTCTGTCCTTCCCTTCAAGCGCAGAGGAAGAGACATCTTGGCTTCATGGAAGAACTTTTCTTCACCTCAGTCTCTTCTCTCCTTCCTTGAGGTCAGGCACCCGTGCGCCATCCCTGAAGCAGGACACGGCAGGGCTGGCTTGCCCCAGGTCCCCTTCGTCCCCAGTCAGCCTGCGGTGCATCCGCAGGGCTGGACCACGCCTCTAACCAGCACTACCAGGTCCTGCCACCTTGAGGAGCAAGAGACCGGCTCTAGCAACCAGTGCTGGCGACATTCCAAAACGCAGATAGGTTTGGGTGACTTAGGGTGAGTGTTTCAGTATGGTAAAGGCGAAGTCCTTGGTGGTCCCTGTATGTTTGCTTGTAACCTTTAGACACTCGTGTACATTATTCCGTTGCCCAATCTAACACTGCGTTACATTTCTGAAGGATGCTTTACACTTACAGGCAATGCTTTGAAGGGGTCATGCACAACCCAACTTGTCTGACCAAATCTAGATTTTAGAGTACAGAAGGAAATTTTTGTTCTAAGTGGTCAGTTGGTAATTTTTTATTTTTTTTTTTTATATCTCAGGACGTCTTAGAACATCCATAGGGAAAACATAAATTGTATAAAATAGTAGCAGGGTTTTTGATTTACTGACAGTTGCTGGTTTGAGTTTTCACAAAAATATTTAGCTATAAGGGAGTGTATTAGGCGTATTCTTAAAGGTAAATAACTGCAGCCAATAAAAGTTCAGCCTATAAAGGGTCCCATCTTCTAGGAGTTTTCTGGTCTGAGAATTACTACCAGCATAATCATGGCTCCCTGCACACTAATATTTCCTCTGATACAGTATGATCAATGTTGTGGAAAAACATTTATTATATTTCTTCTAGCTACTTAAAGGCATTACTGAATTATGAGCATCGCAAAACGAATCCACTGTGCATTTTTTCTTTATGTGACGTTTTTACAATCTTCATTTTCTGCTTTGCAGCCACTGAGCTATAGTGATCACACTGTGCAGCCTCTTACAACTGACACAGGGGCCAGGAACTCCTTTCTGCTTTATTACATTTGAAATGCACTTCATATGACAACATTCATTCTCATTCTGCATTGGGCTCTTATTTAAAGGGAGAAACCATTTAATACTGGACCTGTACGTAATGGGAGAGGTTATGAAAAAAATGAAAATCAAGGAATAAGGTTTAAACAGCTGTTTCAAATATGTCTAGTTAACAAAGGTGACTAAGTTTTGACTCAAAAGGGAGGAAAATGGATGAGGAGGTATAAATGCACTGAACTGTCCTTGAAATGCTAATAATTGTAAAGATCATAGAATCATAGAATCAAGCAGGTTGGAAGAGACCTCCAAGATCATCCAACCCTATCCAGTCAACTAGACCATAGCACTAAGTGCCTCATCCAGGCTTTTCTTGAGCACCTCCAGGGACAGTGACTCCACCACCTCCCTGGGCAGCCCATTCCAATGCCAATTACTCTCTCTGGGAAGAACTTCCTCCTAACTTCCAGCCTATACCTTCCCTGGCACAATTTGAGACTGTGTTTCCTTGTTGCTGGTTGACTGGGAGAAGAGACCAACTCCCACCTGGCTACAGCCTTCCTTGTGGTAATTGTAGAATAGAATAGAATAGAGTCAACTAGGTTGGAAAAGACCTCCAAGATCACCCAGTCCAACCTATCACCCAGCTCTCTCCAGTAGACAGCAATGAGATCACCCCTGAGACTCCTCTTCTCCAGGCTAAACAACCCCAACTCCCTTAGCCTTTCCTCATAGGCTTTAATATTGTATGGTTTTGAGACATGGTGCATTACTGGGGTTATTACAATTTCAATTGAACAAGGAATAAACAAGTAAAGGAGAAATAAATGAAAGCTGAGTCAGATACAAGATTGAGCTGCTTAGGCTACAAACTTGCAAAGGGCAGCCACAGTCTACCTAAAGGCTACTGCTCACAGAACCTCATTAAAACTGTGTAGTAGGAAGTCAGTTAAAATAAGATGGAAACAGTATCACATTCATTGAATTTATATTTTCCTTTGGTAGGAGAAAACAGAATGTTATTCTCAAAAACATAATCCTAAAAAGTCATATGCAAACATATTCTCAACAGGGATGAAATAATTACTCATTCTCCCTGCTTTCATGTTCAGTGAAAATTTTAAGTCAAATCAAATTATTAATAGAAAGAGAGTGCGAGGCAGAGGAGAAATGTATAATTAGTTTGAGCACTTGAGTCTATGATTTATGGTCTAGAGTTACAGCTAACTTTATTAAAAAAATGACTTCACCTATTATAACCTTACTCAGGGCTCTCTGGAGATGGTAGCTTGCTGAGCAGAATTAGAGTATCAGAGGTGTTCACAAACAATTTGTGTCTCATTGTCACTTCCCTTTCCCCTCTAATCCTCAATGCATGCATATCACCTGTTGCCTTCTTTCCTGCTCCTTGATGTAGGCAGATCATGGTACTTCTCTCTGTCTTCCTGTGGGAACTGACCATGGCCTCTCATTTTTCACAAACTCTCACTTGAATGTTCCTGTCATATTCTCCTCTCCTTTTGCCTGAAGGACCTCCTAGTTCTGAGAATGACCCCTGAAATTTGCCAGTGATGCTTGTCTGTGCACTTCATCTGATGATGCTGAACATTTAACCACCATCTTTGAAGCACTGCACTACATGCCAACTAGCCTTTCATTTTGTGAAGCTATTGAATCAATTTCCAGCAACTATTTAATTAAATATAGCTCTCTCTATGTTTTATGGATATTGCCTGTCCATTTGTATTATTCCAGGACGCTACCTTTAAACTGTCCAGTGATAATCCTACTTACACTGTATTAATGATCTCTAAATGGTATTGGAAGCAGAATTTTGTTTCAAAATACTGGAGGCTGCAACAAATGGTGAGCAGGGGCAGTCACATCACTACTTATGGCCTGTCATACAGGAAACTTGAAGTCATCCACAGACATGACATTTCTTCAGGTGCATAGAAGTGATGCAAACATTATTCTAAATATTTTGGTCAATCATGACACAGCTTCCTTTGGCATAAATAGAAGTGACATAATGCCCTGCTGGCATGCTGGGGGGTCTCTAAATCACACAGGAGTTATGTATTTAGTATGAGGTGATCAACATCACAGCTACAGGACATCTTCAAGTAGTGTAGGTCGTTTCCAAAATAGTTATGTGATGGTATACAAAACATAAAAGACTGCCTGTCAGCCAGATTTCAAAGCATAAATATGTCATGATGTCATAAACGTCTTTACAGGCAACAGTAATATGTATGAGTGACTGCTATATTTAGGAATGACATGATGGGCATTATTAATAGCTTAATTGACATGAATGCAATTACCTCTGTCCTTATTACAGTTAGTAGAATTACATAGAAAGCACTGGCTGAGACCTTATTTACCCTAGAGCTACCCAAGTATATGACATTTTCCACCATACCAGATCTAGTCTTTGATATTAGATACTTAGCTACAGAATCATCCCAGTAAATCATAATGAATGCATTATAAGAAAGATGTTATGAATTATTGGTTATTAATCCTAAGACTTTGAAGAGAGAAATGAATTGGTTGCAAGATTTCTGCTTTTGTTTTTCAATGAAGACAGGTTTTGCTTACAACTAAATTATAAAATGTTATTAGGATAATCAAAAATTACTTTGCCCTTTCTGGTCAGATTAAAGCTAAACACACTCTTATCATAAGAAACCCTATGAGGAGAGGCTGAGGGAGCTGCGGTTGTTTAGCCTGGAGAAGAGGAGGCTCAGGGAAGACCTCATTGCTCTCTACAACTACCTGAAGGGAGGCTGTAGCTAGGTGGAGGTTGGTCTCTTCTCCTAGGCAGCCAGCAACAAAACAAGGGGACACAGCCTCAAGTTGTGCCGAGGGAAGTAAAGCCTGGATGTCAGGAGGAAGTTCTTCACGGAGAGAGTGATTTGCATTGGAATGGGCTGCCCAGGGAGGTGGTGGAGTCACTGTCCCTGGAGGTGTTCAAGAAAAACCTGGATGAGGCACTTAGTGCCATGGTCTAGTTGATTGGATAGAGCTGGGTGCTAGGTTGGACTGGATGATATTGGAGGTCTCTTCCATCCTGTTTGATTCTATGATTCTATGATTCTATCTGCAGGACAGGTTAAAAAAAACAAATTTTTGGTCCATCAGGTCCATTTCAGTCTCAGCACTGGCTAATTTGAATTTGCATCAACTTTACTGGAGTCATGGTTTAATTAATCTTGCAACACAAATAAAAATAGCTTTAAAAACTGAAGTAATATATAGGGCCATTTAGACCACCACACTTGGTACTGGACAATGACATAACACAGCATTGCTTCCTCTCCCCACAAACTGCACTGCAATACAGGCAAAGCAATACAAAGCACTAATAGAAAGCACTGACGGGTACACATTAATCACTACAAAACCCAATGAAATGTTTATTAGAAAACGACACATAAAAACCCAAACTGGGATTGCAAAACTAATTTTCAAATAGGAAGTTCTTCCATCAAAACATTAAAGTGAATGCCCTCACCGTTTCATGGCTTTGCTAGCTTTCATTTCTTCTAATTCTTGGAATACAGTTGATTTGGGATTTTGTTTGATTAAGCCTAAAATCCACTGGAAGAAACACTGTAATATGCAATTATCACTATATATACATAGACAGTTTTTATGTCTGTGTTAGTACATGAATATGTTGGTACGCAGATGCGTAGAGAAGGGCTTTGTTGTTTTTTCTTATATCCTCCTGACAGTACCCTATAGGTATGTGGATTATATATCATTGTGGTGCATTTCAATTTTAGCAAGTCTTTCTTGGAGGTGACTGGGAATAAATTCAGCTTGAACTAGTGCCTGAAAGAGATCTGTCTCCAGTATAACTGACTGCTCGCTATGGTAGTCTGTCAGCTTTCAGGGCAGGGTTCATGTGCTTTATCTGTCCTGGCTATGCTCCTGATCACAGCTCAAACTCCTAGAGAGAACAACTCCCATAATAAAGAGTGAATTAAAAATGAAGCTTTAGCACTAACCAGACACTTCTTATCTTGTAAAGTCTTAAGTCAGGTACTTCATTATACTTCAGCTCTTCTAAAACAAACACAGATCTCACATCTGGTGAAAATACTTCCTGGGAAGGTTTTATCTGTTCTAAAGTGAAATTTGAGACAAGGCTATAGGTTACAATTCAGTGTTTCAATTTAGCTCTGAGTTTGCAGTGCGCTTTGCATATATTTGTGGATAAAGTTTAAGTGTTTGCAAAGTCAATGCTTTTTTTTTTTTTTTAACATGAAAAATTATTTTTGACTACTGAGTGGTTAATCACTGAGGCTTAGCAGCTATAGAGGCAAAACAACTAGGACACTGGTGGGTGTCTTGACTTTCCATCTCTCAAAAACAAAGCTGGAGGCCTATGGAGAAGATCCCATGGTCCAATAAGAGATGTGAGACAATGTCAGGAGAGCCAAAATTTTACAATCTAGAGAACTAAATGAAAGATCTTATAGCCCTTTTCAACCTTCAAGGCTAGCGCCTTTTAGACATATAATATGTACAGAAAGTGTTTGGGGGAATGAAATATCTAAGTCTGTGTTCTCTTCTTCATTATTTCACGTCATGGAGCAAGGCGAAAAAAAGACTACTACTTGGGTACAATCCTAATTAGCTTAGTTCCCCATCCTCCTCTCAGAGGTGAAAAGAGCAGCTTCTGCAGCAGTGGGAGATGGAAGTAACAGCAATGGAACAGTTTGAACTTCCCTACGCTGACTAGTTTGTAAACTGGTTGTCAGACAATTTTAAATTCTGGCTCAACTCACTGAATTCAAATCTGCCTTTGGAAGAGAGCTCCGGTACTAAAAAGGTGTAACATAGCTCAGAAGACATGGATACATTTCCTGGCTCTGCTTCACATTTCCTGTGCAACAGACATTATATGGAACTATTTCTATAACTAACTTGGTTTAAGAGAACAGGATTCTTCAGTCTTTGCCCAGATGACCTGTTGGCTCTGCTTCAGAGTCTCTTTTGGAATAAGCTGCAGCAGCTAAAGAAATTACTGCTCTGTAGAAATTATAGAAACTACAACCCACCCACTCCCTGAAGAACGTGTGGAGCCCATAACAGAGGCACAGAGGGGTGGTGTGTAAACTTCCCAGCTCCTGCAATTCATTGCCTTACATACTAATATAAATTATTTTTTGTAGGTTTATTGAAGTGAATATATCAGGTTGTGAACAGTGACAAATGATGGCTTTGATTCACAACCTTACTTGGACTTGGCTGCAGCAGTGGAAGAAGTTACTGCCCCTCTTTGGCAGTTACTTAGTCTGTGCAGCTGAAGTGTTGAAAGACGACCATCCTATAGTATAATTCTGGTTTTCAGGCTATAATCTAATACTGTTTTTTATCCAGCCATGGAGCTGTCATTACCAAATGTCTGTGCAGTGAGAGGTCAAACATTCCAGATAAAAGTGAAAGCTGACAGAAGTAAAAATGAGAAAGAGAAACTGCAGAATGGATATATTTTAAGATTAATTTGATGGTGCCTTTTCCAGGACAGAGAAAGGAAGGAAGCAGCAGCCTAAATCTTGCCACCTCAATATCAAGCACTAACAGCTGAAGGCAAGCAAATCCCAGAAATTACATCTGGCGGATTTCTGACAACAGCTGTATGGCTACAGTAAAGCAGACTCACAAGTCAAAGCCAGCAGTGAAGAGGTTACTGGACACTAGCCATAAATTTAGTAAAAAAATTGTCTGAAGTCAAACCTTGCTATTATGGAAACCATTCTACCAAGCTCATCTTTGAAAACAAGCTAGCAAGGGGCAGAAGAAATTCCTTTTTTATTATGTTACTGTCATGAAAATAATGTCCTATCTCCTAGGATACAGAATGATTCCTGAGCATCGCCTTAGGAATCATACTCATTCAAGCTCCCTTCATCCAATTGTCTGTTTATGATGTCTACTCCTTGACTGGAGACTTTCACACTACTGCTTCTGTTAATAGTCTCAGTCTTGACTGAGGCTTCTTAGACTTAGTGTAACAAGAATACTAGCCTAGTGCAGTGCTTTGTATACTAAAGAATAAAGCTTACTTTGATTTTTTAACAGGATTCAGAACTTTTATACATGGAAGTATCTTCAGCATGTACTGAATCAAAATTGTCACTTTCTAAAACAAGTTAAATGACAAGTGGTGCTGAGAGGAGGGGGCTACTTCTAAACACTATATTCTGTTGATTACACCAACTCCAGTCCTATCACTGTTTCCCATTTTGTTTCTTTTGCATATTAGGTCATTGTCCATATCCTGATGCTGCCTCAGGCTTTTCTTGCAAACAAAGGGACTTTTTACAAGCTTCCTTTTGACTTCAAAAGTAAAACTTTTGTAGTTATTAATGGTCCATTCTTGTGACTAACCATGAATGAAGGACATTTGCCTCAGTCACATTTTTAATAGCAAATAATTAGTGAGGTGTTGGAAATTAACAACAATTAACAATGCATAGGAACAAGAACAGAAGGTGGTTTTTAGATGAAGCTGAGAGAATTTCTTTCTTAGGCAAAGGTTTGTGCCTGCAAGGAGGGAGATATGAGAGGGACATTTTTAACATGATCCTTCTTCTGTAATACATTGTTGAAAGTCATTGAAGTTACTTGCAAGTTGAAAAGAGAAAAGCCTGTGTCTCTGTGATACAAGTGTATCAGTTCTAACTTTCACAAGGACTATGAACTTTAAGCTTAGAGTCTTGAAGAAGACAAATCAGAATATTCTAAATGGGATCATAATTAAGATCTGTATTGCTTTGAAAGCCTAGACTGCGCAGTAACTACGTAATTTCTGTAGTAAACACAACATTCTGGACTTTTATATGCAATTATTCCCAGTGACATCAGGGCTGCAGAATCTTTGCAGGTGGTCAGAAAGCATAGATACAGTCACGGAAGACACTGAGCCACATATTAGGCAATACATGAGGAATATTCTGGAAATAGTCACTGCATGCATGATTTGTCACTTTGGTCTTTGCCAGGCATAGACAAGATTCTGAACAAAACAGACCCTTGACCTAATGAAGTAGTACAGGAAATCCTTTTCCTCTTATGCTATATGCAACTAAATCACAGGCAAAATACTCATTAAAATGTGGATGCATAGGAAAACCAGGACTGATCTCTTCTACTATGTATTTCCATATTCCACCAAAATTAATAGTTGATGCAGAAATTAAATTATGCTCTTCCCTACTTGCCCATTTGCCACCCAGTGCAGCAGTCAGGAGCAAAGAAACTTTAAGATAAGCTGCCAAGTTCCCACTCCAACTTCTCATCATGATCTTGCAGAAAGATCTACTATAACTGATCTGAAGAACATAGCTGTGTCTGTTTACTCTTTCTCTAAATTTGAACAAGCAGCTGTGGAAGCAGAACTGACCTTTTCCCTTACTTGAGAGCAAAGGAAGTATAGAAATGTGCAGGAACTTCCTCCAAACACCCAAAGTTTGCTCCTACCATGGGTATAGTTTAAAGTGTTGCCCAATGGCCAAGAAATATTTACAGTGTACAGCAAGGAAAAAGATAAATGGAAAAGTTCTTTCCTCTTAATACATATAAAGAAAACAAGTAACATTCTAATCTTTTGATTTAAATAGGAAATTGGGAGCATCCATTTCTATGAATGAAATTACTCATTAGAAACGACCATAATGGCACATCACACTCCTCCTCTCTCCTTTAACCAGGTGAACAGAAACCATTTGAATAAATAATGTTCTAGATGTAAAATATAAATTTTCAGTCAATTATAATTTACAAAATAATTAGCTATGTATTGTTCCTGAATGTCCACATCTTTGGGACATGGTGTTACACTTTACTCTGCTCTCATCAGACCCCACCTGGAGTACTGTGTGCAGTTCTGGAGCCCCCAGCACAAGGACATGGAACTGCTGGAGCAAGTCCAGAGGAGAGCCACGAAGATGATCAGAGGGCTGGAGCACCTCTACTATGTAGACAGGCTGAGAGAGTTGGGGCTCTTCAGCCTGGAGAAGAGAAGGCTTCGAGGAGACCTTAGAGTGGCTTTCCAGGATCTGAAGGGAGCCTACAGGAAGGCTGGGGAGGGACTATTTACAAGGTCTAGTAATGTCAGGACGAGGGGGAATGGGTTTAGACTGGATGTCAGGAGGAAGTTCTTTACAGTGAGGGTGGTGAGACACTGGAACGGGTTGCCCAGGGAGGTTGTGGATGCTTCCTCCCTGAAGGCGTTTAAGGCCAGGCTGGATGAGGCCTTGAGCAACCTGCTCTAGTGGGAGGTGTCCCTGCCTATGGCAGGGGGTTGGAGCTGGATGATCCTTGAGATCCCTTCCAACCTAAACCATTCTATGATTCTATGATTCTACGATTCTATGATTCTACACTTGGCATTTCCATACACAAAATGGAGTTTATTAAAGAATAAGGAGAAATAATATCTCTTTTGGCATTGACTCCAGAAGTAATTTTTCTGCTCTTCTTCTGTTCAGTATGATGCAAAGACTAGAGCTGATAACCTGTAAAGTATTGGATTCACACTGTGGAAGAGATTTCTTGTACCTCCATGTGAATCTCATAAACATCAAGAGATACCATGCGTACATATCACTTCTATGTATTCTTTTGGCAACATTGTATTTCAACCAGGCACTATCAGGTGAATACAATTTATTACTGATATTACTCAGATTTGGGATTGGAAAACCTTAAATAATTTTAATAATTAAAGGGCATGGTAGAAATTATGCACAGAATGCATAGCCTGAAATACATTAAATGGTATTTTTTACAAATGAGTTTATTTGACTAAAGAAAAGAGTGACACAAATCCAAGCCACAATGGGAGGAAGTGTAAAATAAGGAAGAGAGTGTAACAGAATATAAAATTCAAAGAACAGATCTGCAAACACAGAGTCCCAGACGCCTTGCCTGTAATGAATCAGATGGAGAAAGATTGGAGAATGTTTACAGAGATAGAGCAGATGCAAGACACTTCAGAGGCTTCTGTGTAAGGTTAAGCCTCCACTTTTCAGGTCAAATACTGTGGACAAATTTGTCATTCAGTGCATTGTGACTAAGTGATGGGAGCTCTATTTCATTTATATCTACAAGCAAGGGTCAAACACCACACGCCCAAACTGATAGGAGACAGCTTCATCTGAGTGAACCAGGTAGGGAAGGAATGCATTTCAACTGTTTTTAGCATCCCTTTGGCTTTATCTGTACTTCAAGACATGGCAGCATGCATGGTATTTATGGCTTAAAAGAATTTCCGTCTGCAAGTTTACCATCTTGTAAAAATCAGTGAGAAAACGACTTAAGTATACCAAATCAGTTTACAGCAGGGCGGATAGGTTTTATTCTCACTTTATACACCAGAAAACCTATTAGCATGTTGCTATATGAAGCCTCAATTATTAGAGCTCCACTGTGTTTTAGAACAGCCTTACCACTTCAGCTCAGCAGGTTCAACTACTGTTTTACACTGCCTCCAAGCTTGTAAGAAGATGGCTGTGGAAGTATATGAAAAGGGCAAATGCATTTGCCTCTCATGTTTTCCAGCATGGGAACATTCTGAAGCAGAGATGGCTCTTATACATTTGCTAACCATCAATGAATATCTCTCCCACAAATCTCTCCATCCCCTTTTTCAGCCACCGTAAACTGTATCTACAAGATGCTCTGGCAACAATTCCTGTGGCATATGGGACTTCCCATCCTTTGGTTTCCACTACAGCATACTGGTAGCAATTTATTATCCTACTAAATTTATCACAGATTTCTTAGTTGTTTCAAACAAAGCCTGAGCATGAAGTTGTCCTTCAAGCATCATTTTCACTGACTAGCTACTGGATGTTTGGGATCTGAGTTGTTAACCCTGAATATGTCACAACCAGCATACTTCTCTCAGAGGTTTTTTTTTGAGCAGAAGACCAAGTATATGAAGCTGTTAAGGTAAGATGTATTACTGGCCTGAGTAGAATGGTCTGTAACTGCTGGCACTGCAGGCTTAGCCTTGTCGTAAACTGATAAGCCTTTACTCAATGCTAAGTACACTGCTAGGCTTTAAATAGAACACCACCCCCCCCCAACCTCCGAGTGATAGATCTAGATATACAGCAGAAAAGGACTGAATGTTAATCTGGACATTCAAGTATGTGAAACTCTATATGTAAATGCAAATATTATCAAAATAGATTTTATATAATAATTATACATTCATTTTATAGTATCTCTTAATCCTGTACGTGGGCATCCAAAACATCTATTTCTGGAGCAATCACCCACAGCAATCTCTGCCAGAATGAGAGAGAACTGCTTTTCAGCATACCATATGACCTTAAAACCTTAGTGACTGGCAGACCTTGGGCATGGATTCCATAGAGGAAAGGTTCCAGCACTACTTCCACAGTAAGATCAATAGGTAGCAGGATGTTCTCTAAGTGTCAAAATTGCTTATAAATTACAAGATAAATTAAAATTACTCGGACATTAAACCGGCACAAGAATAGAGAACAAAATACCTTCCCATTTTATTCATTCCAGTTGTAAAGAATGAAGATGAGGGAAGTCAGGAAGTCACTGCAAAAATACAAATGATAGTACAGTACTAGCCAGAGTCATAATAATTAATTTATAAACCATTAATAATTATTTTGTAAAGTCACTAACAGGAGGATGAATCAAACAGTAATGAAATAACAGGTCTAAACAGGTCTACTTTTTTTAAGATGACTGAAGTTATTATCCTAAGCCTACATTTATTGGCTAAGTAGTCTTATTTTCAGATCCCAAATAGATACAGTTTACCATAATCTTTTATTTTAAGAAGAATCATGTTCTCAGGTATGCATTTGTCAAGTAGATGATGACTATACATCTACCTTCTTCAAGAGATTTAGCAATATTTTAACCCTCCACTTGGATACTAATTAGGACTAGCTAAAGAAGGACACTAAGACAGCTTGGACCTCCTATAGGTTACACCACTTACCACAGGTCTAAACATCTGGTAGGGAAAGCAAAATTTAAACCAAGAAAGAAATAACACCTGCTAGGAACTAGTCCGGAACATGACTGAAAAATCAAAAGCACCAGGGACACTACTTAGAATTCTGATACATGCAACATCAGTCTGCTCTTCTCTGTACAGCTCCTCAGGGCTGGTATTCTTTGGCTTCTATTAAAGTGGGGTTTTTTTCTGAACTGATTAACATGTATTTCTCTCAACCATTTTAATTAAATTTTACAAGGGAAATGCAGTCATCTGTGTCCTGAAAAAATCTTGCTCTGTTAATTTCAGATATTTTCTTACTTAGGAGGAGTATACACTATTAAAGGCAGCAACATATTAATATTTTTTCTCTAATGTATTGCTTTATCTTTTGCATCATGTCAGGAAAAATATACTAGGTTTCATTCACTGGAGATTGTAGTATTCCTAATTTGAGTTCATAATTTGTAATTTAGGGATTCTGAGCTTTTTCCACAGCAATGGATATCTAAATTTCCTTTTAAGCAGTCTCCATTCAGTCCCCAGCCAGAGTTTTTGCCTCCTTTATGTCCACCGCTTCTTGTTTCTGCATTCTGACCTTGCTCCCAACATCCTATATATTACCAAGAATTCCTTGGCCAAGAGCATAGCATAGCACAATTGAATTCACTGTACAAATGTTTCATATACAGCCATAACTGGAAGATCCTTGCCAACTATGTTGAATTTGTACCTAGACTGCTTATATGCATACAGCCTTCACCAATTTAGATGACTAGAAGACTCTCCATAAGTATACTTGGAACACAAGAGCTTCACAATCCTTGAGCTCCACCAATACCTTGGCAAACTTGCACGCCCTGAAGTCACATACTCTTTTCTGTTTCATCATTAGTGGCCTGAGTAGATTTATAAGGGAGAAAGCAAGGACTTAAAATGGCTTTAGCTCGCTCTTTCACACACCATTCGGTGGCATGATCTTCCTTTTCTCCTTTCCAATTCCAATTAAGAGACATCCTTTCCTTTCTAGGAAATTGAGCAAGTAAATAAATAAATTCCAAACTTTTCCAAAAGTTAATTTACTTTCTTCATTCTGCTACTGCTTCATTTACTTTCTTCTTCATACTAGTTAGCAAAATGCTATCCGAGTTTCATTTATTGCCTTATGTCCCACTGATAGCTACACACGATTGCCAGTTAAATGTATTCTTACACAAGTTCCTCTAGGTAAAATAGACTACAGAAAGCAGGTAAATACAACATGATATGCTGGGTACCATACTGGAAATGGTACAAAGCCATCTGTTACTGAACTGTTCTTCCATCTGATAGTATTGATGATGTTATTCACAATAAAAAAGAAATTAGAAGATTGTCAACAAAGCCATAAAATGGAATCATAGTACCCCAGTGTGAAGCAAAATGTAATTGCACTCATTCATTCCTTGTCCCATTTCCCCCATTGCAGCTGTTTGCTTACCTTCACTTGCAGATGGTTCAAACTGTTTTATCTTCAAGGCCGCTCCTATGTCATCAAGGCCTCTCCCATGTCTCCAAGGCCTCTCCCACGTCTCCAGTACTTGAAGGGGTCCTACATGAAGGACGGAGAGAAGCTCTTTACTAAGGCCCGCAGTGACAGGATGAGGGGCAATGAGTGCAAATTTGAGAAGAGCAGATTTAGATTGGATGTTAGGAACCAGTTCTTTACTGTGAGGGTGGCGGAACACTGGAACAGGTTGCCCGGGGAGGTGGTTGAGGCCTCTTTCCTGGAGATGTTCAAGGTGAGGCCTGCCGGGGCCCTGAGTGACCTTGTCTAGTGGGGATGTCTCTACTGACTGCACAGGGCCCTGACTAGATGACCTCCTCTAGCGGGCCCTTCTGGCCCGAACCATTTTATGATTCTATGATACACACCCACTCTGCAGCACCCTTTTCATTCCAGACTTATTTTGAGTCTTATTTTGAGGTTACTGACGCTGTTGCACACTCTGCACAAAGAGAATGTGTTGCCAAAGCTCAAAGATGATACTTGGCAAAAAAATTAGTTTTCATGGCCAGACTTTGGGATAGAAGTATTACCACATACCATGGAAGTCTTACACTCAAATGAAGAGGGACAGCGTAACACCAGGGCTTAAGGACCTTTCTCCTTATCAAGCCCAATGCTGTCATGGATCAGAACATTTATGCAGAGGACAGAAGCCTCAAATAAATACAGTTGTGCAAACATGGACAGAGTCAGCCAGTGTTTCATGCATAACTCCACATGAATGTCAGAAAAGGTCCATGAGTTCAGTCAGAAGAGGAGAACAGAACTCTTCTGCATTTTCCCCACAGAGCTAGATTATCTAACAAAAGGTTTACAGTAAATAAAAATCTCATCTTTGGTGTAATATTTAAACCAACAACGATTTGCCTCTGCTTTCTACTAGAAATGCTTTTCTATGACTATTTGTTGGAAGATTCTGAAGGAGTAAGAGGATGGAGAAGAAGATAGTGGGAGAAAGGGAGGGTTATTTTATGTTTATGTGGAAAACTTATAGTAGCTTGCAAATGACAGCACAGAGTTACTTAAAGGTGCATTGGTCACAAACAAAGGCAAACCATCACTTTGTACTGATTTAAGCCTTTATGGTGTACCACCTTCCCAACTGTTCCAATCAGTAGCAGCATTCATAGTTTGCTTTCTGAATTATAGATATTGTCTATCGTTTTTGCATCAGAATGGAACCGGACAGATTTGCTAAATCACCAACTCTGTCACCTACCTGCCTCCCAATAACTGCAAGTAAAGCTACTTACTGCAACTGCAATGCAGTCTTCCTCCCAGATTACTCCCATTGCATTCTGCATTATGCAGCGTGTTTTGGTTACATCACAGAAAAACAAGTGAGCCTACACTATAAAAAATAGCTGAGGGGAACAGCGTTTTCCAGCTTTCTATTTTTTAAGTGGAAAAAGGAGGGAGAGAAACAAGTTAGGTATCTCTCTTCAGTGTAATTTAAAATCCTTTCTTATCATTAATATAAATGAAAAATGTTTATTCTAATTTATGAACACCTGCTTGACATCAACAGTACTGACAAACCCCTCCAGTTACTCTTCTTATAGAATAGCACATTTATTTCACTCTGATGAGATGAGGCTTTTCTAATTTCCTGTAGAACTGTCCCCAGCTCTATGTATATCTCCTATTAAATTGTGAACAGGCCTCACACATATTTTTAGATGTTTGAAAACGGCAGGAAGATCTTTTTGATGTTTCAGAATGTGTTCAGTCCCAGTGTCTCGATATTGTTTGCTTGCTAACTCCTCAAGCTTATGCCATCCATATGAATGGACTTCAGGCTTTTGAGAAAGTTAACATATCATTAACATCTGCCTAAACTGCTGTAGTCAGTGTTTCCTTCTAATGTCAATGTCACTTGGAAAATAAAGTTGCAGGATTCCTCCATGTCTTAGAATGTATTTATAACTCAATGTCTTCTTTTCTATGACTAGTCTGTAACAATGTCAAGTGTGAAATTTAAATTAATGAGTGCTTTACTTACTGAAATTACTTCATCACTTTCACCATTTTCATTGATTTCTATTTACTTAGAAAAACACAAATATAAAGAACATATTTCTAGATGTTACTAAACAGATTAATTATGTGCTAGTATAATGCACCTAGTGAGGGAACATTACACTTAACTCTAAGCTTATTTTGAAGAAGTAAGATAATAGGAGAAATACATTATTGATAGAGCACTGTTAGTTTCCTGCATTCAGACAGTGTCACCTTTATTTTCTTCCCACTCTCTCCACACTAACGACTGCTCTACACTACAGAAACAGTGGTAAATATGGTATCAACATAACCCCTCCATAGGATCAATTTAAATTTGAACTAATATATTGATCATCCAGTAAATACTATCTCAGCAACAGACGGCACTGTGGCTAACCTTCAGGGTGTTTTAAACTCCTGATAGAGGCCAGTTGGAAGGAAGAAGCTGTATTTGATTCATAAGAGGTAGAGACATGTGAAATTTTCTCTTTCCTCTCTGCTTTTCCCCACACATCTAATAGTAATTTATTTGTTAAAAATTTTTAAACCCACTTTCATTTCTTGCTACTCAGCTAATCAGTGGGAAAAGCTAAAGCGATATTTGCTCAGAAGGCTAAGGCCACAATTCTCTGCCTACAAGTGGATGTGGGATTTTTTTATAAGAAAAGAAAGGGAAGATAAGTGGAAATTAGAACACAAGCCTCCCCAAAGGCTACTAAGTGTGTTTGTAATGCAGCAGGCAGCTTAGACCAGACTTATGCCATCTGGAACACTGCATATCCTCCATGACACAGCGTTACCCTTGCTCTTCTCTAAAACTCGTTTTTATATAACACAGCAAAATCCACAGCTATTAAAGCTACATTCTCATCTCAAGTAGCAGAAAAAGTAACCAAGTATGGACTCTGGCCTTCAAACAGAATAATCATCAAAATGAGTTTCTACTCTGTGAAAGAGATGTTTGATAGTTTGAGCCTAGCTGGGATATTTTGGTGAGAAGAATTATAAGCTGAGAAAAGGAAACAATGGTGATGTCTACTTCACTCACAGGCTTGCTGAGATGTATAAATAACAAGAACACAAACTTGGATAAGAGAGTTGCTCTCTAGCTTTGGTTGCCTCCCTTCTCTCTCTCTAACCTGCTGTCTGTGTGACTAATCAGTCTGCTTCCTAACCGCCCTGGCCAATTCTCTAATCTCACCTTGAATGTAAGGCAAATTCTGGGATAAGGTAGAGGGGCAGAAGGGAGGTGGAAGGGTGGTTGGAGCCCCTCCTGGGCACTCTGGTTTCTGGGGGGGCTGTAGTGTTTCTGTATTACTTTTTAACTTGTATATTTCTGTCTACAGCTGTATATATTGTAAATGTCTGCTTGTATATTGTGCTAAGCTGTAAATATAAAGCTTCATTCTAATTTCTAGCTCAGCTGAGTCTAGTCTGGGTGATTTTCACAGGAGTGCCAGAGTAACACCCAAACCATCACAAGATGTTACATGCAAACACGGGTTAAAAAAAGAAAAAAAAATTACTAGAATAAAATAATATGAAGACCCTGAACTTTTTAACTTTTAAAAAAAAAACAAAACAAAACAAAATGCCAAAGTAACCCACTCAGATTTTGCGAGACCTACTGTATGTGACTGTTTCTGCTAAAATTAGAAAAGCCTGTGAATCATGTGAACCTGCACCAATACAGGCTGGAAGGTGATCTGCTGGAGAGCAGCTCTGTGGAGAGGGACTTGGGAGTCCTGGTGGATAACAAGTTAACCATGGCACAACAAAGTGCCCTTGTGGCCAGGAAGGCCAGTGGGATCCTGGGGTGTATTAAGAAGAGAGTGTCCAGCAGACTAAGGGATGTTCTTCCCCTCTGCTCTGCCCTGGTGAGACCTCATCTTGAATACTCCATTCAGTTTTGGGCTCCCCAGTTGAAGAGGGATGGGGATCTTCTGGAGAGCATCCAGTGGAGGGCTATGAGGATGATTAGGGGACTGGAGGGCATGGCTTATGAGGAGAGGATGAGGGACCTGGGGCTTCTTCTGGAAAAGACGGAGAAGGGATTTAATAAATGTTTATAAATATCTGAGGGCTGGTCAGGAGTGGGGGGACAGGCTCTGCTCACTTGCTCCCTGTGATAGGACAAGGAGCAATGGGTGTAAGATACATCACAAGAGGTTCCACCTCAACGCAAAGGGGTACTTCTTTACTGTAAGGGTCACAGAGCACTGGAACAGGCTTCCCAGAGTGGTTGTGGAGTCTCCTTCTCTGGAGACTTTCAAGGCCTGTCTGGATGTGTTCCTCTGTGATCTGTGCTAGATAGTATTGTCCTGCTATGGCAGGGGGGTTGGACTTGATCTCCTTGGGTTCCTTCCAACTCCTAACATCCTGTGATCCTGTGACAACAGCCATCAGAAGAGCTCTGTACTTTAATAAGAACAAATGAGAGAGAATCTTCTTCCAGATTTGATTCTTCTGTTACATTTGGTAATGAAGCCAAGTATGTTGCCCAACATACCATGTTGTCACCTTTACCCCTTGTCCTGGTTTGAGGTAGAACAGCAGTAATTCTGTTCAGTGATTTTACTTTTCAGCTCAGTCTCTTCTAAGTAACTGCACTTTCTGAAATTAATAGCACATTTTTCACAGGCAGTGTCTGCTTCTAGTAGTGATGCAAAATGTCTGTAGTTAGTACCAAGGCTTGGTGTGCCAAGGTCACACTAGGCCAAAGTCGCTGCTAAATCTTGTGTATTGTGTTGGGGGCCACACTGTCAGGCATGAGTGGACAGTTCAGGTGACCCTGAACTCAGTAGCAAGGCATTCCACATATGTCATATTCTGTGTCAAGCTGAGGGGTCATGAGGTTCAGATTCTCTTTCTCTCCTACAACGGCCAGCGTTCAAGGAAGAGTCTGTCCATTCTGCCTTCGATCCCAATTCATGAGTTCCTGAATTCAGTTCCAGAACCCACCTCCTGAATCCTGTTCTTGTCTGCTGCTGCATCCAGTCTGGGACCTCAGTAGTGATGGTGACTAATTGCCATCAATATCAATTGGCTTCAATATTTTTAAACTGTATTTGTATATATTATATGTTATTTGAATTATTATTTTCATTAAAGTGGCTTTAGTTTTCCAATTTGTAAGTCTCTGTCCATTATTCCTTTTCTCCACCTCTTTGGGAGGGGAGAGGGGTCTACAGATAGTATCTGTCATTCATTTAGTGGCTACTTCAGCCCTAAACTTTGACACCTCTACTCTTCTCTCCAGTACTCCACTCTGAGTTTTAAAACAAGCTTACAGTGAGAGTGTTGCATAATGAGAAGAATATTCAGAATGGCAGGAGGTTTTCTCAGGAATTATGGAGAAACTGATCTAGCTGCATGCTGAAAACAGAAGAATGCAAGAACTGATGTAGGGGAAAAAGAAAGATTAAAACTGTTGTGCAGGAGTGCTCTACAGCTCTACTGGGAGGAACCAGCAGTTCTAGGAAAAGGGCTTTGCTGTCAGGAGTTGTGTGAACTAACCTGGCACAACGAAAACTAGGCTAAAACAGAAACCAAGGGTCTTATGGGGCTCAGGACATCTGAGTGAAGGTTTTAATGAGCTGTTGTATGAATTCAATCCATCAGCATCTCAGTGACCCAAGAAAGTCTTCACTAGGTCCTTTCTGTTTTCTGACTGTCATAGTCACAACACTAAACAAAGGAGAGTTCTGAGAGCACTGAGACAGCACTGAGACAGCACTAAAGTACAGATACTTGGCATTTTCCACCTTACACCATCAAGAACTTGCAATTTGCAGATACTGTAACTGCTCAAAGTTTAAAGCACAAGTTGGTACTAAAATGGTATTAGGCCACTATCATTTTTACTTCTTTCACTGTGCTACTTATTTGAAAATATATACATTGATTGCTGTCATTAAATAATTGTTTTGCCCCATAGAGTGCAGAGTTTTGCATATTTGCTGATGTTTCCCCAAAAGCACTGGGGGAATGAATCATTACTGAAACAATTTACTTTCAGTTAGTGCATGAATGCCTTCCCATGATGCTTTGATGCTTTGTTTGTCCTCCTATAAAAATTATTTATGACCCAAGTGTGATCTTTTAAATCAGAATACTTATTTAGAAATCAAAGCTCTAGCATGTTAATGGAAGTAGAAGCCCTGACTAATTTTTCAAAGCCATGTTGAATATTCAAAAGCTAGAACTGAAGGAAAGGAGTTAACATTAATTAATATTTGAAGCAGTAAAATAAAAGCAACAGTGAAGCTAATTTTGCAGGACAATTAATCATGAGTCTTGCTAATTACACATGGGATTTTGCAAATGATTTTTTTCTCAGGTAGCAGAGTAAAAATGATAATCCACTACCCATCAAAATCATTGGCTCCTCACCAATGTCCCCAGCAAGAGCAATTAGTGGGAACAGCAGAGCTCTAGTAATTGCATGTCAAGAGAGGAGAACGTTAGAATTTTAATTGCTCCAAATAAAGGCCACTTGCTCATACATACACCTGACTGTCCAAAACGAGTCTGCAAGCCAGAGCAAGTATATAACCACTTCCAGGTGTCTGCACAAAAATAACTCTGTGGGAGAAGCACTCTCTGAAGCAACACATGCAGTTTCTGGAAGAAAATATCAATATGCACTTATATTCTGAACTGCAGTGTCATCACTTGACTGTAAGAATTGGGTGGGGGGGAGGGAAATATCACCCACTTGGGAAAAATGTACATATTCTTTCTATTTGCCAAATATTTATTGCTGACATTTTTTGAAGAACTTTAACTATCTTCAGGGTGCCAGGGGCTTCAAATTTACTGAATTTTAGGATCACCAATAAAATGTTTTTAACAAGACATCTCAAGAGGGCATAAAATAAAAAATTACCATATTCATGAGAGCAAGCCTGTAAGATTGCAATGCTATAAACTGGATGTCTATAATTTGCTTGTGGTTTTCTTAATTAAAAAAAAAAATAGCCAAACAAGCAGTAATTAGTGACTCCAGCTCCATTTTCACACTTTATTCCAATCATTGACATGCTACCATTACTTTTTTGTTTAATATACCTACACATGGATGCACACAATTGCAAATAATCAATAATATTTAAGTATGTGTCCAAGATCTAAATGATGATGGATATATTTAAATATTGCTTTCTAGGAAATTATTACTTTACTGGTCGTGTGGTAACTTCAAAAATGTATAGGTTAAAAGAAACTCTTGCCTTGTCCCTGTTTCTCTTTCAGGTATCTAGCATTTAGTCTCATGGTTAAACCAAATGACACAATTGCCTTCCACATATCGGTAACTCCTATTGTCTTTTGCTCTTTCTTTCCATTTCTCTGTGTATCAAGCTGTTAAACCACTTTCTGTTAGCTTTGTTAAGCACTGAACCAAGAGCAGTGGCCTTAAGTTATCTAAATATATTCTTTGCATGTTCAAAATCACTGTACACCGTTTATTACACCATGACGGCTTGAGAGAAAAAAAGCAGGTCATGCAGAGTGCTGCTTCCTTTCCTGAATTACCAGTAGATCACAGGTGTTTATCAGACTCCCAGAGGTGATTCAGGTAATAAACACCAGGATGGCAGTTTAAATGGTTAGAAGCTTTTCCATCAAATACAGTCCTTGCAGTCCTATCATTTTGCATATATTGCTCACAAATGGCAAATTATTTATGCAGTCTCTTTAAGTGGTTCCTTATGGTTTTTACTTTATTTTTCCAAAGCAGGAACCTTTTGAAGATGTGTGTTCTCATGACAAGGCAAACTATGATTCCATCTGTAAGTCTGACTCATTTCTTAAAGTTCATTGTGATGCCAGTTACTTCATTTTGCTCTTCTGTTTAGCTCAAATGTCTAAGAAAGCACCAGTGCCATAGCAGAAGTCACTATTCTGTGCTTGTGCAAGGACATCAAGAATAAACTGCATGCAACAGAAAAAGGCTTTTTAATAGCAAAGACTTTTTAGAATATTTTCTTGTGAAAATAAAATGACAATAGGTATTGATTAAGGATTTCTACTTCTAATGCAGGTTTTGGAAGGATTTGATGCAAATTATAATAGGATGAGGTTTTGGAAACAAAATGTTTCAACAGAGTTTATTTTTGTCTAAGCTGAGCAACTTCTGAAGTGAACTTATACAAGTTTATGCTACTACAAAAAAAATTACTGACTGAGACATACCTCTTGCAATTGCTCATTACCTGTTAATAACTGGGATTTGGTTTATGATGCTGAATTGCCAAGTCCATTTTTAATCCAGAGCTGTCACATGAACCAACTCACTACTGTACAGATCACCTGCTCATTCCCTCCTTGACAAACAGCTCTGCAATAATCACTTAGAAATTTCTGCCATGCAAAATAGATTCTAGGAAAGGATTTATGGTTGTTCAATATAATTTAGCACCAAGAAAGATGAGGAAAACCCAGCACAATATGAAGTTCCTAAGAATCACCTGATCTTAATTACTGAACCAATGGTATAATTCCTCTGGATCTCTTAAAATGTTATCAGTTAAATCCTCATTTTGTGAAATAACACTTATTTCCACAGACCTTATATGGAATTGAAGCTGTTCAGAAACAGAATCTCCAAGAGTGGTTTCTGGTGTTTTTCTACAGATTGACAGGTAACCTCAAACCACAGACTAAAGATCATGGCTGCAATAGAGAAATAGAGTAAGTAATAGTGTAAATAATAGAGTATCTCCAGTTTGATCATGGTGGATAAGAATAAAGGGGAAACAAATATTACCTGTTCTATTTTTTTACAGCATGAAAATTAGCCACACAGATAACAAGCAACTTGCCAAAGAATACACAGTAAATCTACAGCAGAACCCAAACCTAAACTGAAGTCTATCAAGCACTAAAATACTATTAACCTCACAGCTCACCCTTCCTTTGTTATCGAATCTCACAAATAAATATACTATTTTATAGTCAGTACTTAATGAAAACTTATTCAGAAGATAGTATCAGATATAATGAAGAATGTCAAGTATTGTGCTGTGCAGTATGAAATTCAGATTGAACTCCACTGACTTCCTCTTGCCAGCCAAGAGATCAGGCCTGAGATGTACATTCTCTAGTATATTTTCATGCTATTTCAGATTGTTACTGCAGCAGATCCAGTTGAGATACTGAAACATGTCCAGAGAAGGGTGACGAAACTGGTGAGAGGCCTGGAACACAGCCCTATGAGAAGTGGCTGAGGGAGCTGGGGTTGTTTAGCCTGGAGAAGAGGACGCTCAGAGCTGACATCACTGCTGTCTACAACTACCTGAAGAGAGGCTGTAGCCAGGTGGGAGTCAGTCTTTTCTCCCAGGCAGCCAGCAACAGAACAAGGGGACACAGTCTCAAGTTGTGCTGAGGGAAGTACAGACTGGATGTTAGGAGGAAGTTCTTCACAGAGAGAGTGATTTGCTATTGGAATGGGCTGCCCAGGGAGATGGTGGAGTCGCCTTCCCTGGAGATGTTCAAGAAAAGACTGGATGAGGCACTTAGTGCCATGGTCTAGTTGACTGGACAGGGCTGGGTGCTAGGTTGGACTGGATGATCTTGGAGGTCTCTTCCAACTTGGTTGATTCTATGACTCTATGATTCTATTCTAATTTACCTTACATAAATCTGATTTCACCTCACAGGCTCTAAAAAGCTTTAAAAGACCTTCACCAGTGCACACAAACAAAATTACGGATGGCAGAAAACACCAGTAGGTTGAAAGCAGGTGAGAAAGAGTTTCTGTGATTTCAGTTTCAGAACGCCAGACACTTAGGGGGACAATAATTTTCAGAAAGTGGTTTTATATGCTGGCTGTGTTTTAAGGGAAGAGAAACAATTTCCAAATGAACTCATATCACAGAAGTGTCCTACATGCATTAAACAAGGGTTCTAAAAGACTGACCTGGCCAGGGAGCTTGTCTTTTTATAATTACTTTAAAAGAAAACCAAGAAGAATTAATTTCACTTCAATATGCCATGACCTAATCAAAGCCAACGAAGACCAAAAACCCCCCAAAACTAGTATCACAGTCTTACTACAAGTTTAACTCTATTGCATCAACCTTTCATCTTTGGTAAAAACACACTGTCCCAAAGCACCTTTAAGCAAAGCATCTACTTTAAGCAAAGCAACTACTGCTGCATATGGTATGCAAATGGGTTAAATAATATACATACAGTGCAGCTGTTTTTTATCTGGCAAACAGGTGCTAGATTTTGGATGTGCTGACTAGCTGCGACTTTAATGGCTTTTCAATGAGAGGTGAAATAGGGATCTGGGGAGTCTTCCATTCATGCTTGTCTAGCTATTTTGGTTTTGTTTGTTTGCTAAAAAGTTTTCAAAGAACATAATATATGAGTTGTATCATGATACTATCCCTCAGAATTTCTTACTCTGAGCAGCAAAACCAGCAGCTAATAAGCCAGAAACTAGTGCGCTTAGATGCTGGAGAAAAATGTATCAGGTGATGTGGCAGAAGTTTTGAACATTTCAACCTGAAGCAGCAAGACATAAGAAGTGCTGCAGATCAGAGAAGTAATTTTAGATTTCTAGCTAAGAGGTTCTTCTCCAATGTGGAGGAATAAACAACTTGGTGTAGTTTCTGCATCTACCCATAGGTTTCTCTGGTTCTTTTAGTAGTAGTAGCTTTACTTCATAAACTCTCCAGCATGTTATCACAGAATCTTAGAATTAATCACATTGGAAAAGACCTTAAAGATCATAGAATCATAGAATCATAGAATGGTTTAGGTTGGAAGGGACCTCAAGGATCATCCATCTCCAACCCCCTGCCATAGGCAGGGACACCTCCCACTAGAGCAGGCTGCTCAAGGCCTCATCCAGCCTGGCCTTAAACCCCTCCAGGGAGGAAGCATCCAC
This sequence comes from Tricholaema leucomelas, assembly GCA_013400475.1. Taxonomy (NCBI): domain Eukaryota; kingdom Metazoa; phylum Chordata; class Aves; order Piciformes; family Lybiidae; genus Tricholaema lacrymosa; species Tricholaema leucomelas. The sequence goes on from WAAF01008793.1 coordinate 544,236, forward strand.
AACATCCCTGGGCAACCCGTTCCAGTGTCTTACCACCCTCATTGTAAAGAACTTCCTCCTAATATCCAGTCTAAATTTCCCCTCTTCCAGCTTAAACCCATTCCCCCTCGTCCTGACATTACTAGACCTTGTCAATAGTCCCTCCTCAGCCTTCCTGTAGGCTCCCTTCAGATACTGGAAAGCCACTCTAAGGTCTCCTCGAAGCCTTCTCTTCTCCAGGCTGAAGAGCCCCAACTCTCTCAGCCTGTCCTCATAGCAGAG